>QNQO01007604.1:0-106991 GCA_003290165.1 Berberis thunbergii | reverse complement strand
TGGCTTAGTAAAATATTGTCTAGTCAGTAGCTCAGAAGCCTGATCAAGATGACTTGCCAGGAATCGACGATAGGCAATGATGACTAAACTTGACCAAAGTTTAATAGCTCATGAACACTAATGAAGATAATCTTCTAGTCCGCTCTACAACCTAGTCACCAATAACGGAAAAAAATGACTTAGAAAGTGGGAGTCTAGTTAGAGCTCATGAAACCTGATCAAGATGACTTGTCAGGAGTATCATGTCGATCGTCGACGTAGGCGATGATGGGTCATCTTGGCCAGAGAGTTTAGTCAGCTCATGAAGACTGACGAAGATAACATTTGGTTTGCTCTGCACTCTAGTCTGCCAAGAACGGGCAGAAATGGCTTAGAAAGGTCTAGTCAGAATCATGACAGCCTGATCAAGATGACTTGCCAGGAATATTGTCCAACCATAGGAAATAAGGCCAACATGGAAATAAAATTTAGTAAGCTAATACATCCTGATGAAAATAAAATTTGGTCCGTTCCACAACCTAGTGCCCCAAAAATGGACAAAGATGGCTTAGCAAATGAGAGTTTAGTCAGAGCTAATGAAGCTGACCAAGATGATTACCAGGGATCATTGTCTGACCATAGACAATGATGGCCAAACTTGGCCATAAAGTTTAGTTAGCTTAAAGCAGCCTGATGAAAATAACTTCTAGTCCGCTCTACAGCCTAGTCTGCCAAGAAATACAAAGATGGCTCAGAAAATGGAAGTCTAGTCAGAGCTAATGAGCCTGACCAAGGTGATTTACTTGAGATCTTTAGCCCACCATAGACAGTAATGGCAATACTTAACCAAAGGTTTAGTCAGTTCATGAAGACTAATGAAGATAACTTTTGGCCTGCTTTAATGCCAAGTCTGCCAAAAGCGGATTAAAATAGCTTGAGAAATGAAAAGTATAATTAACTTATGAATTCGAATAAGCTCTGGTCCGCCAAGATTATTCCTACTCCACTGTACAAAATTTAGCCAACTCACCGAGTCTGGTCAAGATAACTTCTGGTCATCTAAAGAGTTTAGACAAAAAATACTTGCCTTCAAGAGTGCACACGAGTTGAGTGGTCAGAACTCACATAAACAAATTTACTAGACAACTTCCCGACTTAGTGAAATTTATTGTCTAAAGACTACACCATGGCAGGCAACACAGAAAAGATTCAGCAGGAAAAGTCTAGAAAATACAAGCACAAGACGTCACTCAACAAATTCGCAAGAAAATGAAGGTGTTCTTCTATTCAGAAATGGAAAATATAGCTTTTACCCTTATTAGGAGAAGGTTCAGTTACAAGTGTTCTTCTATTCTGCACGTACTACGGTTTAAGCACTTGATCCGATCATCCTCTTCTTGTGACAGATCAAAAGCTCCTCAAATTCTACATAGGCAACTTGCCTGTAAAAAGAAAGATCCCAATCAGCATGATCTTGTTCCATTAGCTCCAACAACTAGCCCCTTTCACAACTCTGTTGAGCTGGAACGTGCCTTGAGCTTGATAAGCTTCTCCTCACAATCTTTTGACTCTGTAAGCTCTCGTTTGCCTGTCTAATCTGACTCGCCACATGCATTAGCTCTGGATTGCTCAGTACATAACTTATCCTTAATGGGTTAAGCTTCATTATGCACCAGGAAGGGAGTTGCTCTTCTGCTGTTTTCACACGTTTAGCGTTGTAAGCAACGTCAGCCTCCATCTTCTGACATCGAACAACACATTAGGACTCGCTGTTGCTCTTACCCAATGCTCAGAGCCTACATATCAGTCTGCACCTATATTACAGTCTCCAGTGCAGGCTTTAGGTACGCTGGTCATGATTCGACTCTTCCTCCGAACCTGTCCCTTCACAGTCACCACTTTTTGCCAAATCAGCCTCAACTGACTCCAGGCGGATTCTCTGAGACTCTAGTTTTGTCTTTAAGGCCTCCAACTCTACCCGAACAGATAACAATCGAGCCTCCACTCTGATTGAGCGGACCTCTAGCTTGAACCAGCACCCTCCTGACTAGCCCGATTTTCAAGTTGTTTCTTTCAGTGACTCAATCTCTCGAAGAGCATCTGCATACGATTTCTGCAGATGTGCAAAAACACGTTCCATAGTATACACTTTCTCATGAGCAGCTTCAACTTCCGTCCCAGCAATGAAAACTTGGTCTAGATGACATCCCCAACATCAAATGTCTCTGCCCTTTCTCAAGACATTCACCAAGTGTTTCCCCTTGTGGCATCGTGTCCGATTGGCCAGCTAGTTGTACCACCTACTTATGTGTTTTCATAGAGGCGTACGATATATCCACCTCCTGATGCATGTTCTGATTGCTCATTTTCACTACATATGAGGCAAAAGACTAATCCACGCATCAAAATGAAGATATTTTTTGCCCACAAACACATCAACACTGCCTTTTGTCATCTTTACAACGTCTAGAGCTTCTTCCATCATTTTCTTCTTGCTCACAACGATTGGTGCCTTTTACCACCCGAAGCGGAGGTTTGAGAACCGATGGAAGGATAATATAGATGAAAATGAGGCGATCTTTCATCGTATGGACAACGATCAGGCGATCCTTTGCCAGACGGAACAGACTCTAACTCCAAAGAGGGATTATACTTGAAGTCCTTCAAAGAGAAATGATGAAGTCTTCCTAGCATCGGAGGAGCAACCATTTCTGCTTGCAACAAAAAATTGTTCAAGGTGTATTCATTTTCCAAGTCGGTAGCGAAATAAGAGGCTTCAGTCGAAATATCCCGTATCTCAGAACATAACAACTTTCACCCTAGCGGACACAACAAGCTCTTGCTCCGTCACATTTTAACCCTTCTCCAAATGGGCATTACCACCACAAATCATCATTTTATAGCATGCCAAAATGCTATAGCTGGATAAGATAGCGTTGTCAGACACGTTGTGTCAGCCGAAGCTATTAAAAGTCTTGCTCTATGATAGTGTTTTTGGAAAGCTATTAAAAATGCTATTTTAATAGAGTTTTGGAACGTTATTAAAAGTACTCTTTTAATAGCGTTTTAAACACTATTGTAACACCTTTTATAGCTCTTACAAATGTTGTTGTATAGTGTTAGACATTGTTATAACATTTGTCATAATGTTTTAAAAAATGTTGTTACACATTTTTATACAACTTTTTAGAGAGCTATAAAATTAGTTAACACAACACATTAAAAGTGCTATTAAAAGTGTATGTTGGTATCATTTGCAATGTTCTACCTACTATTAAATGTGCAACTGTGAATAGAATCTAACCATACAAGAAAGTCTCATTTTCTTGATAATCATACTAATTTGATACATGGTAGAAACATAAGTACATGCCAAACAAAATAAATCTCATTAGTTCTTACATAATATATACACATAGTATGAAAATATAATTTCTTCAAAGTAATAAAATCCTATTTCCCATCACTTTCTTCTTCCTCATCTTCATCATCCTCATCATCATCTGCCATATAAACATAAGTATATAATCAAAATCTTGCAAGACAAAAGCATCATGCATATATACTCACAAGGTCAAATTCAAAGCCATATCAATGAAAAATCATAAAACAACCAAGCTATAACCAACTTGGTATCTCTTATCTCTCTTTGAGGCTGCACATTATAACATGGTCGTTCTACTGTGCCGATATAGTGCCCGGTACAATGCCCGGCATGTGCTAGGCAAGTGCCAGTTACCCATGAGGGGATGAAAAGCTAAAAATAAAAAAAATAAAAAAAATAAAAAATCTCAAAAGTTTCTCTCGATTGCGCCTCCTCCAGCTCGTGTTAGGGGCAGCCAACTGCGCCTCCTCCGCCTCCGTCCAAAGTGCGCCTCCTCCACCTCCGCATCCGACCAAACGGCGCATAGGAGTCCAAACTGCGCCTCCTTCACCTCCGCCTCCGCCTCCTCCAAACTGCAACCTGCGATTAGGTA
Source organism: Berberis thunbergii (assembly GCA_003290165.1). NCBI lineage: Eukaryota > Viridiplantae > Streptophyta > Magnoliopsida > Ranunculales > Berberidaceae > Berberis > Berberis thunbergii. The sequence continues at coordinate 103,035 of QNQO01007604.1, read as the reverse complement.
CCACCCCTATCTATCTATGTCATCTGTTTTTTGTTGGAAATTTTATGGTTAAAGGAAAGGATTTGCTATAGCTTTCAATTTAGGTTTTCAATTTTTTTTTTCCCTGTATAAGTTTAGAACAGATGATGGTTATGAATTTTTTTTTTTTTTTTATGGTTAAAGGAAAGGATTATGATTATGGAAATTACTTGTGCTTTGTTATTTTTTTATGTTAGATCAGTTAAGATGCTAATTTTCCATCAATTATGTATTCAATTTGTCATATTTTTAGGGATGGATACATTAGAAAATAGCGAATGTATGGAAAATTTTGAATTTGTAGAGTCGATAAAAGAGCCTTTCATAGGGATGGAATTTAACAACATTGATGAGTATCAGTCATATTATCTTGATTATGGTAATAAAAAGGGATTTCCAGTGAGAGTAAAGTCAACTGAAAAGGATGATGAGGGAAACCCTAGATATCTTATTCTTGTATGTGGTCGGGCTGGGAAATTTAAAGTCAAGCAGAAAGTGTTATAAAAATGCGTCCCTCTTGTAGATGTGGTTGTTTGGCTAAGATTAGAGCTCTTATACGCCCTGATGGAACAGTGAAAGTGACAACAGTAACTGATGATCACAATCATGATTTGAGCCCTACAAAATCGAGATATTACAAAAAAAATCGAGTTATGAGCCAATATGTGAAGAAGAGGCTTGAATATAATGATAGGGCGGGCATTAGGCCAAATAAGAATTTTTCTTCGTGTGTGGTTGAAGTTGGTGGGAATGATAATATGACATTTTCCCAAAAGGATTGTTACAACTATTTGCATAAAATAAGACAATTGAGACTTGGTGAGGGGGATGTGACGGCACTGCAGACCTACTTTCAAAAGATGCAAGCTAACAATGCTGATTTTTTTCTATTTGATGGATTTGGATGACAATGGGAGGTTAAGAAATGTCTTTTGGGCTGACGCATGAAGTAGAACAACTTACAAGGAGTTTGGTGACGTCATTACTTTTGACACTACGTACTTAACTAATAAGTACGAAATGCCATTTGCTCCTTTTGTTGGGGTGAATCATCACGGTCAGTCAATACTTCTTGGATGTGGATTGATATGTAGTGAGACAGTACAAGAGTTTGTTTGGCTTTTCAAATCTTGGCTTGTGTGTATGAATGATTCTGCTCCAGCTGCTGTAATCACGGATCAGGACAGAGCAATTAAGAGAGCCATCGAAATTGTGTTTCCCAACACACGCCATAGATGGTGCCTATGGCATATTATGAAAAAGTTGCCTGAAAAACTGTCGGGTTACAATGAATACGAGGCTATAAAATTTGCAATGCAAAGAGCAGTTTATGATTCTTTGTCTCATGAAGAGTTTGAAGAATATTGGTGTGGGTTCATTGAGAAATTTAACCTTGAAAATAATGATTGGTTGAGTGGATTATATGATGAAAGAAGTCGTTGGGTACCCACATTTCAGAGGAATACTTTTGGGCAGGGATGTCTTCAACACAAAGGAGTGAAAGTATGAATGTTTTTTTTTATGGTTATGTAAATTCAAAGACCACACTAAAGCAATTCGTAGAACAATATGAGAATGCACTACGAAGTAAGGTTCAAAAAGAAGTTGATGAGGACTTTAGATCATTTAGCCGTTGCCTTCCTTGCATTACTCCTTACGCATTTGAGAAAAAATTTCAAACTGCCTACACCACAAATAAATTTAAGGAGTTTCAAACAGAGATTGCAGGAAGATTATGTTGTGCAGTTAACCATCATGTCATGGAGGAGTATGGCTGTGAGACCCTTGTGTGGGCGGACCTGAGGGGGAGGGTGAGGGTGAGGGTGAGGGTTGGAGCCCAATAGGCCCAACAGGCCCGTGGATCCCAAGAGGGGTTGGGCTAGCTACCAAGGGGGATTATAGTCCCACATCGCCTGGGTGCGGGATGGTTATGTGCTATATATGTGCGAGGTTGGATCCCCATAGTAAGAGGCCTTTTAAAGCCGTGCGGGCCGGTTGGGCCCAAAGCGGACAATATCTTACTGTGCGGATCGGGTTGTTACAATGGCTTTCAGGTTTATTGTGTTTCGGAAGACAGGTTGATAGGAAACGCATACAGGTCAATCAATTTTAAAGTTTATTTTAATGATGATGACTTCAATATTAAGTGCAATTGTCAGTTATTTGAGTTTAGGGGGATCTTATGCAAACATATTTTATCGGTATTGTCTCATATGAGGATTAATGTTTTACCTGAAAAATTTATTCTTCAAAGGTGGAGGAAAGATATTAAGAGGTGTCATAAGAAAGTAAAAATTATATATTTGGATTGGTCAATGAAGCCTGAAAATGAACGGTTTGATGAGATGTGCAACCTCTTTTATGAAATGGCTGATATAGCTTCAGAGGACCAAAAGGAGACAGATAATGTTAAACGTTGGATAAATATGAAGACTGGTGAACTAAAGAGATCAAAAGGTGACGGTGATAATGATGTCAATGTTCAGTCAGACGGGGTGTTCGAAGTTGGCGCTAAAAGTATTGGTGACATTCATAGTCCATTGGTCGTTCGTTGCAAAGGACGACGTTCTAATTCGAGAAAGCAATCCACTCTGGAAAAGTTTGTAAAAAGAGCCCAAAACGGAAATAAACACAGAAAGAGAAGGAGAAAATGAGACATATTGACAGAGAACATGTCATTCAAAATAAATTGGTAATTTTACTTGGTTGTTTTACTTTAATGAATATATATATTTTAAATTCAAGAATATTGATTTTTTTTTTCATGTCATTTGTAGGGTTCTACCCAAGTTGGATTTGAAAGTTCACAATATATGACACCTCTTTCAAACCATGTTGAGCCATATGGTAATGCTACATTTGAAAGACTTGGTCAGGTTACTCACTTATAACACAGGTATGTAATTTATTGTATTAAGATCATTTTAACGGCCACATAAAAAATGTAAGCCTTTATGTAATATCATTTATTTTTGCAGCGCCCACCTTCTAGCAACGACACGAACTTGACAGATTATAGCTCATTATTTACGCCCTGGTAAGGATCTCAAACTTTATTAGTTTTTAATGTTTTGCCATATATCAACGCATCTCATGTTTTGTTTACATGTTTGTAGAGATGATGGTGTTGCATATGAACTCTATGTGTCAAAAGCCAATCCTGAAGGAACTTATTCAAACAAGCGACAAAATATTAGTAATTGTTGTGGTTGTTGTGGGACTTTTGGTGGAATTCAAATTGTAATGGGAGTGCTATATTTCAGCAGTTTTTGTAATTGGCAGATTTCAAAACTCTTTTATCATATTCTAGTTGTTTTTATAATTGAATATGTAATGAGTAATGCTATCAGTTTTGCCAGTTTTATCAGTTTTGTGAGATTGCAGTTTTACTAGTTTTTATCAGTTTTATCAGTAATCCTACCATTCAGTTTTATCAGTTTTTATTCTAGATGTTTTATCATATTCCAGTAGCTTTTTAAGCGCTCAAACTGCGGAAATTCCAGCAGGTTTTAAGCGCTGAAACTGCGAAAATTTCAGCAGCATTTAAGCGCTCAAACTGCGGAAATTCCAGCAGGTTTTAAGCGCTCAAACTGCGGAAATTCCAGCAGCTTTTAAGCGCTTTTCATGCGAAAATTTCAGCAGCATTTAAGCACTCAAACTGCGGAAATTCCAGCAGATTTTAAGCGCTCAAACTGCGAACATTTTAGCAGCTTTTAAGCGCTCTCCATGCTGCCATCTTTGGAAATAAAACAGGAAAATAAAGCCAAACACCATATTTATTAAGTCACCGATACAAAACATGCCTTCGGTAATGCAATCTTCATTATTTATAGAACAAGCATGGACAAACATCATCCAAAGTATTTACAGAGCCACCAATACCATAACATGCCTCACACAATCCCCATCTTCACACAATAAAACATTACACACAACAAGCACCCCATAACTTCAGCCATACTCAACTTTCAAATTACCCATAACTTCAGCCATACTTAGCAAGTATGATTTTGAAGCCTGTGGAACTGCACTTCTGTTTTTCTTGCTCAACCAGACCACAATCAAAGTCACAACCAACAGGAGCTCCAGCCATATAGGCCTTGCAAGCAAGCAGAATGGAGTGTGCACAATGGTGGAAGTGCTCCTCCACGAGTGCCTCAAAATGCTGCACAATCAAACAACCAATTAAACTCCAAAACATATTGCTAAAGCAATCCAGAATTGAACAAGGTTCTATAGCTTTTCCCTTGGGTGGATGGCATAGCACATAGAGCATATACTTGCAAGAAATGAGGAAAGCATTCTCATTGTATCTGAATCCAAATCCAAACATCAAGAAAAACAAACAAAAAACATAGAAATGAGAATCAGTTGAAGAAGCTAAATGTATTTAGAACTTAAATGCATTCAAGAAGCTAAATGAATTCAAATTGTTTTTCAACTGTATAAATTGTAGCTTCTTGTATTGTTCATTCAAAGTTCCAAGTTGAGGAAGAAGCTAAATGAACTTAAATTGTATTCTTGTATAAATTGTACTTAAATTTATAAATTTAAGAAGCTATGTGAACTTAAAACAAAGTTCAGGCTGTTCTGACTTTCTTTCAAGGAAGCTACAATTTAAGTTCATTTAGCTTCTTGTATTAATTGTAGCTTCTTGTATTCTTGTATAACTTAAATGAACTTGAATGAAGAATACAAGAAGCTTCTTGTATAAATTTAAGCTAAATGAACAGTTGAAGAAGCTAAATGATTTCTCAACTGATTCCCGAAATTGAAGAAGCTAAATGATTCCCGAAATTGAAGAATACAAGAAGAGAATTAGTTGAAGAAGCTAAATGTATTTTAAATGTACAATAAACATGAAGAAGCTAAAGTGTATGGTCGCTCCTCATTTCTCATTCTCATTGCATTTAGGTTTCAAATACAATGAGAAATCAAACTCATGAAGAATGCTTTCCTCATTCTCATTGCACTACCAATCATCAAAACATAGAAAAACAAAACAAAAAACATAAAAATCAGGTTGTTCTGACTTTCTTTCAAGGGAGCAAAACAGTTGAACGGCATCAGAACTTGCAGAAATCAAACTAAGGGGTGATGAAATCAGAGAAAACTATAACACCCCAAAACTAAAATACCCCAAAGCATTATTGAATCCATACATACAAAGGGTTAATAGCAAATGGATTGAATCCATACATACAAAAGGTTAATAGCAAATGGACATCCAAGGCAAACATTTCTAAAACAAAAGTTCAGGCTTCAGAGAGTCACCTGCAAAAAAATCGATCAAGAGAATGAGGTTTCCTTCTAAAATCGATCAAGGCCTCCTCTCCCTCAGTTGAGATTCTTCAACTTTTTTTTTTAAAGGTTTCGAACATACAACCAAGAGAATGAGGTTTGCTTCTAAACTCGATCAAGGCCCAGCACGTCTTCTTCCTTTCCTCAGATCGTCTTCTCCCTCAGATGAGTCGTCCTCCTCTCCCTCAGTTGAGATTCTTCAACTTTTTTTTTTTTAAGGTTTCGAACAGACAACCAAGAGAATGAGGGAGAAAGGTTTGCTTCTAAACTCGATCAAGGCCCAACACGTGCCTGGTACCATGCGTTGCACGTGCTGGGCATCATCCGGGCATTAGGGCGGGCATTAGAGCGGGCACAGTAGAATTTTCGTTATAACATACACAAATAATATTGTATCATCAAGTAAAAGCAGTCTATCACTCTATCCACAACAGTTCCCCTCCATCAGAATGACAAACCATTAGCAGTTTTACTTAACTATATATGATCATTAAATGTGAGATGCATAAAGTTCAATATTTACCTCTTGATCATCTAGAAGCCTAAGTGGAGTACCATTTATACATATTAATAAGGGTCAACCCTGTGCAACATGTTCATGGTTGCCTTGTACACTTTATGAAAATGCCATTGAAAATCTGCCAACAAGTACCATTCAGATGACCCAGGTCTAACCAATTTTATTAATTGAGTTAAAGTAATAACTATAACTTACATGTCTTACACGGAGAAGTTGCAAGATGGTTCTTGACTTAGGGTCCATTGTGTTGATACTACAAAGAAAGAAAAAGATCCAACAATAGAAATAAACACAATGAACTGATAAAATATAGGACTTTATGTTGTTAATTACGATATATTTAAGGCCAAATTTTCCTACGGCATTGCAGGAATCAAAAAGGAAAACATTTCGATATGATCAAATTATTAACAAACATGGGGATAAGCAAGATGATTGAGTAAGTTGGGGATGAGTGTAAGATTGGATAGAAGCAAATTCAAAAGTGATGTCTTGTGCAAGATTGATCCACACACGTGCAAAGTGTTAAAAACCATTTTCCTTTTAATCTAAGATATTTGTGGGATTTGAAGATTTTCCTCTCAAATCCTCCACTGGGATGATAGGATGCACTTGGAGAGTAGAAGGTGAGGATTGCATATGTCCATGTTGCTCTATTATATTTTATACAAGTGACCTTCTACTACTAGTTTCATTGATGATAGATCAAAAAAAGGAACCTAAACAAAGGCCCGTTGTGATTTCACTCATATGATAATCAGGCGAGTCCATATTCTGCAAGCCCCTATTTCGCCCATCACTTTTCGAAAAACAACTTGCTATCTTCCTGAGATATGAAGCCAAAGTTGCTTAAGAATCTACCATGTATTAGAGAATATGCCAAGATGAAGATTATGAAATAGTGGTCATACTTGAGAATCTGCCTCATTTTGCTCCATTACTGCACATCTGCTACGGAACTCATGAAGTTCCCTACAAAGATTTGCATTTGTAGCTTCAAGCCAAATAATCCTTTCCTTGAAAACCTACAGAAAAGGTTCACATCTCAGTACCTCAAGACACATATAATAGAAATTTTCTTAAGAAAGTCTTTACTTCTCAGTTCAGAAATTAAAAAGATGAAGTGATAAGTTGAATTGACAGAAGGAGATCATGTAGAACTCGGATACCTGCACTTCATCGGAAGAAATGATTCCACCACGGAAATAAAGTAATTATGCTTGAAAGTATTCTTGTTGTTGACACATCCTTTGCATCTCATTGGACATTGGATCTCTACTAACCTGAACAAGGTAATACGTTCACTGTTCAGTCACCCTCATGCACGAGACTTGCAACCATATGACTTATTGACCTTTTTTCCTTCTATGTAAAGCAGTATAAACAAAAAAGACTTTAATACCGTTATTGCCTCTGTAAACATAGTAACTAAATAATCCCAACGTGTTACATAAGGCATATATTGTATAATGGTTCAATTTTATGCAATTTGTTCAACTCCTCTGTGTAAATAACCCAACACAGGTTCACAGTCAATAACATCTTCGCCATCAAGAGTAACAATGAGTAGAAGACACCATGCATTGATGGGTGGTGAGGACCCATAATGACTATCATGAGATCTTGTCTTGTAGTTAGTACAATCATATATCTTTCTCCGATTCATTATTCCATTAATTGTTGAAAACAAACTTCATCAGAATGAATAAAATAATCTAATATAAATATAATAAATCAAATAATTTAATTACAATAGGCTTATTCTGAATTTACGAGCACGATTGGCATATTTGAGTGTTTAAAGTTTCCTCGGTATTAATATCAACGGGACTGATGCAGGCTGGAAAAAAGAATAAGCGTGAAAATGTTAGAAAACAACATAAAATTTCAAACTTCATTAGGAAAAGAAAAGTGTGCAGCCACATGCATCAATTTCAACATTTTCAAATCAAAGCTGGAGAATGTAGAAAACATGTTCGCAATTCACTCCTATAGCCTAAGCCTAGTTGGCTTCATTCTATTTCATCTATCAGCTTGACTCCATCCCGTCTTTCTATCTTAGCTTAGTTGCCTTGCTACTTACTTCTTTCATCGGACAGAACTCTCTTTACCTCTATCCTTAGTGGTCCATAGTCGGTTTCATTCCATGATACGGAAAACAGCTTGTCTTGCAAAGTGCTTATGTGTTTCTAGGTTATTTATTTATTTATTTATTTATTTATATTGAAGTTGGGAATGCACTGCCTGATCGATTGACGGGTGATGAGAAAATCGTTTTTAGGTCATACCGCATATGGTTGGGAATCTGTTGAATGCCACTAGACATACGTAACACTTTAGCTAATACAAGGTTTATTGTTATTATTATTATTATTATTATTATTATTATTATTATTATTATTATTATTATTTTATTTATATTTTTTCAAAATTGAGTCTGGTGTATATTTTGTTCAACTTAGAAACATGCCATTTCCATGTACATCTTGCCTGACAAAGTGCAATAAGATCACACGAGTTCCTCAACTTAAAGTCAATAAAAAACTCTTCTACGGTGCCTGATACCACCAGACACCGCAGATGTGCATGAAGATAGGAAATAAAGCCTATCTCCATGCACATCTACGATACTTGGTACCACCAGGCACAATACCAAACACCGTAGAAATGGAGGTCAATAAATGACATATGACCTCTAAAAAGATAAGGAAAAAATGAAGTTATGAATTAAAATTTTCTAAAGTCAACAATCCTTGAATAAAACTCCTTTCACACTTTTTACAGGTACAACCCTCTATTTCCGTATCAAGCAAGGAATGTGTTTTCACAAAATCTCGGCAAGTTTTTTGTTTTTTTGAAATTAAGAAAAGAAAAACTAAGAAATTCAAAATTGCATTATTTCGATTTTTTTCGTAAATTTCGTTATTTCTCCCAAAACAAAAAAAAATGAGGAAAAAAATATAGTTTTTAATCGAATATTTTCTATCAAAAATTTTCACTAAGTTGTTGCTCTTCCTCTTCTATACACAACTCTTCCTCTTCAATGCACATTTCTTCCTCTCCGACTGTCTGATCACTGCTCGACGCACAACTCATCCTCTTCGATGCACAACTCTTCCACTCTGACTGTCTAATCGCTGCTCAACACACACTCTTCCACTCTGACTGTCTAATCGCTGCTCAACGCACACTCTTCCTTTCTGATCTACTGATCTGTGTGACTCTGCTCTGATCGAGTGATGGCAATTTGCAAAAGTGAGAAGATACGAAGGGTATTTGGCCATCTCTGCGTGTGTCTCTGGCAAGTGTGGAGACACACTGTAGGTCAATGGGAAAGTGAAAAGGCTACTTGGACATGCAATTAATGTGACTTTGGTTTTAGTGTTGATGTTTGCCTATTGAGGGAGCTCTGCATCTATTCAAGTCTTTCACTTCGCACTAACACAACTTGAGATAATAAGAGTTGTTCTACATGTCGAGGGAGTGGGCGAGGAAAACAGCGAAGGAGGGAGAGAGGGAGTCGTCCATCTCCTCAAAATGCGTGCCGTCATTTAGAATTAAAAGTGATGAGAATTATGAGTTGTCTAATTTGGTAAGATTATTAAGGAAAATTCTAATTGACGAGGAAATGGGCGAAGGGGTGGGTGTGATCGCTCATTCCCCTCGAAATGTGTGTTTGCATCTTCGAGATGCACAACTTTGCGAATCTAAAAAAAAAAAAGTGGCCACATCCACCCCTCGCCCCTTTCCTCGACGACTAGAAGGGCTGGATTATTAATATGAGTGTTAGTAATTAGCCTGATTGGATTATATGTGCTAAGTTAGTAGGAGAGTTGGTTAACTCTCAAGATTTGTTTTAATCTTAATATTTATTATTGAGTTAATTAGCTTGTACTCAATATTTTATCAGTCAAAGTTTATAATTAGTTTTATCGTACAAAGTTTAATGTTTCTTTATCAAGGTTTGTTTTAATTAGTGTTTATTTAATATTTAATTACATTTTAAAAGTAATTTTATATTCTCTCGAAATTCTATGTGTTTTATGTATTCTCAAAATTTTTATGTTTTTCTTTATATACCGAAATATTTCTTAAAATCAGGATACCAAAATTAACTCGAAAAAAGAAATCACAATCTTTGGTATCAAGCAAGTCGTAATAATTATAAGCAACTAAAACCTTATGAAAACTGGAACAAAAAAGGGATAAAACACTATGCCGGCAAAAATCAGAGCACAAGCATGAAACATAATCATCATTGCTAGTTACTCAAACCAATCATTTAACATCTAGCCCATACCATGATCATAATCCCATAAAGAAGTAACTATAAGAATTTATGTGAACAAACCAAATTCAAATTATCTGGGGCATTTTTGAAGAAAGCACAATATGGAGTCTTATTAGTCTTGTAGTCCAATTCTTACTACCCAAAATTCATGATAAAAATGAAAAAATAAAATGGAAGAGTAAAATAGGTGCATGGGATTACCAATCATGACAATTCTATTGTTTTCACCAAGTGAATCCTGCCAAAAGTTTACAATGAAACAAAGAAATTACAAGGAGAAGGAAAATAGCCTTAACAATTGAAACACTTCCACTAGTAATAAATCAATCATTTTGTTGGTAAGCAAGACACTCATATTGGTCTTTGAGGCCCAATGTTCAAGAATTCAGAGTGAGAATTTTTTTTAATCTCGTTGCAGTCATTGTTGATTTTTAAAACAATGCATCAAAGGTATGATTATGTTCTGATTTTCAACCCTATATGAAGTACTATTTAATCAATCTTACACTAAAACAACATTTCCTATCGTATTCAAACATTCACTACGTTATTCTATAACAAGAAAATTACGATGTTTTAATAAAACTTTGTTTCAAAATTCAATGGCACTCAAGTATCAATTAGTAATTGTGTATATTTCCCAAACATTATTAAGTTTCTAGGCTAGATCACGTTAGTTGTTTTGAATTTTTTACAATATCAATACTTAAATGTTTACATGTAAGATTTATACAACTTGATCAAAAGAAGCACCAATTGATGTTATTGGAAATGGGTTAAAAGAACACAAGGAAGCCCTCAAAAGAACATTCGACCAAGAAGCCCCCAAAAGAACATTCTACTAGTGCAAATAAAAGAACAACATCGTGTCGTATTACTTTATGCAATGGTCTCGGAAATGGGTTAAAAGAATACAAGGAAGCCCCCAACAAAATCATGAAGGTGTTAAGAAAAAGGTTCTAGCTTAATCTACAGGAAAAATTAAAACCAAAAAGTCAGGCTAACAGGAGTGAGTTAAGGCGTTTCAATTTCCTTTTATTTCAAGGAATTGAAGGAATAAGCCTCGTGAACATGCATTTGAAACCTTCGAATCACCTACGCTGTAACCAAATGCTAGCAACGAGAACTCTAACATCTTAGTTGCGTGATAGCTTACTATGATTATGAACAAATACAATAAAGACCTAGCAACTGCTTATGTGAAAGGACAAGTATAAGCAGACATTTGATTAATTGATTTCAAGGGCTAGCAGATACAGTCAAATGTTTGATAGAATAACATCACAAAGGCATGTGCAACCTAATTTCTCAATAGCCTCGACAAACATATAAATTGGCACCTTAAGCACTAGTAGTTGAAATTTGCAAAAGGGAGTATGCAGTTTCTTGTAACCCTAAACTTATTTGAAAGAGAATCACAAGCTTTTGCAATACTTAGTAAAGATTCAAAGAGTAAAACACATAAAACTTGCAATGCCATTTCAATATACCATCCAACTTCTACCACTAGTTCATTTTCAACAGAAATAAACACAAACCCTGTTCAATAATTTAGGGCGCTGACCTTTTATGAAGTCAAAATCCTTTTTCCTAATCATGTTGGGAACCTAGGAACATAACACATTCAAGTATAATAATATGAACCATTGAATAAACACAAAATCAATAAGTGATTGCTTTTTATCGATTCTCTTCATGAGATTGTTGAGAAGAGTAATGCTAGATTTAAAACTCAATAAAATCACGAGAAAACTAAAGAAGCCCGGATCTAAAACTCAGTAAAAACACGAGAAAATTAAAGATGCCCAGATCTAAAATTCAACAACATCAATGAAGTTGAAGATACACATATCTAAATTAGTAACCAAACAACATAAATGCTCGACCTTAGACGAGAAATGTCGATCAAATGGAAGATCTAGCTTACCCATCATGAGAGTAGACGACGACATAGTTGTTCTCGAAAGAATTGAAAGCAGTGGAAGTGTTGATGCGGTCATTGTTGTTATAGCTGAGCTCTAGCTCTGCCACCACCCATGAGAGCGCCCGAAACACCAGGAAGTAGCAGATCTCCATCTTTTCTTCTTCTTTAGATCGATTTATCTAAATAACGGAGTGGCTGTGTTAAATGGGTTTGTGCTCTCTCTGTCTCTCAATTTCCCTCGCTCTCTCCATCGATATCTCTCTCCCTGGATCAAGATCTAGATCTCTCGATCTCCCCCACTCTCACCCTCTATCTCTCTTTATTTCTGGATCTCCGATGATCTCTCGTTCTCCCTAGACCTCCCTCTCTTTAAACTAAATGTGCTAATTGGTTAGCTCTATTACACATAAACAATTACACAAATGAATGAACTATTTTTTTCAACAAATAATTACCTCTCCTTGGGGAATGAAGAGATTTACACCCTTGGGAATCTGTTGCTTTGACTATGCAATTATAGCAGTCAGATCCTTAACTTGGAGCAGAACTTGTGGAGAAGACCCATGTCCTTTACCGCTGCCTTTGTCAGTGGGAAAGAATCTATCGCAAAGCGAGCGAGAACACAAGGACGATTGTTGTTGTTGCGATTGAAATAGAGAGAAATGGGTGAAGATGGTAGTGGAAGATGGATGAGAGGACCAAGGGTCGTTGGGATTTGAACTATGGAAGAAGAATTTGAAGATGGGGAAGGAAGTGGTGGTGGAGTTTAAAAGTGGAGACGACTGAACTCCATTATTGCACACGAGAGAAGAGATGGACACGCGACACAGTGTATCAAAGGAGAGAAAATGGTGTTTTCTTGGCCTTTTGGGTGATGTAGCAGAGTCGAGCGAGGGGGATGAAGAGAGGCAAGCAAGAGGACAACTTCAGGGGAGAGAGACAAGCTTTGAGTCTCATGTTTTGTTTAGCTAGAGTGACATTTGGGGGAGAGAAGAGATAAAGGTCGAGAAAAAAAAATTCGGAGGCGCTAAAAGCCCGCCCTTTGTTAGACAACGTTTTTCATTTTTAAAGCCCATTAAAATTTGATTTTTATAGCATAATTGAAAAAAGTGATGTTGAGAAATGCGATCAATGAGGATATGTGGTGTAGAGGGGCCAATAGCCTGGAAGCAACCTTAGTCTCAGTTTGATGCTTCTTAAAAAGCAGGGATGGAGGGAACACTGCATCCAACTCCACTTTCCTTGATGGACTAGGAATCTTCACCTTTGGAAGCTTCTTCTTCTTCGAAGGAAGTCCACCAGACTTTGATTTCGTGGTTCTGAAAATAGTGGGAGCCTCATGCCAGTAATCCCACAATCCGCTACGCTTGATGTTGTCAGGCTTCAATATCTTCAATCATAAAGAAGGGCAAACCAGAAAACTGATCCAATACATTTTTCTCTTTCGAATAAAGGGGAGTTGTCGAAAAATTTTCTAAACAAAAAATATAAATAACAATTCAATATGCAGTCAACAAAACTTGGAGCAAGAAATGTTTTATACTCACTCAGTTGTTTGAACTTCCGATTGATCGAACGACTGTTAAGTTCGAAATACTTCGAATCCGCAGAAGCCATAAAGCAATACTTCTACAAATAGTTGAAATCATCAGGCAAATGGCCCAGAAAACTGGTGACCGCAATGAACAGACAACATGATCGTTCAACCGGGGAGAGATCAATAGTTGGATCACCCTCGGAGTCAATCGGAGTCCGATATCATTCGCTCTAATAAGCATGGCAATCAAAACTTTGTACCCCTTTGGTAATAGCTGGGCTGGAAAAAAGCCAAGGTATGCTATAAGCGCCAAATATATTCAATAATAGGAAAATAAAGGCTTGATTGAAACATGCCTCTGTGCAAGCAAATGAGTCTACTCGGAGGAGACATCAGAGTCTGACCAGGTCCCAAAGTAAAAAATTTCATATCATCGGGAATCTGACATCTCTCACGAAGCAAATATACATATGAAATTAGCCTTTTCCCTGAAACACACAACATTTTGCGACTAGTTTATCGGGAAGTTGATTCTGACTCGCCATTGAAGAACGTGTGAACCTTCAATTGCGCTCGCGAAAATGGAGATTGATCAGAACAATAGAACAGAAGCGAAGCGACAAGGTAGAGTCTCTGAAAAATTGCAGAAATAAAGAAAGCCAACTCTGTAGAGGAAAAATTAAATAGAAGTGAAAGGGCGCACCTTTATTGAGCAGTTACATACCCAATTAATGATGTGCGCTGCTCGAGAAAGCGTTTCAGTCTCAATCATCACAACTGTCCAGTTCTCTCATGAAGTGACTTAATGGACCAACAGATTGGCCCACTAACTCGGAGAGAGCAACTAATGATACACCAAACCATCTAGTAATCTACGTAGTACACGTGGCATGATGATCTAGTCAACGGAATGGAGTGGGCCCAAATGAGTGCCTAATTTGATCAAGCTCATAAGATAGGGAACCAAGCCCAGATCACTCAAAGCCCACTGAGGTGAGTATCTAGGAATTGGACCCAAGACAACAAGGCTCATCTCAACCCATACGTCAAATGGTCAAACCTAGAGCTCGTAAGACCAAATAAGGCAAGTATCTAAGAGTTTGACCTGAGATGGGCAGGCCGTGAGACATCAACTCTTATTAGGAAACAAATATCAGAGTATAAGTTGTGCATGTAAACTCTCTTGCTTGGACAACTCTCAACAAGGAAATGATCTCCAGCAGATATCATTCCTTAAACCACGCCACCAAAGGCATAGCTGAACAAGGACTCTCGCATGATAAATAGGGCACAAGGCTGAGGAACTAAGGTATGCTAAAACCCAAATCTCAAGCAATACATCAATTTTTACGCCTTGTCTAACTTTAGCATTATAATGCCATCGACCGCCACAACAGTGATATTTGGCTCACGGTTGTTCCTTTTTGCAGGTCAAGGCTTGGGAGAATGGAAACTGATATATCAATTTGCATAAGCACCACTATGATAACAAAACAAAACAAATCATACAATGCCGACGGATACAATTAGGAGAAAGGCCTTCGTTTCCACTTGGTGTAAAAATTGAATTAAGATTTCATTTTTCACCATTTTCGACCTGGTAAACATCCTGAACTGGTCTGAAATCTATAAAGAACTAAGGTTGTGTTTGTCAATAATTCAGATATGTATAACTATATTAAAGAGAACCATAAGTATGCCCATTTTGAATTGATTGGGAATCTGTCGAGTTATACAAATTCTGGAGAACCTTGCGATTATGATCCAGATCTTCAACAACTGTATCAAAGAAAGAAAGAAAATATAGGATTGGCATAAGTGTTCCTCTACCGCATGTATTCCTTGGACAAACTCTTATCTGATCAAGAATAGGGGATTGGGAATTCCAAAAATTGGCATTGCTCTACAACACAGAATTTCATTTAACTGCAAAGGTAGGATTTGCTACTCACACGTTTTGGAGCATTTTTCTTGCTACATGGCGATTTCCTATAGGGAAATGACACAATGAGCATTACACAGAATATAAAATTTCTCCATTGAAAGATCAAGTTATTTCAAATGATAAGTGAGTTGATGTGTGGAATGATAAGTCGGTGGAGGGGTTGTTCCCCATGAAAAATCTTGTCCCCCATAACACTACTCTCTTGTTTAACAACCCCTTTGATGTTTGATCTTATTATTTTCGAATAAAATGACCCTAAGTATTGGGATCAGCCTACTATAAACTTGTTTCCCTGAAACAGTTACTAAGGCAATTGGTGAGACTCTAATAAGACAAAATGAAGATAAGGATGTACTGGTCTAGACTCGTGAGAAGAAAGCACAGTTCACTGAGAAATCTGCATATAGGTCATTTAGAGAAGAGTTAAACACTTCTCACCATGCATCTTCATCATGAACTGGCAATAAAAAAAAATTATTGAATGGAGTTTGGAAGCTGAAGGTACCACATAGTGCAAGTGTTGCTTTGGAAAACTTACAATGGAATACTCCCAGTGGGGGGAATCCTTGGGCAACACCACTGATGCATTCAAATCTATTTTCCTCGATATCTGACTTACAAAGCAATGTTAGATTGACAAAGACCACATGTTTGGTGGCCGAAGGCACTCCAACGATTAAGTCAGTTAACTGTAGGAGAGAATGAACTTGGACAGAGTATAGTTGTGTTGTGTTTGCATATCTCATTCGTGAATCTCTCCTTTATATTTTATATTTTATAATTAGAGTAATTGACTCTGTGTGTGACTTATGCATGCAAGGCGCAATAGGGGAAACGTTTCTCACAACGGTCTTCTGCTTCATCAAGATGCATCCTTGGGAGAGTGATTCTCACCATGACTTGTCTCCTTCGTAACGTCTCTATTTTCCGTTACTAAATGCCTCTTTGGGTTTTAGTGAATGGACTTGTTATCCATATTTAGTGTGAGGTGTACGTTCCTCATGATGGATGATCTCTGCCACGTGTATGACCGTGCTCGCAGAACTATTTGATGTGTCATCAACTACTCCCCCTAGTTAGGTTTCTTGGTTCATCATTGTTTTTCTGTGTAGCATTAAATGTCGTCAACAACTGTCTACTCAGTAGCCGCGATTCAATTTCTACTCCACAATGCCATCAATCAGTTCATTTTGGTGTGATCTAGGGTTTCGTGCAACCATCATTTCCTGCACGATCTCCCATTGGTTGTTTTTTCGTTGTCCAACCCTATAAAATGGCATTGGAGGGTTGTGTTATCTTTTAATGCTATATCTATTTTCAGAGTTCACATTTGTTATTTTTTTCTTGTTTTTTGAATTGTCGAACTGTTTCCATGGCTCCCAATAGACCTCCTAGTGAAGATCGTTTAGCCAAATGTGAGACCTTTTTTAGCCTATGTAGGCGACACGGTGTACGTTGGATTACGTCCGCTAGACGTTTTATGTTCCGTTCGATTTGGATATTGTGGTGCCAAGAGAAGGTGACAACCCTGTCCTTCCGAATGCCAGTTACATTGCTCTTTACCCTAGAATGTTCAGAGTTGGTCCCCATTTTCTAGTTTCGGAGATCTTCTGGGGTTATTTAGATATGAATGGTATTCCTCCTGCTCAGATGTGTCCCAATAGTTGGAGGGTTTTTGTTGGAACTATTGTGAGAGCTCTTGAGGATGGTTTTCGTTTGAACAAAAATATTTTGCATTATGCGGTGACATTGAAGGTTAACACGAAGGGTGTTTGCTTTTTTCTTTCACCTTTTTGCTTGGGCAAGCCAAAGGATGATTTCAAGTTCTGGCAAAGGACCTAATTTTATGCTTCCATGAAATTTGGGTATTTCATGCTTGACAACATGCCCATTCTAATGTCGTTTAGGATTCCCAAGAGGTTGACAAATCAATTCCTCGCCCTTCCCTGAGCACCTGTAACACCCCTACTTTTCCTATGGCAATAAAAATTTATGAACCTATAAGTTTAATTGAAATTTGTATTTTAAAATCTTCTTTTGTTTGACAAGTATCTTTCGAAATTCAGTTGACTTTCTTACCTTTCGAATCTCGGGACGAGATTCCATTTAACGTGTGTATAATGTAACACTCCTAAATTTCATAAAAACTAATTTATTTTATTTTGAAGTAAATAAAATAGAGTTACATTTAATTTAATTTAAATTTTAAATTTTAGGGTTTTATTTAGTGTGTTTAGACGGTGAGTGCCTTCAAAATTTCAGTAGAGGGCGAATAGCCACCCACCTTATCAAGAGAAAAACCTTATTTTCTTCTTTTTCCTTCTTCCCTTGTCTGCGATTTTTTCTTTCTTCTGTTCATTGGCGGCAAACACGCTCTCTGATCGAGCTTCGCAGCCGATCCCACCACCCTAGATTTCTTCATTTCTCCTTCCTCTATCTCCCTTCTCTTTCCCATTTTATTTCAACCCTAGAAAACACATTGGCAACCGAGAGAGAGACTGGACATGGCGGTGTGTGGTGTTGCATTACAGAGGGGTTGATTTGTTTGCAAGCAAGATGGTTGTTGGTGGCGAGATGGCCGGAAGGAGGTGTTTTGGCGGAAAGATCACAAAGTGAGTTTTCTTCATACTATTTCATATTTTGTTTGAAATTGGTTAGGTTTTTGGTATGTGAGTTTCTTCATCTCCTTCACTTTTACTGTGATTTAGGAGAAATTGGGATTTGGGTATGTTTGATTTGTCGAATCTTTCGATGTAAAGAATGTTTCAACAGATTGGTGGCTTGATTTCTCCAAAAGGGTTACTGGTATAGATTTTTGTTATTTTTATTTCTTTTGCTTCCTCTGATTGTGTTACTAGTGTTTATTTATGAAATTTTTGTATGGTTGTTTCTCTATATGGGTTGTGATGGTTTTGATTGTTATGTGTTGTGTGGTCAATCTGCTAGGTTTTCTCTGTATGTTGTGTTCAACTCAATGTGTCTCATCAAGTATGTTTTGGTTTACCCCTTTATAGTAAGAATGTAGGGAATACATATTTGAACTTCAGGCTTAAGAAGACAAACGGGAACAAGTGTTATTTGTTTCTCTTTTTGTAACAACAATTAGACATGTGATTAGGTCTGCCATCGAATGATCAAACTTGTAAACCACATACTGCAATAGTTGGAAAGATCAATTGGAGGTAAACAACTATTCGACTTGGGATACTGTGTGCAAAGGTCGATGCATTTCGGAGTTATACACCTTGAGTTTGTCTCCTACACCAACATATCAATATTGGTTATTAGGGATTTCGGATCTCTGATTCAGTGGAGGAGTTTGAAGGTCACAAACTTAGCCTACTTGCCTCTGATTGAGGACATCATTCATTTGGATAAACCCCTATGTAAATCTACTGGTCATTATTTTCACCACAAAAGTCATCTAGACCTCTATCTTTATTAGAGTGCTTAGACAATATCATTGTACTTGAAAACTATAACTCTAATTTGAGCTATCCATTTTCGCTATGTTCAGTTTCATTTTTTGTAACCTATACTTAACATTGGATAGTTCTTTAGAAGATGGTGGGGAGCACTGCATACGTAGTATTGAGGGAGTTTTGAGTTTTCCTGTGCTGCAATCAAATTCCTTTTAATAGTCTAATTTTGATATAAGATAACTCTTTGGAAGTTGTCAAGATGCGTTACAAAGGCAATCTTGAGGGTAAAGATCAAATTAACTGCAACCTATTATGTAGTGTGGTGGCTTAAAAGCTGATAAGGCTATTCCATTCAGCAGCTTGGGATGTAGGGATATTGCTATAGTAATCTGGAGTTGGCGGTTCACAGCATGAATAATGGGGATTGCACCTTGAAGTTAAAAACACAATGGAAGCTTAAGAACAATGTTCACATCAAGATACCCACGACCTTGACCATACCAAATGACCTTTTTCCAGAGCTAATCAAAACAACAAAAAACACATTGGAAGTTTGTCACGCCCCGATTTTTTGAAGAAAACAAAAATCCAAAAATTCACGTAGGATTATCCGTTTTCCCCAAAATTCGGGACATGAATTGTCATTCACGAAAAGTAACAGTTGGCATCTACGAGAAATAATCAATTGCACAATTTACCAAATAGAGGAAAATAAAACAACTGATTTGAAAGTCCATCAAAAGGATGAAAATTTTAAAACTCGTAGAGCCAACGCTAACAACTTCAACAATTCACAAATGTATCTCTCCCAGAAAATAATAAATAACTCCGAGTTCTAATTACAAGAATTAAACCGTCCCCAAAAATTAAAATGATATAATCTTTCGAACAACGTGCAACTCCCAGCAATGCTTGTCACGTACGAAACAAAATGCTTTAAGCCCGCCCGAGATTACTAACTCCTGAAAATAAGCTAGTCGGCTACATTCCCGAAGGAATGTACCCAAAAAGCCAAAGCCCACTTGGGTCAACAATAAAGCTGGTGTGACGTTTCTTTATTCCCAAAAATCAATATAGGAAATTTCAAAGCATGACCGAAAAATATAGTACGATAAAGTAATCAAAACAAACAGGTAGTTCCTCCATGAGGCATTCATATCTAAATTCTAATAAGTAAATATGCACTTACTTGTACTTACTCGATGGAAGTTGACTATGGCAAGTATGACCTGCAGAAATATTAGTGGACTTGACATTCTGCATGAAAAAGAATAGAAACAATATAAACATAGTTTATTCATTTTTATTTTAATTTGATTCATCTTTTAACGTAATGTTTACGTAGACGATACCACATTCGCACCACCTCCGTGCCGAACATACATGCCCGTATGCATCTCTCATATAAAAGAGGACAACTCCGTCATTCATGCCCCAGTGGGGACATCACATACAGGCATGCATTGCGGATACTCCTAACTATATGAGTACCAAAAGCCACCCTTGGGCTATCAATGCGCATAAACTCATGTCACATTTTTTATGGATAAATATCAAAGCCTACCTTAGGCATAACAATTCACCTCATTTCCGCAAGACTAACCCGAAGGTTATTTTAGTTTCTCTAGTAAGAAATGGGTGCCCCAACTCCGCAAAACGACCCGCTGGTCATTTAGTTTCTCTAGTAGGAGAGGGGAAATAATAAACAAAAGATGTGTGGAAGTTCTAAGTGATACAATTCCAGGTGGTTTAAATTTTCGGAGTCAAAGTTTAATATCATTTAATTTTTGTTGATATTTCAAAATTCCTCGAAAATGACATTTTATCATTCATAAATAAATCCCCCCATTCTTTTGGGGAAGCATAGCATATTCATAAATCATGCCTTATAATAACACGGTGATCAAGTGACATTGTGTCATTCACAATGAAATCCACTCCTTCCTTTGGGAGAACATAACTATTTCAAGATGCATACATACAGAGGAACACTATTAATCTTAAATGGTCCTACATCAATAGAATCAATGAGACATCAAAAAAAAAACCATAGTGCACAATCAAACACTACTTCACATAGTACTCTCCATATGAATGAGATTTTAGGGATAACACATACATCCTAGTTTGGCAGTGTGTAACATTCCTGTTACAATTTTTTTTTAAATGATCTTCACAAGAGGATTTTATAAACCAAGCTAAACCAGCTGCACCAACCGAAAAAGAAAACAAAGATATTAACATGTGGTGAAGAGCTACTCTCAAGTCTCAATCAGTTCTATCTTCTTCTAGTCAACTAAAAGGTTAAAATTTCTCCCCAAAGGTTGTATGCAATCAATTCTCAACTAAAAGGTTCTCAAGTCTCAATCAATTCTATCTTCTTCTAGTCAACTAAAAGGTTCTCAAGTCTCAATCAGTTCTATCCATCAATATAGTAAGCACGATTATATCGAAACAATCCAATCTCGATTAGAACCTAAAATCTCGTGATTAGAAATACAAATAAAGTTGATTATCGATCAAGAAAATCACTGAATCTATAACAACTATCGAAATCAGATTCAACACATGTGATTCAACTCAGGCATAGTATCGAGACATAAATCACAAAAAATACTAATCTGTAATCAGAATCAATTTGATACAAGTTGATAATCAAGACGAAGTTAAAGAGTGAATCAGAAACTGTAAATTTCATCGGTAACACTAAGACCTATGTACATGTCATGTCAAAAGCAAAATCGATCAAAGCTCGAAGAACTATCGAAATGAAGAACAATAACGAAAAATGAATTGATCGAATCGAAGAAAAGAGGAAGAAAACTCACAAACCTCGTATCAAATCATTCACACAGTATTCTCAACTTTATGAAAAAAAAATCAGAAAAGAACAAAAGAAACAACTCACAGTAAAAGGTGAAGGAAATAAAGAGACTCACTGTTTTTTTTTTTTCTTTCTTCTCCCTTGTCTTTTTCTTTTGCTTTTCTCTCTCTTTCTTTATCCCTTCTTTCTCCTTCTCCCTTTTTTTTAAGCGGCGAGAGAAACAAAACCCAAACCCCTATTTAATCCCACTAAAGACAAAACCTTTGCATGTTAGGGTTTTGCTCAAGGTTAGTGACACCCCCTTATTACTGGATGTAACCTGGAATTTTATAAAGTCAAAACTAAAATAAATAAATAAATAAATAATTGAAATTATAAGGTGTTAAAGTAGGGTCGTTACATTATACACACCTCAAAAGGAATCTCGTCCCGAGATTCACTGGATGAATAGCTCCGGGTGCAACTGTTTCACTCTGTCTTCTAACTCCCAAGTTACATCATTCTCTTTTTCACTCCACTGGACTTTCACCAGATTCACTATCCTTTTATGGAGTTGTTTCACATCATGATCCACAATCTTGATCGGTCGTACTACTTGGGTGAAGTCGTCATTAATCTCAATTTCTGTGGGTTGGACGATGTCAACGGGATCCTTCACACACTTCCTCAGCATGGAGATGTGAAACACATCATGAACCACTAATAAGCTCGGGGGCAGGGCGAGTCTATAGGCTAAACTCCCTACCCGAGCAATGATCTCAAATGGTCCCACAAATCTAGGACTTAGCTTCCCTTTCTTACCAAACCTCAATACACCGCGCATAGGTGAAACCTTGAGAAAAACAAGGTCCCAACCTGAAATTCTATCGCCTTACGCTTCCGATCGGCATAACTCTTTTGTCGGCTTTGAGCAGTTTTGATCCGCTCTCTAATAATCTGCACCTTTTCCGATGTCTCCCTAACCATCTCTGGCCCCAACAAGACTATGCCCAACAGGATGGTGATCGACAAGGCCTCCCATATAAAGCCTCAAATGGGGCCATGCCAATACTAGAATGGTAATTGTTGTTATAAGCAAACTCTATGAGAGGTAAATAATCCTCCCAACTACCTCCAAAATCGAGCACACATGCCCGAAGCATATCCTCTAGAACCTGATTCACCCGCTCCGTCTGACAATCAGTCTGAGGATGATAAACTGTATTCAAATCTAGTCTCGTCCCTATGACTCGCTAGAAACTCTCCCAAAACTCAGCTACAAACAAGGGATTCTGTCAGACACAGTGGACACTGGTACTCCGTGAAGCCTAACTACATCACGGATGTATCGTCTGGCTAGCTGTTCGATAGTACGATGCACACCAACCAGAACAAAATGTGCGAACTTAGTCAAACGGTCAACTATAATCCAAATTGACTCGTTACCTTGTCGGGTCTTCGGTAACCCATCTATAAAGTCCATAGAAATATTTTCCCATTTTCAGACAGGAATATCTAGGGGTTGCATTAAACCTGAGGGTCGCTGATGCTCGGCCTTCACTTGTTGACAAGTGAAACACCGTGATACATAATCTCCTACATCCTTCTTCATGTCGTTCCACCCGAAAATTCGCTTCAGGTCATGATACATTTTTGTGCCTCTCGGATGAATGGTAAAACGTGACTTATGAGCGTCATCCATAATTTCTTTCTTCAATCCCTCAATCTCAGGCACACAAAGTCTCCCGTGAAATCTCAAACCACCATCAGACTCAACTGACCACTTGGAGGACAATCATCTAGATTATCGAGCAATAAATCTTCCAATTTGCTCATCAAACGAAAATCCTTATGTTGCTCCTCTAAAACTCTGCTGATCAAAGAAGGTCGAACAGATAAACTACCAACATAAGCCGTGTTTGCTCCCTGGACAAACTAAACATCACAAGAAGAAATAGCCTCAAGAGACTTCCACTCCTCTACCATGAGTGAAACCATAATAGTGTGTTGCCGACTGAGAGCATCGACTACTGCGTTCCCCTGACCTGGGTGGTAAAAGATCTCAAAATCATAACTACTAATGAACTCCACTCACCTTTGTGGTCTCATATTCAACTCCTTCTGCGAAAACAAATACTTAAGACTCTTGTGATCCGTGAATAACTCAAAATCCTCCCCATAAAGGTAGTGTCACCACATCTTCAAAGCAAACACAACTCCCGCTAATTCCAATTCATGGGTAGGATATCGTCTCTCATGAGGCTTCAATTGTTGTGAGGCGTATGATACAACTTTCTGATTCTGCATCAGTACACAACCCAGACCTATGCCACTAGCATCAGAGAAGACCACCAACTTCCCACCTTGCACTGGGATAGTTAGGATGGGCGCAATGGTTAATCGGTGTTTCAACTTCTGAAAAGCCTTTCACACTCATTGGTCCAAATAAACTGGACATTTTTGCGGGTCAACTTAGTCAAAGGGGCAGCAATAAGAGAAAACTTCTCTATAAATCGCCTATAGTACCCAACTTCCAATCTATCACTGCTTTCACCTTATCAGGATCAACTGCTATACCCTGACTAGAAACAACATGCCCTAAGAATTTTACTTCTTTTTCCCAAAAATGGCACTTGCTAAATTTCGCATATAATTTCTGGTCTCTCAAGGTCTTCAACACTATTCTGAGATGTTCTCTATGCTTTGTTTCACTACGGGAGTAAACCAAAATGTCATCGATAAAGATAATGACGAATTTGTCCAAGTATGGTCGAAAGATCCGGCTCATCAGATCCATGAAAAAGGTCGGGGCATTTATCAAACCAAAAGGCATGACTGGAAACTCATACAACCCATATCTCGTACGAAAAGCCGTGAGAAGAATACTATCTTCTTCTATACCCATCTGATGATATCCAGTTCTTAGGTCAAACTGAGAAAACACCACCGCTCCCCTCAACTGATCAAGAAGATCATCAATTCGAGGCAATGGGTACTTGTTTTTTATAGTCTTTTTGTTCAGCTCCCTATAGTCAATACACATCCTCAAGGTACCATCCTTCTTCGAAACGAAAATTGCGGGTGCTCCCCACGGAGAATTACTCGAACGTATGAACCTGGTTCATACACACCTCAAAAGGATTACTCATATATACGTTAACATGAATAAACATGTCAATAAGTATAGTCAAATAAAACAAAAACACCAAGAAAATTACCCTTTTTGCAACATCTCGTCCAACTGGACTTTCATCTCATTCAACTCCTTCGGTGCCATCTGGTACACTGCCTTAGAGATAGGAGCGATTCCAGGTATTAAGTCAATTCGGAACTAGACTTCTCGCCTAGGCGGCAAGCCGAGAATTTCCTGAAATACATCCTCAAAATCTTTTACCACTTCTACATCTCGAATCTCTCTCTGACGTCCCCACCGAGTACATAAAACTAGACATCACTGACTCTTCACAATTTTCACAAGTGTGAGAAACAGGGGGCATGCCTGGTGCATGAATGGAAACTATCTTCTTTGCACAATCTAGCGTGACTAGGTTCTTACACAACCAATCCATTCCCAAAATCACATCAAAACCCTGAAAGTCAAGCACAATCAAGTCGACAAAGAATACTTTGTCGAGAAAGCAAATCTTAAAATTTCTACATAGTTCATTTAGTGTCACTGAGCCTCCTAAATGGGTGGTAACACATAAGGGTATAGCAAATGGTAAAACTTTCAACATTATTCGATTAACCAAACGTCGAGATATAAAAGAGTATGATGCACCAGTATAAAATAACACATTCATATTAGAAATAGGAAAATCAAAGGTACCTTGAAAGTTTTCCTGATATGGTAAGGTGGCAAATACACGCCCTTGGGTGGGTTGACCTTGCCTATTCTGGGGCGCGTTCCTACCATTAAGGCAATCTCGCATTCGATGACCTGGTTGCCCACAAGTGAAGCAGATCACTGTGCGTCCCCCCGATGTTGTTTGGGTAGTCTGATTCCGCTGACCCTGATAACCTTGTCTCTGGTTACCCTGACGATGGAATTGGTTTCCATTCTGTCTTTGATGCTGATTACCATCCTGTTTCTGAAAATGATCATACCCATGTCTCTGAAACTGATTTCCACCCTGACGATGAAACTGGTTTCCTCCCCGCTGCTGGTTATGGTACCCACCTTGAGGTTTCTGGTTCTGAAACTGTTGACCCCTTTGCCTTTGATCATAAGGACGGAAACGACTACGGTCACCACAAAAATCACGTGACGCACTCTGATAACGAGTGTTTCCTAACACCTCGCCCAACTTCTGCTTGCCTTTCTCTCTACTCTCATGATACATCTTGTTCTGTTCCTCGTACTTCAATGCTAAATCCAAAACTCTGTCAAAACTCTCCCTGTCAGGGGTGAGAAGAGCCCTCGACAGGTAGTGATGCAAACCCCCAATAAATTTGGTGTTTTTATTTTCTAGTGTGTCTACCAAATACGGAGCATAACATGACAACTCGTTAAACTTCGTGACATACTGCTCCACAGTCATATTCCCAATCTGCTTCAACATGTTAAACTCCGCAGCCCATTGCGCCTTAACTACATTAGGCACAAATCTATTCTCAAACCTATCCTTAAAGTCATCCCATGTCATAACCGCAACATCAACAAAGGGTAGTAAAGCTCCCACCAGTAACTAGCAGCACCATCCTGGTGATGTGCAGCTAACTCTTGTTTTTGGACTTCAGTAAGTCGCATCCTCCTGAAAATGGTGTCACAGCTTTGAACCCAGACATCTGCATCTCTCGGATTTTCTCCGGTAAATCTCTTACCACCCAATGTCCCAAACTCTTTAACCCTTCTAGCAATCCTTGTAGCAATTGCATCATCATAGTCTGACTCAACTGAATAGTATTATCACCATGGCCATTTCCATTTTCATTGCCACCTTCATTTGGAACAACATTTCCATTGCTTCCGCTACTGTTCCCATTTGAATTCTTACGAGTATGTCTTCCAGCCATATCCTTCGATAAAAATGGAAATGATTAGACACTCCATAAGATCCACAAACACTCTACAACTTACCCATAACCACATTCCGAGGATCCCCTAGACTCTCCCTAGCCTAGGGTAAACTGTACTCTGATACCAAACTGTCACGCCCCGATTTTTCAAAGAAAACAAATATCCAAAAATCCACGTAGGATTATCCGTTTTTCCCCAAATTCGGGACATGAATTGTGATTAACAAAAAGTAACAATTGGCATCTACGAGAAATAATCAATTGCACAATTTACCAAATAGAGGAAAATAGAACAACTGATTTGAAAGTCCATCAACAGGATGAAAAATTTTTAAACTCGTAGAACCAACACTAACAAGTTCAACAATTTACGAATGTATCTCTCCCAAAAAATAATAAATAACTCCGAGTTCTAATTACAAGAATTAAACTGTCCCCTACAAATAAAAATGATCTAATCTTTCAAACAACGCGCAACTCTCAGCAATGCTCGTCACGTACGAAACGAAATGCTCTAAGCCCGCCCGAGATTACTAACTCCTGAAAATAAGCTAGTCGGCTACATTCCCGAAGGAATATACCCAAGAAGCCAAAGCCCACTTGGGTCAGCAATAAAGCTGGTTTGACATTTCTTTATTCCCAAAAATCAATATAGGAGATTTCAGGGCATGGCCGAAAAATATAGTACGATAAAGTAATAAAAAAAAACAGGTAGTTCCTCCACGAGGCATTCATATCTAAATTCTAATAAGTAAATATGCACTTACTTGTATTTATTCGATGGATGTTGACTATGGCAAGTCTGACCTGCAGAAATATTAGTGGACTTGCCATTCTGCATGAAAATGATTAGAAACAATATAAACGCAGTTTATTCATTTTTATTTGAATTTGATTCATCTTTTAACGGAATGATCACTTAGACGATACCACATTCGTACCACCTACGTGCCGAACATACATGCCCGTATGTCTCTCTCATATAAAGGATGACTACTCTGTCATCCACGCCCCAGTGGGGACATCTCATACAGGCATGCATCACTGATATTCCTAACTATATGAGTACCAAAAGCCACCCTTGGGCTATCAATGCGTATAAATTCACGTCACATTTTTTACGGATAAATATCAAAGCTTACCTTAGGCATAACAATTCACCTCATTTCCGCAAGACTAACTCGAAGGTTATTTTAGTTTCTCTAATAAGAAATGGGTGCCCCAACTCCGCAAGACGACCCGCTGGTAATTTAGTTTCTCTAGTAGGAGAGGAGAAATAATAAACAAAAGAGGTGTGGAAGTTCTAAGTGATACAATTCTAGGTGGTTTAAAATTTCGAAGTCAAAGTTTAATATCATTTAATTTTTTTTGATATTTCAAAATTCCTTTAAAATGACATTTTGCCATTCATAAATAAATCCCCCCACTCTGTTGGGGAAGCATAGCATATTCATAAATCATGCTTTATAATAACACGGTGATCATGTGACATTTTTTCATTCACAATGAAATCCACCCATTCCTTTGAGAGAACATAACCATTTCAAGATGCATACATACAGAGGAACACCATTAATCTTAAATTGTCCTACATCAATAGAATCAATGAGACATCAAAACAAAACAAGCCATAGTGCACAATCAAACACTACTTCACATAGTACTCTCCATATGAATGGGATTTTAGGGATAACACATACATCCTAGTTTGGCAGTGTGTAACATTCATGTTACAATTTTTTTTAAATGATCTTCACAAGAGGATTTTATAAACCAAGCTAAACCAATTGCACCAACCAAAAAAGAAAACAAAGATACTAACATGTGGTGAAGAACTACTCTCAAGTCTCAATCAGTTCTATCTTCTTTCTAGTCAACTAAAAGGTTAAAATTTCTCCCCAAAGGTTGTATGCAATCAATTCTCAACTAAAAGGTTCTCAAGTCTCAATCAATTTTATCCATCAATGTAGTAAGCACGATTATATCGAAACAATCCAATCTCGATTAGAACCTAAAATCTCGTGATTAGAAATATAAATAAAGTTGATTATCGATCAAGAAAATCACTGAATCTATAACAAATATTGAAATCAGATTCAACTCAGACATAGTATTGAGACATAAATCACAAAAACAATACTAATCTGTAATCAGAATCAATTTGATACAAGTTGAGAATCAAGACAAAGTTAAAGAGTGAATCGGAAACAGTAAATCTCATCTCTAACACTAAGACCTACGTACATGTCATGTCAAAAGCAAGATCGATCAAAGCACGAAGAACTACCGAAATGAAGAACAAGAACGAAAAATGAATCGATCGAATCGAAGAAAAGAGGAAGAAAACTCAAAAACCTCGTATCAAATCATTCACACAGTATTATCAACTTTATGAAAAAAACAAATCAGAAAAGGACAAACGAAACAACTCACAGTAAAAGGTGAAGGAAATAAAGAGACTCACTGTTTTTTTTTCTTCTCCCTTGTCTTTTCCTTTTGCTTTTCTCTCTCTTTCTTTCTCCTTCTCCCTTTTTTTTAAGCGGCGAAAGAAACGAAACCCAAACCCCTATTTAATCCCACTAAAGACAAAACCCTTGCCTGTTAGGGTTTTGCTCAAGGTTAGTGACACCCCTTATTACTCGATGTAACCTCGAATTTTATAAAACTAAAACTAAAATAAATAAATAAATAAATAATTGAAATTATAAGGTGTTCAAGTAGGGTCGTTATAAAGCTTAAGAAATATCTTCATGTCAAGTTCATGTTTTTTTTTGTCTCCTTCTAAGCTGTAAGAGTGTTCAGTGTGGGGATGGTGTCGACAGCTCTCCTTGGTGGCCCTTGACTGGCATTTTAATTGGTCAAGAGCTGGAGAGTCTGCTGATAGGAAAGGTTAGAAATAAGGTTTTCATTGTGGTAGGGGGGATGTTCTAGTTGATATACATTGTTGTATGAGTCAGTCCAAGCTGTTTGTTTCAGCTGAATTTAGAGTTTTCCTTTTTATTGAGTTTCATGCTTCAATTTCTATAGTTTGATGGATCTAAAATGAAAATCCATTTTTGGGATTCTCTTGCATTTTAGTTGTGTACTTAGCCTTAAAGGATGGGTTGGTTGTGCAAAATTTGGGTTCGGGTTACCGTGTACAATGCGACTTGCGCTTTCTGATTTCAGGTGGTGCTATTAATTTTGGGATCTTAATTGTTTCGATGAATAGCTAGTCAAAGGAGTAAAGTAAGTTTTGTTATAGAGAGATTATGTGCGTGTGTTTGTAGCGCAAAATGATTTGCATGTGTTTGTAAGTTTGTGCATTCGGGTTTGGATGTGTTCAATCGGGTATGTTTTTGGGATGATTTTGCATTTACTTAGAAACTTGATCTACTACACCTAAATTTATGAGTCTCACACTATATATTATTTTGTTCTTAGTAATCGTTTGTGAATGAAACTTTGAGTTGATTCTGTTTGAGAAATTAATTTGTCAGGATTTATATTTTGATGAGATAAATTTGGATGTTTGTATTATATGCCAATTGACTTGTTAGCGAATCTAAATTCTTTATATTGAATGGGCTTTGATTCCCCCTTTTTGTTACAGAAATGTTATATATGAAAAATGTAGGTTGCCCCAAAACTATGGGAGGATATCCTGATGAGATTGTTTATGATTTGACAATGTGTCAAATGCTATGCTTCCCCAAAAGAATGGGTGGATTTACTTATGAATGAAAAAAGTGTCATTGCAAAGGAAATTCGAAATATAAAAAATAAATGATATTGATAAACCTTGACTTGTGAAAATTTTAATCACCTGGAATTGTATCACTTAGAACTACCACACCTTTTTTTGTTTATTATTTCCCCCCTCTTACTAGAGAAACTAAATAACCTGCGGGTCGTCTTGCGGAGGTGGGGCAACTATTTCTTATAGAGAAACAAAAATAACCTTCGGGTTAGTCTTGCGAAAATGAGGTGGATTTTTATGCCTAAGATAGGCTTTGATATTTATCCGTAAAAAATGTGACGTGACTTTATCCGCATTGATAGCCCAAGAGTGGCTTTTGATATTCATATAGTTAGGAGTATCCAGTGATGCATGTCTGTATGTGACGTGTCCCCACTTGGGCATAGATGACGGAGAAGTCCTCCTTTATATGAGAGAGGCATACATGCATGTATGTTCAGCACGGAGGTGGTGCGAATGTGGTATCGTCTAAGTGATCAATTCGTTAAAAATGAATCAAATGCAAATAAAAATGAATAAGATGCTTAAGTCAAATATTATACGAAGACAGTTGTTTAATTAATAAATTACGTTTATATTGTTTCTAACCCTTTTCATGCAGGATGACATGTCCACTAATGTTTTTGCAGGTCAGACTTGCCATAATCAACTTCTACAGTGTAACTATAAGTAAATGCATATTTATTTGTTAGGATGATGACATGTTTGCCTCGTTGAGGAACTAAAATTCTTTGAACTATGTTTTTCTTGCATGACACCTTTTCCTTATTGAGGAACTACCTATTGGTGTGGTTGTTTATTGTTTTTGCTTAGCTTGATGTTATCACGTGTGAATTTATTGATTTTGGGATGAAGATTACTCACACCAGCTATATTGATGAACCAAGTGAGCTTTTGCTCATTGGGTACATTCCTTTGGGAATGTAGCCGATGTGCCTTTCAGGTTTAGACACTTTTGAGCAGCATTACTGGAGTTTCGCTAGTGGGGCTAGAAACGTCAGTCTTTCCTGGTTAGAGTTTTTACTTGTCTCAGTAATTAAAATTTTAAGTTGTTGCTGTTAAATGTTTATATTGTTATTGAATTTCACGTCCCGAGTTTTGAGGAAACGGATAATCTTACGTGAATTTTCGTTAAATGTTTAAGTTGCCTCTAGAAGAATTTCTCGAGTTGGAGGCAATCGATCAGAGTGGCCTATACAGTTTAATGCTCGGGAACGATCATTGGTTCTTTATGATCGTGAGTACGATGTTACTGTTGCCCGACTTGCTTCTTTTGTTGGCTCTAGTGGTACAGAGAGGATGATTGTTTCCGCTAGTGTTGGTAGTGCTAGCGTTAATGGGAAAGTGAGCTCCGCCAAGATTGTTACAGATCTTGGTGCTTCTGTTGGCATTGGTGGTGATGGTCCTTCTGCAAAGAAAATGAAAGATCCGAGGCCAGTTAGTTCTTCCAAAAGGAAGGTCGTGGCTGAGTTGGTCAATTTTTCTCAGCCTCTAAAATGGAAGAGGCTTGTTGGGTCAGGTTCGGCTCCGAGAAAATTTGGACAACTCTTCCTCTTACTGCTTCTGGGAAGGGTGAAAAATACCACTTTCGCCTTGCTGTTCAAGAAAATGAGGAAATGCAGCAGGTAGTGGAGAGGAGTAAAGTGGAAGTTTCCCGCCCCGGTGCTCTGTTGAGGTTGTACGAGAAGGACCTCCTTGCTACTGCTGGTGTGGCTGACCTCAACAAAATTTCGGACGAGGAAGCTCGTGTCATTTCAAATAAGATGACACAATTTGTAATGGAACAGTCCCGGAATCCAATTGGATGACTTCGACTACAATCCTGTTTTTTATGAGGTTGATGTTGATCGGGTCAGAGCTCCAAGTCTCCTCATCCTCCTTTTGTTGATCTTAGGTTGAAGGAGTTATCTGTTTCTCCTCCTTTCTACCAATCCTCTCCTGTTGTTCCATACAAGAAAGGGAAAAACGATGTTTCTGTCATAACCAATGTTCTGGTTGTCAAACAGGTGACCAAGGGTGAAGTTTCAGTCATTCCGGATTCCTCTATGCTCCATCCACAAGTTAGTTGGAAAGAGTTTATTCCTGGATAAATTTGTATCAATACCCGTGGTGGGTTCAACTGGTATTCAGAGGTTGACGTACAAGATAGTGCACACAATCACATTAACTCATGGCATAAATGGTTGATGGATAAAATCCCGATGCTAGTGCGTCCTGGTAGAGGTTATATTTGACAAAGGTGTAAAGCAGATAATAGAGGTAAATAGTTCACCCTTTTTCAAAAAAAATTTCTTTGCTTCGAGCAGGGGATGTCCCATGTTACCTATATTGGGATGAGGGGTTTCAATTATCAGGTTGCTTGTGATTATGTGGATGCTCTGTAGAAGAAGCACGTAGAGCAACTGTTGTAACTTTATGATAATCCTTTTATAATGAGAGTAATGAACTTGATACATGACTTAAGCATGTAGGGCACAATGAGAGAGAACATTTCTCACAATGGTCTCCTCCTTCATCGAGATGCGTCATTGGGGGAGTGATTCTCGCCATGACTTATCTCATTTGTAACGTCTTTCTTCTCTATGGGAAGAGGTTCGTTGGGCCTTAGATTTGGGCCTTTAATTTTAGTCATGGTCCGTTATTAAATGCCTCTTTGGACTTTAGTAATTGAACTTGCTATTCGTATTTAATGTGAGGTGTCTGTTCCTTGTGATGGATGATCTTTGCCAAGTGTACAACCATACTTTGATATTTACATAATCATTATTTAAAATATTTTCTATATTTGTTAGTGTTTCGAATATTGTTATCACTTATCTCGATGCAAGAGAAATTCTAGGCAGTCCGCGTTTATAGCCCGCCCTATGGCACGGACCCTCCCAAGCACGTGCCTTTGGGAGGGTGTTTGCCACGTGAAGAATCCTCAAGTGGGGAGTTTGTGGGGATTAAGTCAAGTAGCTTAGGCTTTAAGTTTTTTTTTTTCTCCAAGCTCCTCCTGCGCAGATCTGCGAATCTGGCCAAGGTCCTCTGCTCCGCTCGCTCCTCTGCTCCTCCTCACGTCTCCGCTGCTCGGCTCCTCCTCACGCCTCGGCAAGCAAAGGCCCAAATCTGCTTCCTCTTTGGCAAGCTCCAACACTTCGGCTCCAAGAAGAAAAACGAATCTGCTTCCTCTTCACACCTCGTCCTCTGCTGGCCAAGCTCTTCTGCTGGACAAGCCTCAATATATTTTTATGAACATGATGTGTTATGGACACAGTTTATGCTACTATATATGTTGTAGAAGTGTTGCCAATGTCGTTTTGTTGGAGAGCAACTGTTTTGATTTGTTGTTGTGAAACATTTGCTACAATATATATTGCTAATGCTATTGGAAATCAGGCTATTGGAATTCAGGTTGTGTATATATTTGCGATTGATGTTGTTTGTTGCTGTTGTTATTGGTTGTGTTGTTGATGTTATGGTTGTTCGTATGGTTACTAATATGAAAACTCAAATTCAGGTTGCCAATCTAAATAGAAATGCATTCATTAATTAGTTAGGACAGATTGATGCACCATATGTGTCATTACATTTGCATTTTCTCATTCACAAAGATCTTCCATTTCTATCTTAAAACTAACAACTAGTTTCTTTCCCTTTTTAGCTCTAGCTCTATGACAGTTTTTAGCCCAATGCCCAACTTCTCCACATTTGAAACATGAAGTGCGGGTTTGGCTGCTTGAACCAAACTCTAGAGCTTCATCTAACCATTAAAAATCTCCACAGCTTGAAAACTGACACAACATGAACTTCCTTTTAGGGTTCTTGGTAGTGTCCGAAGTCCAAATTTGTCGAACCCCATTGCATTTTGGCTCTCAACAAGAGCTATAAACCCATCGACACTTGTTTGTTGTATGGCCTTCTTGGTTGCACATTTGACATACAATCCTCTACACCTGAAAAAGAAAAACATCTAACTCACATAAACTGATAATCATAAAGAATCTCCTCCGTTACTGGCCATCTCCTCTGTCACTTGTGATGTCAACAAATAGAACATGGGCAATCTTGGACCAGTCTTCTCCAGTCTACCTTTTGCATCTTCTCTCCAATACAACATCACATCCTATAATCATCAGTATTCTCAGAGCAGTGAGGTTTTACATCCCTTCTAGCAGTATTCCTATTCTTGCAACCTTGAATCTTCAAACTCTCAAGCGATGTTAGAGTACCGATCCAATCTGGCAAGTCCATCTCTTCTTTTGAACAGTTCCGAATAGCTAACTCTCTACCAGAGGAGCTTGGCCAGCAGAGGAGGAGGCGTGAAGAGGAAGCAGATTCGTTTTTCTTCTTGGAGCCGAAGTGTTGGAGCTTGCCAAAGAGTAAGCAGATTTGGGCCTTTGCTTGCCGAGGCGTGAGGAAGAGCCAAGCAGCGGAGACGTGAGGAGGAGTAGAGGACATTGGCCAGATTCGCAGATCTGCACAGGAGGAGCTTGGAGAAATTTGGAGCTTGGAGAAAAAAAAAAAAAACTTAAAGCCTAAGTTACCTGACTTACTCCCCACAAACTCCCCACTTGAGGATCCTTCACGTGGCAAACACCCTCCCAAAGGCACGTGCCTGGGAGGGTCCGTGCCATAGGGCGGGCTATAGACGCGGGCTGCCTAGAATTTTTGCTCGATGCAATCCAACGTTGACTGGTGAGATACAGGGCACTTTCCCAGTGCACCTGAGAAAAAGCCCTGTAATGGTTCCTTAGCTTCCACGTATCAATTCGTCTGAAAAAGAATAGGGAGCTTTGGAGTTTTGAGGCAATTAGTGTTGTTTAACTCAAACCCCCCACCCCTCAAGGCCCTCAACCATCCTATAGTTTTGTGGCATTAAAGAAAATCTAGCGAGAAAACGAAGATGCAGAGAAGAGGGTTCGCCACATGGTTGAAGGTCGGAGCCAAGCGTTACTTGTCTTCATCAAGGCCACTTCCACCCGTCCTCGGCGTCGACCTCCCCGAGGTGTGGACTCCAAATTCCCGAAAGAAGAATCTGCAGCAGCAGCCCCCACATTTCCCAAATAATCACCGTGGTATGCACTTTTTTTAGCCGTTAAGATTGTATTCTTCCTTCACACACTAATTTCTTCAAACAATTGGTGGTGCTTCTCATTTTTGTAGTACTACTTTTGTTTTGCATTGCTTGATTCTTCTTACACCTAACAACTTTGGGATAAAACAACTGCAAGCATTGAATTGTACACTATTGGTTTCTCCATTTTGCAAAAACCTCGTGTCGTGTAACTTTGACAACTTTTGAAAGTACATGTCATCATCGGCTAGTAATGGGTCCATTTGGTTCTACCCTTTCCTGGGAGTCAATTATTACCTTGACACTGGAGAAGAGTTAAGCTTATCGTAAAAGGTTGCCCGTTCTAGTACTATAAATGGATTTATGTTATTCTTATTTTTTTACTGTGTTTTTTTAGCATTTTATCAACTGTACTTTGACAAAAAATCTGAGGCGTACTCGTGCCTTATTACTGCTACACGCTTAATAACAGGGGACCGAGTCAGTGCTTAATTAAGCCTTTTTTAAACCATGTTGTTGAAGAAAAAAAAAGTGTATCATCCTTTGAATTGGATTTCTCATTTAGAATGCCAACACAAGTAATTCCGTGTGACAACTTAAACTAGTGGACGTCATGTTTGAGTTGAAGAACTTCAGTTTAATTAATGCATGGTTTATTTCGGTTTCCCACTTTATTGAGATTCTCTCCCACCATGGCTATATCTCTTTTTATCAATAGAATTCTTTTGTCTTGCCAAGTTCATTACTAGAATGTGATTTTTTTTGGCTTTGGGACGGGGAGTTTGATGTCTTGTGGCTGGAGAATAAGACCGTATTAGGAGGTGATTTGTTTTTGTGAAGCGTGGAGACATGAAGCATAATTTTTTTCAAGGGGTAGTGTTTCTGGATATACGGATTTCCGCATTTTGTATATTCTATTTCAAACTGGGCATACAAACTATTTGAGGAAAAGTATCGATGGTTACAATTAGGAGTTTCTATTTTTTGTTGGAGTCTAGGTGTCATCACGTTCTGTTTAGAAGAGCTTCTGTATTCCTGTTTCTCATTTGTTTTTATATTTCCCAGTTGAATTAGGCCATGTCTTGAAAGATTAAACTTGTGAAGTCTGGTTTGTCGATTCTTTTTCTCTTTTCTGCTTTACTTTCAATGTAATTGTTTCGTTTGGACACGTCATACATGGAGCAGCCAATAATCAGAAAGCTGTTGTGCTCAACGGGAAGTCAATGTCAGAGGCGATAATATCAGGAATAGCAGATGAAGTGACCAGAATAAAAAATGTGATTGGAAAAGTTCCTGGCTTAGCTGTAATTTTGGTGGGTCAAAGAAGGGATTCTCAGGCTTATGTGCGCAACAAAATAAAAGCATGTCAGGAAGTTGGAATCATGTCTCTAAAGACTGAATTCCCTGACGACTGTCTGGAAGAGGAAGTACTTCATGCTGTGTACAGTTTTAATGAGAATCCATCGGTTCACGGTGTTCTTGTGCAGCTTCCTCTGCCCCAAGTAATTTCTAAGACTTTGTAGCTTCTTGCAATCTTCTTTACTTTTATGTCTTTCCCAACTTAATCATTCAGTCAAATTTGTGTTCTCTTGATACATGGTGGATGATTGCTTTCATTAAAAAAATGCTTGTGAATCAATGAATCCCTCCACTTTACCCCTTGATTTTTATTTATCAAGCATGAAGCAAAAATTTATGATTTTTCGATCTTTGGAATGCCTAGGCCAGAAATTTCAAACTTTGGGTGGTGCCTTACCTTTACCCTACACATGAAACACATGCAAATTGTGTTAGAAACCACCAATTGAGAAGCCACAAGCCAAAATCCATCTGATTAACATAAAAATCAACCACTTAGTCAATCCATTGTCTTATGTGAAGTTCATACATGAGATAGTTGTTGCCAAAGGACTGGACTTTTGAACCCATTATCTGAAACTAACGGATAGGATATATCCCAAAACTAAGATGAACCGATCCGATAAAGTCGGATTTGGATTTGAATTTTGTAGATTCAGATCGGATTCGGAGGTAAAAAAATGAATCCGAATTGGTGACTAGATCAGATTTGGAGTTTGTTAAATTTGATATAATAAAAATCCAAATTATATCAACATTTGGTCAATTTTCTTGGTCTCATCTTTCTATAATTGGTCAAGGGAATGAGATAAAAGTGGGTTTTTCTTAGTCTCATCTTTCTATTATCATTTGGTCGAGAGGACTCCCATTCCGGGTCTGAAGGCTGATTTCCTTTCTTCTATTCTCTAGAGGAGATCCTCCCAAGGTTTCTTTTGTGTGGGAATTGTTTTGGGATCATGCGATGCGACCATGTGAGATTTATAGGCAAGAAGGAGCATGGTGGTGGAATGGGATTGCCCTATGTCTAATCACGATAAAGAGTTGCGAGATCATCTCCTGCTACATTGCAACATTGTGGATTCTGTATGGCGCAATTTGTCTATACTTGTGGTGTATTCACAATGTTGTCTCAGACCATTATTGATGCGACTAGTGGATGGCATTTCCAAACTTTCTCTAATCACATGGATGGGGTAGTTTGGCACTTGTATGAGTTCTATGGTAGGAGAGGAATAACTGGGTCTTTAGAACCTCTTTTATGTCCAGGGTTTGCATTATGATGAACGTATGAGGCTTCTTGTGGTCTTTATGCAACACTCGTTGTGTTTTCAAGGGTTTTGGTTTGTCTAATTCGTGCTAGAGTGGGAAGATTTTAGGAGAGTTCAATAGTTTCTTGTAAGGGGTGGGAAGTGTGGGAAGTTTTGATTTTTTGGAGGAGTGCTCATGCCCTTGTCTTCGTTGTATCTTGTGCTTTTTGTACAATTGTTGTTTCTTTCTCAGTAATATGAGTTTTTTGAATAATAATAACAAAAATTCGAGTTATATATTTTATAAATATTATTTCGAATTTATAAGCTATGGGCATTACTAATAAATAGGAGTGTTTTTTGGTCTTTAACACCTAGCTCGGTGCTAATTTGGATCGAGGTGGTTTCTGGTTGAAGGTTAATTTTCACAAAACAACTATATATCCGGTGGTTGAAGTTCCTAATATTGAGGAGTTTGCTTCATCGGTTGGCTATAGTCATGAATCCGGTGGCTAAAGTTCCTAATATTGAGGAGTTTGTTTACTCAGTTGGCTGTAGTCATGACTACAAAGCTGCCTGCTCAATATCTTGGTCTCCCTCACAAGTACAAAGACATCTTTGATCTAATCATTGAGAGAACTCAATCCAGACTAGCCATTCGGAAAAGACGATACTTACGAAAGCAAGGCGCGTCGCTCTGATTAAAAGTACGTTGGCAAATATCTCAATCTTCACTCTCACCCTGATCACTATCCTAGTTTCAGTTGCATGGAGCATAGAAAAGATATCTAGAGATATTTTATGGGGAACAACTTCCATCGGACACAAATATCATTTGGTCAATTGGCACACAGATTGTCAACCTAACTATTTTGGTGGGCTAGACAACATAATTATTAAAAACACAAATACTACCTAACTATTTTAGTGGGCTAGACAACAGAAGTATTAAAACACACATACTGCTCTTGAAGCCACATGCTCTAGAGGTTTGCTAATGAAGACTTTGTTCTTTGGTGATCTATCATCCAACAGAAGGACAAACATGAAGGCCATGAATGGTTCACAAATAATTCAAGGCTTGCTTATGGTTGTGCTCTGGAGAGCCATCATGATTCATGAACACTCCGACACTAATTTCAACTTCATCTCTATGATGTCGGGACTCTGCCGTGACTCCGCTAAGGCTCTAAAGGCTCCATTTTTTTTACCACCCCAACCTTACAGCGTTGCAGGGCTGCACACTTGTCTAGGTGAAGGCTACCATACTATCCGCCACGACAACGCTTCACCTTGCCAAGGCTCTAGTTGCAGACCTCAGCGCCTCATGCCTCGCCCCTGACAACATAGCTTCATTTCTCCTTCCAAGTACGCAATGGCGCAAGAATTACTTTTTAGGGCACAAGAATTAGTTTTTAGAATGGTAAATGGAGTTCCCCTCCTCCTCTCCAAGAACAGCTGAATCGTATTGGGATGATCAGTCAGAACAAAGAGGGCTCTATTTCATGTTTCTCTGTGGCAAACAACCAAACTGCCCTGTCTGAAGAGCGATTAGAGATTCAAAGGTGATCCAATTGATTGAGCTTTTGAAAATCCTTGAACCTGTTACTATTAATGGTAGCAATGATAAGTGTGTTTGGGATTACAAATCAAGCTTGTTCACTGTCAATGATTTCTACAAAAAAATTGCTATCTTCCATCCTCTCTCCTAATCCCTTGCTGCCAGAATCTGTAATTCCCTTCTCTATCGACTTCATTTGGTTAAAACGAGCTCTCACAAAAAATCTTTCCTTTGGACTCTAGCGCATGGAAAAGTTCTTACTGTGGACAACCTTGCAAAAAGGCCCTGATCATAACCAACGGAAGTCCCATGTGTGAAGGCAATTCTGAATGGCACATCTCTTTCTTCACTGCCCCTTTGCAATCTCTATTTGGACAACAATTGCTAATGAAACCGGGTGGTTGTTTCTCACTAATGGTATCTTGATGGATCGGTTTAACAAATGGAGCACCAGAGACCTCTCTAGCAACAACTAATGGTTATGGGACAGGGATTCTTGATCATTTTGTGGGTGATTTGGAAGCAGAGAAACAACAAAATTTTCGGGGGAAGAAAGTTGGACAGCAACTGTCTTTGGAACATGATCAAGATCATGCCTTTACAAGGTGCCATCGCCTGGGACAAGGTCCCGATGAAACCTCTTCCTGAACTCCTCTCTTGGGACAAGCTAATAGTGGCAGATTAGGCTTTTGTTTTTGTTTCTGTATTACTGTTTGTCTTTCTTTAAATGTTTTCCTGTATCTTACCTGTTTCTCTTTGAGCTTCTCACTTATCGTGTTTTTTTTCTCTCTTGCTTTTTAATACAAGTGTTGTATTCATGAGAGAAAGGTATATATTATCTATTTTTTTAGATTTTTAAGGAAAATTGAAAAATTAAGTGATTTCAGATCGGATTTGGATTTGTTTTATAAAGTAAAAATTCCGATTGGGTCGGATTTTTGTTTTGTTTTGACAAGCCAAACACTTGTTAAATGTGATACAAAGATGAGCAAGCAACTCAAAAGAGAAAAAACAAAGATACAGCAGAAAAGATAAATAAATAATAAATAGAACAAAACACTTGCCCTTATCCAATTTAACCATACATGGTGTAGTCCCAACTTCTCTTATGTCCAACAATTACTTGTAGGCATTGTTGGGATAATGGTGAATATGATTCTGACATGGATGTCCTACTTTGTCGTAGACGACTAACTGAAATTTTGTAGAGCAGCATATGGACGAGGAAAAGATTCTTAATGCAGTGAGCCTTGAAAAAGACGTAGATGGTTTCCATCCACTGAACATGGGGAATCTTGCCATGAGGGGGAGGGAGCCACTGTTCGTTCCCTGCACCCCTAAGGGTTGCATTGAGTTGCTATTGCAAGCCAATGTGGAAATCATAGGGAAGAAAGTTGTGGTAATTGGGAGGAGCAATATTGTTGGCTTGCCTATTTCTTTGCTCTTACAGGTAACACTATTTTTCTATCATCAGACTTTCCTATAACAACTACTTTCAAGTTACACGAAATCAATGCTTTCCATAAAGTGGCATAATGTTTTACTGTTGAGCAGAGGCACCATGCCACTGTTAGCATTGTGCATGCTTTCACAAAGAACCCACAAGAGATTACCTGTGAAGCAGATATTGTGATCTCAGCAGCTGGAGTGGCCAATCTTGTCCGAGGAAATTGGCTAAAGCCAGGTGCAATCGTGATTGATGTGGGAACAAACCCCTGTTGAGGTATATACTCAGATAATTTTATGTTTCTCCATCTGTACAAACAATCTTGATCACACTCAGTCTTCTAAATTCCCAAACCTTATGAAAATATATCCAAAGTTGAAGGATCTGCACCTTCTAATTAAATTGATACGTCTTACATTTTTGGAGCAAATCTCAGACGCCATTTTCATTTGCTCAAAGATGTAAGATGTGTAGACTGATTATATTTCAATTTTATTTGAATTTTTCTCTGTTGGAAAAATTACCAATTTTATTAATAACCATTGAACATGGGAGAAACGAGGAGCAGTGGGAGAAACCCCCAAAAGCCACAAACATAATGCTAAATCTCAGCTAGACATTTAGGATTAGCTCGCCCTTAAATAAATATTACATTATCTAACACTATCCATCCCTCACGATGGACCCACTGCCCCATCGAGCACCCTCGGATCAATGCGAAACCTTTCCCAGATTTCCGCAGCCTCATCTCCTCCTTCCCGTTCCTCCTCATTATCCTTAAAACCACAAGCACTCATCCTAAATCATCTCCAATCAGATCCCATAGACCACTGAGTTAAAATATGCAGAAAACTTAAAATCGTCTTTGATGCACTCAGGTTCAGGTATAGCAGAGTCTTTGTTGTATAACTACAAAAGGACTTGTTGTATACAATTTACAACCACCCTTTTCCATATGTATACTGGTTTAGATTGTTCATATTGACTTCCAATTCCTTCTAGAAGGATATGGATTTATGAAAGAAGGGACTGGACCATGCGATACAAGTAAAAAACTTGTTTCTTCCATATTTACAACCTTATTTTCATGTTAATTTCCAGTTCTATTGGTCTTCTGAATTTCATGCGTATTTTGTTATTTTCTAGTGAATTATGTTTCCAGTTAGGTTGTGTTTGGCTGCATGAAGTTCAATTCCACAAAATCCATTGGGGGCAAACATATTCTAAGGCTAACTTGATTTAAAAGTGAGGGACCATCTGTCACAAATATAGAGTTTATTCTCATGATTATTGGAGTTCATATCCCACCAATTGATCTAAACTTTATATTTGTGATAGATGGTCCCCCCACCCCCACATTTTAACCAAGTTAACCTTACAATTATGTGCTCCTCTCGTGGATTCCATGGAATTGAACTCCATGCAACCAAACACACCCTTGTAAGGTTTCTGCTTTGATTAAGCCTACCATCTAACTCTATAAGGTCACGTTGGTAATGCCCATGCGCCATTTTAATGTCATTAGGGCATCTCAAATATGCAAGCTCAAAAGAGAAATTTTGAGTTTGATTGAGCTTTGATGGTGCATTTTCATATTCAAACAGAAATCGAAAGCTTAGTAGGTTCAAATCATTGTCAGGAAAGAGAGTAATGGGAGATTCCATTTGAGTGGATTTAAGCACATGAAATAGTCCTGTGCACATGTCCCTAGCTCCAGGACCTTTTTTTTTTAAGGTAAAAGGTTTGAACCCACATGCGCACTCAAGACAGTTATGCATTTGTAATATCTTTCAAGTGGGCCATTGGAACACACTCACCCTCATCCTCGAGTTCAATTGTGTTGTCGTGTGGACTTAAAATTCATTGGATGCCTCGTTAGCTGGGTGCAGGGCATTCATTGGATGCTTAGGAATTTCAATTAAAGATGAAAAAAAAAGATTTATTTTATATATATATTTAATTTGGGTCATTAACCTTTTATTTATTTATTACTCTATGCCCAAAGGCTACACGACTGACCCTACAGGATTAACCAAACCAAACCCGAAGGCTACAATATTGTTGCCACCTAATATCGTCGTCGCCTCCACCTTGCATGAAGATTTGCTTTCGCTCCGGGTTATCACCTCCACCTTGCATGAAGACTTGTTTTCGCTTCGCTCTAATATAGTTCATCTAAGCAGCTGCATTCAATACTCGAAGTTCGGGGGCTTATCAACGGCAGAACACATGTGCTCCGAATAATCGGGGAAAAACTCACAAAATCCTAACTGGTGAGTCTCAAACCTGCGACCTCTCACAGGAGAATGGATGTCCGACCAATTGAGTTACAATTGGTAGAAGAAGAAAGAAGATGGGAATCAGAATCTGTTCCCAAAAATACCATCCTTCCCCTTCCTCTCCATCATTCTAATTAGAGAAGCACTCTTTCTCCCCGACTTCCTCACCCTCTCATTTTCGAAGATTTCAAGTTTGTGTCTTTCTTTTCAAATCCCAATCAAAACTATAGTGGCTACCATGTACACAAAGGTTTTTTATTAGGGTGACTGTAACTTTCCTATCCATATGCACTAATCTAGCTTTCTTTTATTTGGTGCCAGTTGTAAGAAGAGGTCATCATAGAATAAAAAAAAAACAATTTGAAAGCCCCAAATAAGATTCATAAGAAACTCTAATATATATCTCAAGTCATCAAAGGCATTAAAGAGTCAAAATGGGAGCTAGTTTTTGCTCGAAGTAACCGAATCATTTTAACGCCATCATCTCTAGAGTATCAGAGACTGTTGATCTCCATGTCTGAGAACAAATACATTGGTTTGGGTTACATAAACAGTGGTAAGAGAAAGGAGGAAGGCATTTTATTTAAAGAACCTACCTGCTGATGTAGAACCCTCCTTAAAGCATCCAGCCCTGATCTACAGGGTTAACAAAATCGGACTCACGAACCTCAAATGGGTGCATACTTTTGAGTTTGAGGTTGAGCTTTCAAGTGGAGATGCTCTTACAGTCCTTCCAAACATTGTCCAACATGGAAGTCTACTGATGAACTGATCTATTGTATATGGAATTGCATGTGTTGCATGCAATAACTTACTGACTGTTAGAATAAAAAAAAAGATTATTGATTATTACAAAAAAATTAAATAAATAAATGAACTTTTAAAAAAACACACACTCACAGGTTCTTCTTTATTGACTATTAAAGGATTATGCCGTTCTTCGAAGTTTTTCAGTCGATCAATTTAGAATTGTTTGGATAACTATTCTATTTGTTTACTGAAAGAGTAAAAGAAAGCAGTAGGAAACG
This sequence comes from Berberis thunbergii, assembly GCA_003290165.1. NCBI lineage: Eukaryota > Viridiplantae > Streptophyta > Magnoliopsida > Ranunculales > Berberidaceae > Berberis > Berberis thunbergii. The sequence goes on along the minus strand of QNQO01007604.1, from coordinate 58,539 downwards.
AATCCCAATACACTGCACTCCAAAGTAGAGCCAAATATCAATGGGTTTGTCTAAACAACGAGGGAATGGGCGAGGGAGGAGGGTGAAGCCATTCACCCCACCCCCCTCCCTCGCCATTTAGAATTTCCCAATACCAATATATGAGCTAAGTTGACTTGACTATCACGTATCAGATAATAAGCGTGATTATGGAGGAAGTCAGTCTAGTAGTTACGTGTGCAGGCACAAGTACACAATTCTAATTCTGAATAAATCTGCAGGACCCCAGTTGTGAACATGGATATACACTTACAGGAGATGTTTGCTATGAAGAAGCAGTGAAGGTAGCATCAGCTATAACACCTGTGCCTGGAGGAGTAGGACCCATGACAATCGCAATGCTTCTTTCCAACACCTTAGATTCTGCAAAGCGAGCATATAGATTCACTTGATCTCCCAAAAGCTACTTCTTGTGTTAATAGAGTATAATTCTAGGCAGCCTGGGTTTGCAGTCTGGGAGGCGAAATTATCGTTCTGCTCCTCAGTTATTGTTATATTTAAAGAGTAGTTAAAAAAGCAGGGGCAAAAGTGTAAAAATGCCACTCAGGCTGCAAACTCAGGCAGCAGACCCAGACTCCCTAGAAGCACTCGTTAATATATAATGTGTACCACAAAATTTTCCGTCATTGTGTACATGTAGTACTGACAGAATTTGTAATTCTTATTTGCGGCCTGCCAATTTTTCCTTTGTCAAGCAAATATGGCTTCTGAGTAAGTCTACCTGGAGTTTTTATATGCGAACTCAGTGGGACACAGTTTCACTGTGACATCTTGGCTAGATCAGGCTGTTTTGATGACACTGACTGATGAGGCTAACTCAGTGGGACACAGTTTCACTGTGACATTGCTCAGTTAAATTGCACACTCCTGCCTGCCGGCTTCCACACACGCTTTGCATTCTGAATGGTTGTCCTATCCTAAATGAGAATTGTTCATATTTTTATGGGAAACTCTAATTCTCGAGGAAACCAGCGAGGGAGGACCTTTCATTTCTCTCACGATGCGTGCAGGAAATGAAAGACACATATCACAAGGGGAATGGAGGGTCCCTCGCTGGTTTCCTCGCCAGTTAGCCTTACTCTATTTTTATACAACATTTGATGGGAATTGTTTTAGAGATAATTCAAAATTTTAAATATCATGTCTACAGCGGAGACATTAATTACATCACTGGAATATATGATTATGAAATTGAAACCTGCTAGCGACCAGTCAAATCTCACGTGTTAAATGGAACTTTCTAAGATATGTTGATGATGTTAACCAAATATGGAATAAAAAATTTCCTTCAATCCTTAGATAATTTTTTTTTACCAAGGTAGGCTAGTGGGCAGAGTAGTGGTTGATTGAGAGACAACAAATTTTTTTTTTTTTTTTTTTTTTTTTTTTTTTTAATTTTTAGGTAAAAGCATAAGCGATACTATTATACTAATTATGGTTACGGTATTTCTGTCCAGCACTCATAGCTAACTCGTGAGCCTCTATATTAAGGTGACGAGGGATAAAGTTACAAGACCAATTGTTTAATACTACAAATTAGAGGACTCCACATCCAACACAAAAAGGTTTCACTATCTGAAGAATCCGCAGCCAGCATAGTGTGCAGACTTCCAGAATCCCCTAGCAACAAACATGTCTTCCATTGTTGCGACTGGATAAGCAAAAATGTAGCATTTGCTGCAAAACACTTCGCCATGGTGCTATCAAAAACCTTCCCTGAAATGGCTCTAGCTATCTGAGCAATAACCCTGCCAAAAGCATCTACCACGAAGATACCACAAGGTCACAGAGTCACTGAGAGACAACAATTGAAAGCCTTTAAAAAGTTGATCGAATTTGTGAACCTTGGGGTATCCATAGGGTCGAGGCCGATGCTTTGAACACAATTTCCACTTTAGTAATTAAAACATTTTCAATAAACAACATACAAAAATAAATAAGTGAATTTCTAAAATACCCTTTCATCAACATCTCCACTGCTAAAGTAGGAACCGTTTCAACGGAAACAACAATCTAACAATCATGACTTATCTCCTTTCAACAAACAACTCCATTTTTTTCATTTTCTTTTCAATCATCTATCATTAACCCCCACCCAACCATTTCTTTCCTTATGTTTTGGTTTCTCAACGCCATAAACAAGAATCCCTTACCAATGTCAACAAATCTGAAGCTCAGGACGGGAAAGACAAAACGATCTAGTTAGTGTAGCAGAAGCCACCAAGGATTGTGATTTCGTTTTTCGAGTTAATTTCGGTATCTTGATTTTAAGAATTTTTTCGAGAAATATTTCGACTTATAAAGAAAAAACGTAAAAATTTCGAGGATACATGAAATATATATAATAAATATCGTGGATATATTAAATATGTAAAAATAATAAGATGCAAGTAAATAGATGTATTAAACACATTAAATGAAACCAGACTACCTATAATTAGAAAATTAGGGGGGTAGTTTCAAAATTTAATATATAAGTAGAATAAGTGATAATTAGAAAATAATGTGGTGGTTTAAAAAATCAATAAATAATTAGAATAAATAATAATTAAAAATCAAAATTTATGACAAAACCCCGAAATTTTACGAAAAAAATCCTCAAAAAATGTAAATTTTAGTAGTTGTTTATATATATATATATATAATGAAGCATAAATATAATAAAAATATACCAAGAATAAATGAAGCAGAAAATGTAAGAAATGATGATAATTATAATTTTAAATAGACAAAGATATTGATTATTAAAGCTAGTCAAAATATTATAATTTGCAATACGTAAAAAATACTCAGATTTTCTAATGTGATTCTAGGAAAGAAAATAACAATGTAACAAATATGATACATGTTTTCATTAATAAATTCTAGTTGTTTGTTTTCTATCACTACACCATAATGGCTAATTAGGAACATTTATATTTTTTAAGTTGTAACTCTTCATTATGTTACAAATTTTGTAACAAAGAAAAGATGTTACTAATTATTGAGTTAAATTATTAAAGATATGAATTAGTAAATTTAATAAATATATTATTAAGTTAATTTCCCTTTTTATTGTTCATTTCTATTTCTTCTTTGAACCCATTTTTGCAGAACCATTACAAAACCTAAAAACCACAAACTTGACAAATCTCTTTATCAGTCGAACTCTCCGTCATTCTTTTGATCTCTCCATCGCTCTAGATCAAAGACCTCTGCATCACTCTATATCGATATCTTTTTCACTCCATCAAATCGAAGATCTCTCCATCAATTTCTATGTCACTATTCTTTAAATTTCTTGAAAATTCGATTCGATTCAATTAAATTCAATCGACTTGTCATCTATTTGATCATGGCGTCCCTCAGTTTGACTGCGATCAATGGAGGTGGAATAAGCTCTTGTCATCTATCTAAGCTGATTCGTCCAAAGAGACACGCAGATAGAATTTGTTTTCAAGTTTTCTCTTCTTCTTCTTCTGCTGCTGAATCATCAAAGACGGAACCAAATATGAGTTTGAGTGTGTCACAGGGATGACAATTTCACAAGAAAATGGAAGAAAAACTGAGAGTATTGAACACAAAAATGGAAGGTTACAATCTCTCAAGTCCCGTAGAACAAGAGCCTCTAGGGTTTACTCAATTCATACATACCTTCTGTGTTCCTTCTTCCACTATTTAACTACAAAGTTGCTAACAAACTTACAAATGAGTCGCTAGATGATTTCCATCTGTATGACTATGGTAAAACCCAACTAATTGACTTTCAAATTACAAAATTGACCTCTGTTTGAATATTTGGTTTTGTCGCCTCTTTTTTTTGTTTCCCTCTTCTTCGATGAACTGATTTCAGCTTCACTTGATCATTTGTGACATTGCCTTCCATTCCTTCAAATCCTTGTCCTCGAGGATTAAAAGAAGGAAGCATTGCATGAAAGTGATTCATGTCCTCCCAGGTTGCCTCATTTGGGAAGGAGTTTGCCCACTATACGAAGACCTGAGTAACAACTCGGTTATGACGGGGCACCATCCGGTGAGCTAGTATAGCTGTAGGGTTTGACCTGAACTGACCTTGATTGTCAACTAATGGCAATAAAGGGGTAGGAATTATGGAAGAGCCAAGTTTCTTATTCAATTGCAAAACATGGAAAACAAGGTGAATGGTGGATCTCTGTGGCAACTGTAACCGATAGGCAACTGAGCCAATTTTCTCCAAGACCTGGAAGGTTACATAAAACCGTGAGGACAGCTTGAGATTGCAGCTCGAAGGACCTATCCGTGTGGTGTTTATCAGCAAAAATTTCATGCATTCCTGTGCTTTGTGAAGCTTCTCCTTGAGTAGGTGTAGCATGTGCTCCCGTTCTTGGAGATAATTTTGAACGTCAGTCATTGCTAAGGTAGCAGTGGGTGGTAGGGCTAACATTGGTGGTGTGTACCCATATAGCGCCTTGAAGGGTGTAGCTTGGAGACTTGAATGGCAGGAAGTGTTAAACCAGAATTCTGCCATGTATAACCATTTGGAGGGGGCATCCTCTGACATGCACCTAAGGTATGTCTCCAAACATGCGTTCGTACGCTCCGTTTGTCCATTTGTCTGTGGGTGATACGCAGAGCTTAATGATAGTTAAGAGCCAAGAGCAGTAAAAAGATCTTTCCAAAAGGCACTAATAAAAATCTTATCACAGTCAGAGACAATGGACATAGGAAGACCATGTAATTTGTATATATGTTGAAGGAATAAGTCAGCCACTTCAAATGAAGTAAATGGATGGAAGAGAGCTAGGAAGTGGCTGTAGTTGGTGAGCCTATCTACCACCACCAATATGATCATCTTGTGATTAGAAGGTGGAAGATATTCTATAAAATCCATGGAAATGTGCTGCCACACATGTTCTGAAATAGGTAAAGGCTGAAGAAGTCCTCCATAACCACTATGGTCACTTTTGTTTCTTTGGCAAACATCACAATTTGTAACGTGTTGAAGAACAAAAGCCTGCATCCTTGGCCAATAAAAATATTTTCGGACCCTTTGATAAGTAGCATTGATGCCTGAATGCCCAGCAATAGCAGAATCATGCAAGCTCTCCAGAATCTGTTGTCTGAGTTTTCCATTAGATCCCACATATATCTACTAATGGTGCTTGATGATACCATTATGTAGTGAGTAAGGATGCCTGGAGTTGGGAGAGACACTGAGTTGAGTGAGAAGTGAACTTGCCAATTGATCCTGCTCATAACTGGTGATGATATCCTGAGTCCATTGTGGAGTGACAGTAGTAAGGGCTAGGATTTGAGCCGAAGTGAATGGAGAGTGGTCTTCTGCAAGGTTGTGATGTTTGCAAGTCTGATGAACAGGACTGATACCATAATTGTTCTACTCCTGACAAGTATTTGTAATGTCTAGTGCAGCTGTATGTTGTTGGCTAGTAAGGACAGTAGTAGGAAGAGCCTTTTTACCCTGTTCCTGGCATATACCTAGAGTGTCCAGTGAGCTAAAGCTATGATCAGGAGGTAGCTTGACTAGAAGAAATGTCAGCAGACTTGGGGAGATTGCTATCAGTGACTTGGCAGTCTGTAACAGTACCTGTTTGAGTGTATGTGTGTTTGTCTGTAGTAGTACCTGCTTGAGTGTTAGCTTGGTTATCCATAGTCAACATTGGAGCAATACAAGGAGTAGGTACAATGTTATTAGTGACTGTGCACCTGGACAATGCATCCGCAGCTAAGTTCTCTGCCCCTTTTTTATAAAAAAAAATTCATAATCAAATTCCATAAGTTTTGCTAGCCATCTCTGTTGGGTCATGGTTGTAACTTTTTGGGAAAGAAAATGCTTGATGCTTTGATGGTCAGTGTGAATGTGAAATTTGGATCCAAGGAGATATGCCCTCCACAGACATGACAATGGCTAGGAGTTCTTTTTCATAGGTGGACAAGGTGAGGTTTTTTGGACTCAGTGCCTTGCTAAAATAAGCAATAGGCCTTCTCCCTTGGATAGTACAACGCTTACTCCCTTGGAACAAGCATCGGTTTTTAGGGTGAAGTGCTTGGTGAAATTGAGTAAGGTGAGGACTGGAGCTTGGCACATAGCATCCTTAAGTTGTTGAAAGGCTATGGATGCAAGTGGGGACCAATGAAAAAAGTCTTTTTTTAGAAGATTGGTCAATGGTTGTGCTATGAGTCCATAGTTTTTTTTTTTTTTTTTAATTTTCTATAGTAACCGGTCAACCCAAGGAATCCTCTAAGTTGTTTGATATTAGAAGGGTAGGCTAGGAAGACATAGCGTCAATCTTAGATGGGTCAGCTTCTACACCTTTGTGACTAATGACATGTCCAAAGTATTCCAATTGAGTTTGCATAAAGGAACACTTAGATTGCTTTGCATAAAGCTTATGATATCTCAAAATGGTGAGGACTTTATGTAAGTGGTCAAGATGCACCTCAATAGAAGAGCTATAGACTAGGATGTCATAAAAAATAAAAACTAGAACAAATTTTCTAGGTTGGAAAATTTGGTTCATTAATGCTTGGAATGTGGCCGGGGCATTTGTAAGGCCAAAAGGCATGACTTTGAACTCGAAATGACCATGATGGGGTTTTAAAGTTGTCTTATGGATGTCGGGTGGACGAACTAAGATTTGATGATATCCGAATCTTAAATCTAATTTAGAGAAAATGTTGGCTCCATAAAGCTCATCTAATAGCTCATCAATAAGAGGCATTGGGAATTTGTCTTTGATGGTCAAGTCATTTAATCTCCTATAGTCAACGAAAAATCTCCATGTATCATCTTTCTTTTTTACCAACAAGACAAGGGCTACAAATGAGCTGTGAAAGTGTTGAATTAGGCAAGATTCTATCATTTCCTGAATCAAAGACTCAATTACTGCCTTTTGCATGTAAGGTACCTTATAAGGGTTTTGGAAAGGAGGTGTACTATCACTTTTGAGGGGGATTTGATGATTAAGGATTCTATTAGATGGTAGTCCTGTTGGGGTTTGAAAAACATCTGTAAATTCCAGCAAGAGATGGTGTAACTTAGGGTGTAATGGTGGCATAGGATTTGAGGGATTCAATGAAAAAAGTTGTCCAATAAGGGCATGACCTTGCTGCTGCATAAGTTTGGAAAAAGATGTTGATTCCAGTAAGCATATAGCACCCGTATCTAAATTCCCTTTAGTGTGACCCTTTTACCATGTATTTCAACTATCATTTGCAATTTTTGGAGGTTGAGTGTGATATCTCCAAACATCTTAAGCCAATTACCACCTAGGACCATGTCATAGCTACCTAGTGGGAGTACTCTCATAGTTCCTTCAAACTCCATTCTGCATGGTCCACTGAAGTTTTGTACAAAGGGCATTACTCACTAGTTGTTGTCCATTTGCTACTCTAACAAGCATTTGTGGAGTGAGTACAGTAGGCCAATTAGTCTCTCGTATAACCCTTGGGTCAATGAATGAATGGGTACTTCCCGTGTCAATCAAAATAGAGATGATTTTTTTCTTTAGAAGTCCCTTGAGGAGAAAAGTATTGCTAGATAGGCTGCCATGAATGACATTCAACGATATCTCCATTTCAGTAGGAATTTCCTGAGTCAGATTTTCAGTTTCAGTTGTGCTTACTTCCACCTCTTCATTTCCTTCTTCTTATTGAGTTAAGAAGTATAATTGCTGATGCTTACATAGGTGTCCAACCCTGTAGGGCTCGTCACAATTATAGCACAACCCCCTTTCCCTCCTACTCCTTATTTGAGCTTGGTTAAGCCTCTTAATGGGTGGGAGATTGGGAGGGTATCTATTTCCAGACACAGAATTAACAGCAGGTGTATTGAAGCTATTTGATGGGCTAATGCTTTGATGTTGTTGGGAATTTGAAGGACCATATTGGTGGGTCCTCATATTGTTACTCTGTTGGTTGTAATTGTAGGACTTGTTTCCCCAGGCAGTGGTGGTGTAATCCTTTTGCTTAGGTGGTGTTTGGGTAGTAGCCTCTTGCATTCTGGCCAAGGAAAATGTTTGGGTTAGGGTGGTTGGTTTGAACAGTTGTACAATGGCCTTGATCTCTTTTTTTAAACCACTGAGAAAGCTCAACACAAAATAGGTATCATCCAAATGTGGGTTGTGAGTAAGCATGATAGACTTCAGTTCCTCAAATTGATCATAGTTGCCGTTGACTGAGTTTTCTTGATGCAATTTGTTAAACGAATCAACATAATTATTCAGTATCGATTCTTCAAATCTATCGCAAATGTCTTTGACAGAATACCTTCCACTGAACAATTCCCTTTTCTACCTGATAGTCTAAAAACCATGTATCTGCTCTCCCAATTAGATGAATCGAAGTCATGCTTACTTTGTTCTCCTCCCTGACTTGGTAGAAAAAAAAATACCGCTCACTCTTCTTAACCCAAGATCTAGGGTTTACACCATCGAATTGTGAAAATTCTAATTTAGGGAATCGAGAGTAATTACCTGAGTTCTCTCAATGATTTTTGGGAACAAACCTACTGGTGTGGTTAGATACTTCAGATGATTGAACTTTCGGTGATGGATCTGTGACCGTGGTTCCTTGGTTTCTCTGATTTCGCTGAAGAAGCTGTATCATTTGTTCAAACTTGGTTTCCATCTTCTTCTCGAGGATCTCTTGAGACTGACTCAACTTCTTCATCTGATCTTTAATGTCTCCATCTGCAGTGACGTTTTGGATTGGTTCTTTTCGGGTTTCTCAAACGAATTGTTCCATTTCTTTGGACCTCATTTCCATTTGAATCGTTTTATTGACTTGATTCAGAGTGGATTCGAGCTGGCTCTGATACCAAATGTCACAGGGATGACAATTCCACAAGAAATTGGAAGAAAAACCGATAGTATTGAACACAAAAATGAAAGGTTACAATCTCTCAAGTCCCGTAGAACAAGCGCCTCTAGGGTTTACTCAATTCATACATACCTTCTGTGTCCCTTCTTCCACTATTTAACTACAAAGTTGCTAACAAACTTAAAAATGAGTCGCTAGATGATTGCCATCTGTATGGCTATGGTAAAACCCAACTAATTGACTTTCAATTTACAAAATTGACCTCTGTTTGAATATTTGGTTTTGGTGCCTTTTTTTTTTTTTTTTTGTTTCCCTCCTCTCTGATGAACTGATTTCAGCTTCACTTGATCATTTGTGACAGTGTTAATGGATTGAAGATGCCAAATCCCTTTGTGATCTGTTCTGGTCCTCCTGGGACTAACTACACTGTCATGAAGAGGGCCTTCGATGAAGGTTGGGGTGCTGTCATTGCCAAAACATTGAGTACTTTTTATGATTGATTCAAATTCGATATGGATCATTTATTATGCATATGTGTTTCTTATTGTGATTGGATCATCAAAAAAAGCTGAATTGATTTGATCTGGTGTATTTCGACCAGCACGTATTATTGATTTCTTTATTTTCTATGTTGTGCTCTGTATATGCATGATAAATTGTCCAAGTGAAATATTTTAGTGTCATTTGATGTTTAGGTATTTGTGCCCAGACTCTGTTGATGAAACCATTAAGTACTCCATGTAAGTCATTGTACAAGCAGAGATTTTCACAAAATAATTTAGTAATAGCTATGTAGAAACAATGTAAAGTGATGGTGAAATGGTTGAGTTCTAGTCTAATGTGTATGCAACGCCTTTATCTGATTACAGGCTACTTGGGTTGGCTGCTATTAATAACTGATTTGGATTTACAAATGAATTCAGTATAAGTTTTAAGATTATACTGATTTGGACTCGGCCAAAAGTTGTGCAGATGAGTTTGAAGGTTACTACTTTGTCATTTTCTCTCAATTCTCTGGAGTCTGGTCTGGTATTGTACTACCTGATTTCCAATTTAACTTAGAATTACTTGAGTTCCTGTGACTAAATTTCTTTAACTGCATTAGCTCTTCATAAAATTCCATTCTAACTATGTCAACATAAAAGATAAATAATTAAAATATTTCTTGAATCATATGGTGCACATGACTGTGTCCAGTAAAATCAAGTACCAAATTCTATTGATGCCATGATTAGTAAGATATGTATGATTTTTATCAAAAAATCCTGTGGGTAATGTCAAGGGCAATCAAAGCTAATTGAGTGTAATCATTATCTTCCTTTGTCAATGGAGATGTTACTTTCTGCTCTCCTTGAAACCATTTTCACATGTCGAAGCCGCATCGATGGCCGAACTCATCTGAAGGTTAGCTCCCTGGTAATCTTTTTAGTTCATGTCAGTGACTGCCTCATCAATGGTGTCATCTGCATCAGAGTAAAGCTCCTTTCAGTCTTTGAAGGCTTTCTTAGTTGCTGAATCAGTGCTTTTGTCATTCAATAAACTTTCAATGTGTGATTGGAGAAGTCTTGGAAGAACCTGTTTTACAGACAACACTGGAGAATGAAAGTACTCAACTGGGTGAATCAAAAGCTTTCATAATAGCATGATGCAGAGTCTGGAAACAGTAACTTTGTGTACTAACGAATAAAAATGGACTAGGAATCAGAAACTTTGTATATTTAAGAAGATATTTACAAGGTTGGTCTAATGTTTTAAATAGTGTGAAGTTGGTCTAGATTGTTTCAACGCCCTTCTCTATCTATCTTCTTGTTGGGCATTCTCATCGTTAATGTTTGAATCTATCATTTTGAGGTTTCCTTTCTCACTCAAACTGTATCATTTCTTACTGACTCTACAGAAGAATGATATTAATTCTATAGAAGAGAAGTGACTTATTAAGTACCAGAGTATGCTCCGTGCCGTTGGCACTTCACATAATTTTATTTTTGCTAAAAAATTTGTACTAAACACCTCCATCACTATTTTCATTTTTGCTCTCAATCAATATTAAAGTGTAAGCCTATTCTAAGATAAAATTATATATTATAAATTTTAGGGTTAGACTTTGTCAAATTTGAATCAGTTTGGAAAAAATTTTAAACACCGAGAATGAGTTCTCCTCCAATATTTGAATTCGCCAAAACATAAAGTGTAGAGTTTTGATTTAAATGTGCATTAAGATGTCCGATTCATTTTTTCTGATATTATCGGCTCGTCTCATTGCTTTGAAAAATATTGAAAATAATAAAGGCGTGAAATGCATTATACGTTTTTTAATTATAAACTATATATATATATATTTTAAAATTTTAGCGTTTGTATTAATCATTGATTTTGTTGGAAATATCTTCAAAAATGCATTTGAACGATACTAAATTTACCAAAATCAGACAACGATGTAGATAGTTATGATAATTATCATTTTGCTAAAAGAAAAACACAATATTTTATCTATCCGCCACATGTACATTCCACCAACTTTTTTAAAAAAATTTCATTATTTTTGTTATTTTATAAGTTTTATATTTACAAATATATCATCATAGGAAATGAATCTCAACCCTCAAATTCAATACATTTCTCAACTTTCAATCATAACCATCTTTTATCTCTAATCCTTTTGATTTGACTTTGTCTCAGTCAACAATGAATGATAAAACACAATTCTGAATTGTAATATAGATATTGTTTTCCTAATAATTAACTCTTTATTGTAATACCCATGAAATAAACTAAAACAGTAACTGATTTCGCTTTCACATAAATACTGCTGAAATAACTAGATAACGTGTTCACACTTTCTAATATAAATAAATATCTATGTTAATCTGTCCTTGTGTGATGTAAAGAAATGATGCATTTTGTTGTTTCAGATGACTTGTTTAAATACTTGAACCACTTTTCTGCACCACCTCTCCATCTTAAGGTAACTTTTGCTCACTTCAATTCAATACTGACTGTTTCATGCGTTTTTTGATCCAATGAAAATTAATTTCATTTATTAATATATTTTCTTTCTTCTTACTACTACTACTACTACTACGGTGTTGTATCTTTTAAAGCTCCCAAGGTTTTATTTCAGCTGATATCTTTGTGAAACCTGTTTATGTCGACTCTGATTACAATTTGAAACTTCTTTGGGACGTAATGATTAGAAAAAAAAAAAAAAAAAAACTATATATACAGATGAAGACATCAGCTAATAAAAATAGTAAATGAATTCTAAGGAGCAAAAAAGTGCAACTTTTGAAAAACCAATGCAAGGACACCACGTCACCCCACTTAAGAATGCCATCTCAAAATGTTGTTTTAAATGTCCTAGAATGAAATTGAGTGCTTCTACTATGACATTCAGAAATCTATACATTCTTTGTTGCAGTAGTTTCATTGTGTGATTGGATAGAAGGTAATAACTAGTTTTGTACCAAGAGTTGCAGTAGTTTTACAATTTGCACCATGGTGCAAACTATCTCATTTTTTTTAATTTTGACCATGAGGTAGAAAAGTTTGATAACAAGGCTGGTAAGCATTTATTTTTCATTCTTCATATGCTTAGATCGTGTTCAAGTGTTTTGATGATCCTGAAATAATATTTGATCTTATAGAAAGAGAGCTTTGCTACTGTCATTGGTTGGCTTTTTGCAAGATTTTTATGCTTTCTTTGTTTGGGTAAGTCTTGGATTGTTGTTTTGTTATGGTTCAGACAATTTGTGTTTGATATTGATGTGGAGTAATAAAGGATTGAGTTTTCACTTTTCAGGTATTCAGGATTGCTGCAAGCTTGAATCTATATGGGATTGCACTTGTGTATACGTCTGCAACTCTGGCTGCTGCAACATCAAACACTCTTCCTGTTATTCATGAATATGTACAATTTGATATGAAACAGGTAAAATTTTGAAATATTAATTTGAAACAGGAAAATCAATACATGGAAATTGCATTTTGACGTTGGACTTGTCGCAGTGGCCTATTGCGCAAGTGAATTTGAAATACTAATGTGATGTGGATTACTTGTGTTTTATTGCTAATGTGATGTGATTTTCAGTAATAAAGTACTCATAAAGCAGTCTATTTCTTTAGTCAAGATTTCATGCAGGATTTAATATAATGTAGGATCCTGCCAAGCGGGAGGTCGCAGAAGAACTGTTCTTCTACACAGACACCTTTGGTAGATCTGTGATTTCTTCACTCAAGGGAGAAACAACAAGTGAACTTTGTAAGCTGAAACTCATCACAGTTCTAGCATTTTAGTACTTAAATATCCATCGTTACCAACTCGTATATATGAACAAGAAATAAGGATTATATACCCTCATGTGCAACCCAAGCATATGAAAGCTAGTTTTTTTTCTTTCTCCAAAGAGATTAGTGTGAAAACTGAATTCGGTAAAGTTGTATTGACTTGAAAGAGTACATTCCTGTTACATGAGTGACTTTCCCTTCTCCCAGTAGCCACAGTGCATTAATATTTTCTTCAAATCGTCGATACAGTTACCGATAAGTGACATGAACCTTGGTCGATCTTCACAAATTGGCTAATCACCCTCAACCAGATGCATTTGGAGGCATACAAAAGTCGAGAAACATATGATATAGTTTTTCATTTCTGAATTCATGGATCATTTGTGCTTTAAAATATAACCATCATGTTAATGAGTTTAGATATACAATTACATACTTCAAATTATGGTGCATGGCTTGAATATACTACTATTGTCCTAATATAAAATAGTAATAACTATTCCATTTTATCTAAAAGCTTCAATAGTTCACTCTGTCACCTTAATCAATCAATCCCATACCAAATTATTTGTCTTCTTCTTTTACATGATTTTTGTTCTGTTCGACGAGTACCCTTTGTTTATTTATTTCATTAGAGTTTACCTATTTTTTAACTTTCATTTACAACTCTAATACTGTAACCTAAATCACTATGTATAAACACAAGGATATGAATCTTTCATTGCTGGAAGGAAATTGTTGAACACTTGAGGAGCCAACATTGCTGTTGGTGGTGATATTGTATGAAAAAGAGGGTCCACTTGAATTTGCAGCTCTTGTTGATGGACATTTGCCGAGTTTATATGTAGCTTAGTAAGTTGTTACGTTTTACTTGCTCCATTTATCAGTATTTGAAAATTGTTGTTCGCTCTTGCTTAATTCGCTGACCCAGTTCCTTTTCTACGCATTATAATATGCTTCCCTTACTCATTCTGATTCTCAATTTGACAGATAAGTAATGTCATCAGATGTACAACCTACTGCAGGGATGATGAAATAGGCCTTGGTTTCAGGTGCACTTAATTCAGAACCAGGTACAACACTTTCATCTCCTACTGCTGCTGCTGAAGCTCAATGTGAAAGCTTTCTCGCTCTAAAGGGCTCAAATAGTAATACAAGTGATTATGTTCAAGAATGCCAAGCAAAATTTGTTACCACACCAAGTTGCGTTTCAATAATCTTGTTGGTGGTATTGGTAGATAGAGGTTTGGTTCGTCTCTTCGGAGTGGACTCTAAATCAGAACGCTTGATTGATTGATCTTGACTTTTTCATAATCTTCTTAAGACCCGAAATTTTGAGAAGAAAATAGTTTGATCGCTGGATGGGATTTATTCTTCTCATTTAAAATCCAGGCTACCAGCTTGTCAGAGGCTTTCCTTTGGACCATCTTTGAAGAAAGATAGAATGAGCCGGAAGAGAAGAAAGTTTTGGTTTTGGTCTTCCTTTGTAATGAAGAGTATGAAGAAGTTGTGGAACATTTTTTAGTTTTCTTAATGTTAGCATACTAATGACGTACTTGATACATGCACTTTTCTTTTTTAAAATACCGATCTAATATGATAAACGATGTTGTAATTGATTGCAACTACTTCACTTTGTAATGGTTGCAAGATTATTTTAATTTGGGTATTAAACATCGGTATTTTAATATTTGGGTTTTATGATTTCATTGGATGTCATTCATTTGTTGATACTTTTTTATTTATTTAATTAAAAACAAATAAAATTTTTGTAAAAAAAAAACATTTGTAATACTTCGAGGTGTTACTAATATTTGAACATTGTAACATGCTACAGTGTCATTAGTAACATTGGACTACTGTTACAAAATTTGAAGGTTGTAACACGTCGAGGTGTTACTAATATTTGTAATGTCATGATTTGCAAGATTTTTGTAGTGTTACAAATTTTTATAGAAACAAAACTAGTGTGTTACAAATTTTCGTTTATAGAGTGTATATTTTTCTATGTTAAATGTCTTGTTACATTTTACTTTAGTACTAATTAAATTCTCATATAATAAAATAAAATAATCTTACAAATACAAAATCAAGAAGGTAAAAGAAGTTCAATATATTTCACATTTAAAGGGTAAAACTACTACCCAAGGTTTTTCTAATTGTAGTTGTAGTTGTAGTTGCTTGAAATGAAACTTAGATTTCATTTTGTTGAAGGCATGAAAAATGTCACATGAGATGCTCATACGATCACAGTTGTTGGTAGATTTGATCAAGTGGATATTTGAAAGAAAGTATAATTGAAGTTGGTAAAAATGTTGACAGTGAAGGAGAATGTTTAACTAATAGCTAAACAATGTCAGTGGTGATGGTGGAGCAATTGAATTAGACGAAAACACTTGGTGGTGATGAAAAATTAGATATGACTGAATGGTAGATACGAAAAAAATGTTGGTTGTATGATAAAATAACCGAAAATTCTAGGGGTCGAGGGAGGGAACGATGGAAAAGGGCGAGGAATGAGTGGAAGCCACCATCTGCCTCGAGATAAGCAACATCATGCATTTCAAGACGATGCACTTATCTCGAGGCAGGTTTCTCTCTCCCTCGACCCTTAGAAGGGCTCTAAAATAACTGAGGCGTCCTTGGAGCAAAATCTAGATGTTATATATTATTTGGTCTTTATTTATATTTCATAATCTGCCCTTGACATATCAATTGTACAAACAATTTTGATGTCCAATCTTTAATCTCTATTGTACATCGTGATCAGAGCGTTGATGTCGAATCGACACGTTTCTTTGTTAGCCTTAAAATCCAAAAAATTCTCTAATTTATTTATAGCATTTTATGTATCTTTGGGAAAATATTTTAGAACTTAGACTAATATGACAATGTACACTTTATACATATTATAAATATATTTTATACAAAAATGATACTCGTAAAAGTGTGTTTCTAAATAGCAATCTTATGCAATTGGGCATCACTGAGACTAGAAGTCCACTCGACGTATTTATTAACCTTGACACTTGATATTTACTAAGTTAGCATTCTTTAATAATTTAATTTAGAGTATATGCCAATTTAATAGTGTGACACATTTGAAATATTAAAACATCATAAACATTATTTGTCATAGTTTTATTTTTATAAAAATCAATGAATTTTAATCATGAAAATATATTTTTTTAATAATTTACCAAAAGAAACTAATTAAATAAAAGTTAAAATTTTTGATGCATTCACATCCTCTTAAGCCATAAAGGTTTAGAGTAAACTAACCAAAAATAATAGGAACCCATTTGAAGATTTAAATTAAAAAAGCAACCTGATAAAATATAATCAAATCAACAAACAATAAAAAAAAAAAAAAAGATATAAACTTACAAAATCGAAAATTTCATTATAGATCTACCAAACTTCTCTTATTGATTATCATGTTGTTAATTAATTACATATGAAGAAATATTATTTCCTTAAACTTCAACCTTTTTTTTATTGTAAAATAAGAGTTATTAAGATTTTAATCTAGTTCGGTCTCCATCGCTTATTAATCAGTTCATAATGTACAAAGAAAATTTGAGATTTTGTTTATTTTGTGTTTTTATTTCGTTATATGTTAAAAATAAAAGGATACAGTAAGAATTGTTCTTCACATTTTTATAATCTTGAAACTTTATAAAATTGAATTACTCTTCTACTTCTTTCTCATTTTTCTCTCTTTGTTTGTTAAGCTTTTGTGATGCTCAATCTTATTTAAGAAAATATTTTCTATAATTCTTTGTTAGTAGAATAGACTTTTTTTTTTTTTTTAATTTGATTATTATTACTATGCCTTTGTATCCAACACATCTCTCTTAATACTCTTTTTTCAAATGAGATTGTATTTGTTATTGTTATGGCATATATTTTTATTTGTTTTTTCAGTGGTTCACTTAATTTTGTTAACAATACAACAAAATTAAGGTTGGTTGAAACGACTAAAGCAGTTTTTTTTTTTTTTTTTTTTTTTTTTTTTTTTTTTTTTTAAAGGCAAGCCGGTGTTTGATAGGATCCGTAACCTATCCCCCGAGGTGCCGCCTATAGGCCAACATCACCCCGAAAGAATATATGCCGCCGGAGGGTCTCGAAGAGAGGACCTGGGGATAAATCCCACAAGGCCTTAACCACTCGACCATAACCCCGAAAGAATATTTATTTATTTATTTATTTTTTTTTTTCGAAATATATTGGCAATAGTTAACCCCCGCATTTTTGGATACTATGGTATGCAAATATTTTCCCATAACAACTTTTATCTGTTCCAAATAATTTAGATGGTATGTTTTATTGTCACTACAAACTCTAATATTGGTAAATTTTGTTTTATAATTTTTGTCACATCATTTACTAAAAAATATACATATTGAATAACAAAATATTGTCTCATAACTGCTTTAGTCAATATTTTGTTATATAAAAATATACATATTGAATAACAAAATATTGACTAAAGCAGTTATGAGACAATATTTTGTTATTCAATATGTATATTTTAGTAAATGATGTGACAAAAATTATAAAACAAAATTTACCAATATTAGAGTTTGTAGTGACAATAAAACATACCATCTAAATTATTTGGAACAGATAAAAGTTGTTATGGGAAAATATTTGCATACCATAGTATCCAAAAATGCGGGGGTTAACTATTGCCAATATATTTCGAAAAAAATAAAAGCATTACATGATGATATTTGTCCATCCATAGTTTGTAATAATATTAGGATTGATATATTAATATATATTCTATCCGTTTTGGAAAAAAGGTTTTGGAATAAGATTTTGTATTGAGTATTAAAATCTTATTTCGGATCATAAAATTTAAATTCGTATAGAAAATTTTCATATGATGAAGTCAAAACTTCGATGAATATTGATCTATTCGATGAGGTCTATAATCTTAATGGTCAAAATTATTTAAGATATTAAAATTTGTATGCATCTCGATAAACACACATTGTGCTAGTTATCCAATTAGTTGTTAATAGTACAGCTGTGAAGCTAGGGGTTAATGGATAAAAAATATTTTTTTAATTATATTATTAATTTGTAAAAATTAAAGCATCACACATTAACATTAAACTAGGGAGGGCTAGATGATTGATTCAAGCCTATTAATACAGCAAAAACTATATATATATATATATATATTATCTCAAGTTATGTACGTACAACTACTTAATTAAAGATATTCTCTCAATACAATTAATGTTGGCGATTTTCTCAATTGTATAACAATTCAAATGCAGTTTGTTCTTGGCGATCCATCGAGTTTTTATCACTTAAATCGGTTACCCTAACACTCTGTCTCAAATTGATGGGTGGACAAATTTGAACTGTCAATTTGTCTTGAAGACGTTTGAAACGAGTGATAGGAAGGGATCCAGGGGGGCTCCTGCGTACAGTGGACTGGAAGGGGGTCCTACACACATGTCTCAACCGTTGGATTTGATACGACGGCTCATATCGATGGATATGAAATGCAGATTTAAATAAAAGTTTTGGCTTCTTTTGAATCTCTTACAGCCGTCGGATCAGATCCGACGGCTGAGATTTATGGATTGGAAAAGTATGTTTTAATTCAAAGATTTTGGCAAATTGGGGAACGGAAATTTTGCAAATAGAAAGGGAGTTTTGGGAGTTTTCAGGGAATCAAGCTTTTGAAAAAAAAAAAACTAATTCTCGATCTAGATCTGAGGGACAAGAAGAGGAAGGAGGGAGAGGGAGAGGAAGAGGAAGAGAAAAAGGATCTGAGGGAGAGGAAGAGGAAAGGGAATATGAGGGAGAGAAATAGGAAAAAGAAGAGGAAGAGGAGTAGGAAGAAGAAGAGGAGGGTTCGCTCGAGAAAGGGGATCTGAGGGTTCGATCTGAGGAATAAGAAGAGGAGGGTTCGATCTAATTTGAACTTAAAAAGTGGAAGAGGAAGAAAAAGGGGATCTGAGGGAGAGGAAGAGGAAGAGGAGGGTTCGCTCGAGAAGGAGAACTGGAGGAGAAGCTCGAGAACTGAAGGAGAAGCTCAAGTACTGATGGAGTTCGACAATTGAAGCTCGAAAAGGGGTAAGTGATGTTCACCTCCAACTGATGTTTTCCTTCTCCTTCTGCTTCTGCTTTCGTTAGTAAGAAATTATTAGATCATTTGTTAGCAATTTCTATCATTTTGTATGAAAGATTGATAGCATTGTTAGTAAATGGGCAGATATGATCTGAAATGGTTTCACATTCTGTTTATTTATTTTTTTTAGATATCCATACAGAGGATAAATTCTACGGTTTTTATTATTTTCCCAATCAATGTGTATTTGAGTTTTGGTCTAATTTGTTAATGTGTATGTGAGTTTGGTCTAATAATTTGTAGATTCTTCCCAATAATGTTGGTCATTTGATGGTTTAGTACATTGAGGATTTATTTATTTTTATGAATGGTAGAATATAGTTCTCTTGTTGATACTTGCATGCAATGCCTAATTTGCATGCAACATGACTAGGAGAAAGTAGAGACTTCTATGAGAAAAACTATCAAATTATGTACCAAATTTGTCCAAGGATCAGAAGGTAGTGGACACAGTTCATAATGAAAGTTATGCCAGTTTTTGTTTCCTAATCCTCAAACAAATTTATGTTGTTGCCTTTTGGTTTCCATTGTGGTGTGAGTTGTGAGATATATTGAACCCGAATCGATATGTTTACCGTGTTGTCTTTGTTCAACCTGGATGAGTTTGGCAAGTACCAAACTGAATATTGTTAACCTTACACATTGATCAACTACTGCACTTAGGTAGTGACAGGTGAGAGGGTTAGCTTAAAGCATCACTTAAAGTATTTTCACAGATGTCATGGGTAGCAAGGAGGTTATGAAGGTGGCAGAATGTTAGAAAACAATGACTCTATAGTTCAGAAAAATGAAAACAGAAAATCTGCAGAGTTGTGGTTGTCTTTAAAATTAGAATTTGATATTCATTCTGGATGAAGCACTCATGATGTGTGGCAAGTTCACTGGTTGCAGAGTTGTGGTTGTTTTTTGAATGCTTTTGTGATAGCAATAGACATTTTGCTTAGGTGCTTGACTCTATATTTGTTTATTTTAATGGTTAAATTATTCAATTTGTTTATTGATCCTTGTATTTATCTTTTTTAAACTTTTGGATGATATGTGATGGAACTTTTATGTATAATTGGGTTTTGAGTACATTTGTAATGGAAATGCTCAGATGTGTTTTGATTGGAAAAAGTTTGCTTGGTGGAAAAGTAAACTTTTTCACCATGAATTTGTAATTGACAGGTTTTGTAAACCATACAGGTTGCTATTTTGTATATATGGTTGGAATAGCAGGTTGTGCTACATGGTTGCATGCATAAGGTTGTGCTATGTGCTATATGGTTGCATGCATAACCTATAGTTTCAGGTTGTGCTATATCTATATATAAATCAGGTTGTGCTATATATGTTTTGCAAAAATTCTGAAAATTTTGCCAAAAATTCTGATAAAAAAATTCTGCAAATTCTGTTATAACAAAATTTTGCAAAACAATCTGCAAAAAAATTCTGCAAATTTTGCAAAAAATTTAGCAACAAAATTCAGCAAAAAAATTTCTGCTACAACAAAATTTTGCAAAAAAATCAACAAAAAAATTCTGCAAATTCAGGCACCTTCACATTATAACAAAATTTTGCAAATTCACTATTGTCAGACTTCACTACTGAACAAATTCTGCAAAAAAATTCTCATTCAAATTTAGTGCTTAGCAAAAAATTCCAAAGCCTTGAGCTAGCTGAACATAAAACTATTACATTTCAAAAGCCTACTGTATTTCTTCCATATTTGTCTATAACCCAGAATGAAGATGGTAGAAATACAGAGCTGAACAAAACAATCACTGCAGAGCTCTACAAAGCTTAACAAAGAAATCACTGCAATTAATATAGCAAAAGCATTTTACATCAAACAAAAAACTACAAGATAATCCTTCTACAGAGTCGTTACTTTCCAAATTCAAATTCAAACTCAAGCTCAACCGTCTCCCTCTTCCTCCTTCCTCTTCCTCTCCCTCAAATCTAGATCGAGAATTAGTTTTTTTTTCAAAAGCTTGATTCCCCGAAAACTTCCTCTCTGTTTGCAAAATTTTCGTTCCTCAATTTGCCAAAATCTTTGAATTAAAACCAGCGTTCTAAAAATCGCTAGGCGCTGGGCAGGCGGCGAGCAGGTGCCCAGCGCCCAGGGGCCTAGGCGGGTGCCTAGGCGGTCTTAGGTTTTGTATTATAACTTTAATAATTTACAAAAGTTAAGCATAATACCTTATCAATTACATCCAATTTAATGTCAATATATATATGCAAAATTTAAAAACATGAAAAATTAACAATCGTGAACAAAATTTATTAAAACTCAAATGACTGAAGTTGGTCATGATGGGTACTTTATATAAATTTGAATTTGT
This sequence comes from Berberis thunbergii, assembly GCA_003290165.1. NCBI lineage: Eukaryota > Viridiplantae > Streptophyta > Magnoliopsida > Ranunculales > Berberidaceae > Berberis > Berberis thunbergii. The sequence continues at coordinate 36,942 of QNQO01007604.1, read as the reverse complement.
GTACTCTTTTATTTTTCTTCAAATTGCATGAATAACCTCAATTATGTTTGATAAAATCTACATTAGTAAAATTGGTACCAGCAGATCCTTTGAGAATTCCATTAAGTAATCATCCTTCGCTACATTTAGATATATCATCATTATCATCATCAAAGCCCATTCCCGAGATTTTCTAAAAAAACAATTAAATAGTTTATTTCTAAAAAATAGGAAAGAAAAATAAAATAAGAACACAATCAACCTTATTAAAAAATAAAAAAATCTCCCAGACCGCCTAGACCCCGCCCAGACCCGCCTAGACCCGCCCAGACTGCCCAGAACCGCCCAGACAGCCGCCCAGGCATTAATCTGGGCGGTTTTCCACCTTCTAGCGCCTAGGCGCCGCCTAGACCAATTTTTAGAACACTGATTAAAACATACTTTTCCAATCCATAAATCTCAGTCGTCAGTGTCCGACGACTGTAAGAGATTCAAAAAGAGCCAAAACTTTTAATTAAATTCACATTCATCGATATGAACTGTTGAATCAAATTCAATGACTGAGACACGTGCGCAGGACCCCTGTATCCGATAGGAAGTCCCTCGGTGAATTACATCTACAAGTTGAATATGAATTTGTAAACCTTGTAGACTGCACAAGGTCAAGACCATTGATCGGATGCTTTGAACTGAATTTCCACTTCACCAACTAAACTTTTTTCAATAAACAAAATAAAAGAATAAAGTGTGAATTCCTAAAATAGCCTTATCTCTTCATCTCGTCTTCAAAATGGAAGCAACAATCTTAATGAGAATCATTATGATTGATTGTATATCATTCCCCCAAGTTATCTCAATTCTCCATTTTTCTACTCACATCATTTGTCCTTAAACCCCAACCATTTATTTCCTTCTTATTTGAATTCTCAACACCATAAACAACGATCCATCATTTATCAGCATGTTCACGTTTGATGCTCGAGACGGGGAAGACAAATGGTCAATGCAGTATAACTCGCCCACTCAAACTTCAATCTTATCGATTTGATTTGATTTGATGACTCCGACATCAACATCAACAAGACCATCTCTTCATTATTAATCCGAAAATTCTAGGGGTCGAGGGAAAGGGAGCGAGGGACCCATCTTTTTCGAGATGAGCATCAACACATATCTACAAAGCGATGCGCTCATCTCAAAGAGGGATGGATCCCTCGCTCCTTTCCCTCGACCCCTAACAAAGTTCTTATTAATCATTATGTTTATAGGATTTATTTGGAGGTTTTTACATCGATGTCGTTTGATTCTCCTATCTATAACACCCAACAGATCAAAGACTTTTGCTTTAGTATTTTTGACGACTTCTTGTAAATATTTCAGATTTGATTGATGGTTTTCGTGGTTGTTTTGGTTTAATGGGGTTGATTAGATTTGAGGATTAAAATGTCTAGCAAAGCCGTAATATGGGTTCAAGGTTAGCGTGTTGATGATGGTGGTGAAGTTGTGGTGCAGAAGGAGATTATGCTATGTGATTTCAAACTACCATTTTTATCTTATTGGAGTAGTAGGGAGAAAGGGGATGAGGGTAATGTTGGAATTTAAAATTATTATTTTCTCTTATCTTTCTTGTTTTTATTTTATTTGTTGACGTCAACCCTATGACCCTTTGGATCCCACGTAATTCTCAAATTCTAACTCCTCCACGTTTGTCGTCACTTCCAACAAAAACAATTAAGAGAACAATATAAATAACTCGATAGTCAATTTCTAGTTGAGTTGGTATTTCACTCATTTATCCAATATTCCATTTCTAGTACTCTTGGGTTTTTTTATTATTTAAATTCATAGTTTCAAAAGATGATAATAATTCATTTATTACTCGGAGAAAATTAAGTTATACCCACTGCTAGGGGTTTTAGAGTTGGACATTCTACCCGTAGATAAAGTTATTTTAGATAGATCGAGGGATTAATTTTTTAACCTACTCAATGAAATACATGTAGGGGAGTTAAATTTGGAGGGGTAATATTCACAAGAAGGGAGACATCACGTGTTTCATTGTAGAGTTAGTGTAAAAAAAATAAGAGAAACTTTGAAAAGAATGAAGACAGGGAAGGCAGCTGAATAAGATGATATACCAATTGAAGCGTGAGAATGTCTAGGAGAAGTTGAGATCCAATGACTAACTATGCTCTTTAATAAGATTTTGAAAACTAGAAAAATGCTAGATTCGTGGAGGCACAACATTGTGGTACCAATTTATAAGAACAAGGGGGATATTCAGAACTGCTCAAACTATAGAAGGATAAAACGGTCATAGAGCGACAACTTAGGAGTTTAACCAATGTTTCAGAGAATCAATTTGAATTTATGTCAGGTAGGTCTACTATAGAGGCCATATTCTTGCTTAGGCATATTATAGAAAAATATTGTGAGAAACATAAGAGTTTGCATATGAATTTTATTGATTTGGAGAAAGCCTATGATAGAGTCCCCAAGGAGTTAATTTGGTGGGTCCTTGGAAGTAAGAAAACACTTCAATGTTATGTCGATATCTTTAAGGATATGTATGAAGGGTTCTAATAAGTGTTCATTCAGTAGACGGGATGTCAAGTGAATTCCCAGTATTAGTAAAACTACATCAAGAGTCGACCTTAAGTCCATACCTCTTTGCTTTGGTCATGGATGAGCTAACAAAACATTTTTTCGAAGATGTACATTGGTGCATGTTGTTTGCAGATGATATTGTCCAATTGATGAGACTAGTGAAAGTTTAGATTGGAAATTAGATAGGCAGCAGAAGGTATTAGAGAGTAAGGGTTTTAGAATTAGTCGTTCGAGACAGAATATCTATTGTTCAATTTTGGTTGTGAATCACAGGGGAAACGTAATTTAGTTGAGACCAAAGGCATGGAGGTTCCAAAGTGTGAGGCTTTTCGATATCTAGGATCTATAATTCAAAAGAATGAGGCTATTGGTGAAGATTTAGACCATAGGATTAAAGTTGGTTAGACGAAATGAAGAATGACGTCAGGAGTATTATGCGATACAAGGATGCCTGCAAGGTTAAAAGGAAAATGTTATAAGACAATAGTTCGACCAGCCGTGCTTAGGAACGTCAATGGAGCGAATTTGGGCAAATCCGTTATCGCCTCATCAGGGATCATGGATCCCCGAATCCGCCCCGCCAAACCGTTTATTTTTTTATTTAAAAACCATCCCTGCTTTACACGAAATGGAAAATATCCGCCCACCCACTAATCCGTTTATGTTTGCAGTTTTGCTGGGGATAATGGTTTCCCGCCCCAATCCACCCCGCCAAACATTTTTTAGCCTCTCATTTTTGGCATGATTTTTTTGCCAGAAGAGCAATGTATTTGGGTTGAAGTGAGCTCTTTCTCTTTCGCAATCTTCATAGTTCAAAATGGGCTTTCTAACATAAAACCATTAAGAATAGCACCAAGATCACATTGTTAATTGAAGAAATGGCGAAGTGGTTGCAATAACGATTTTTTCCATTTCCATCTTCACACTAGATACTCTCTGGGATTTAAACTCAGTGCCCTCAACAAAAAATGTTGCTCTTTTTCACGTTGTTTGGATTTATATGATCATCATCAAAGCCAAGTAGTTGCATATGAGAGTAGCCACCAACTTTTTAAGACAGAATAGTTTCACTCTTGCTAAGACAGTAGCCAAATCAAGACCGTTTGCTTTCTGCTACAATCTTGTTTCACGATCCACCCTTCTGTCTCGATCAACCACCTCAACTCTGTCTAGAACCACCACAGATCGAACCAGAACCAGTACCATTAACAATATTAACCCCGACAACTAGACCTCCACCGCTATTAATGAACCCATAATGCTGAAAAACAAAGACTGAACTTCACTAAAAGCAGCAGTACAGAAGCTTACCGGACCAGGCAACGTCCCGATAGAAGAAGCTTCATCGACATGTCATATTAAGTTCGAAAGCTTATAATGTGGTACATGGAAGGAACTATATCGATTTAATGACGTGAAACCAACAAGACCCATGATAGTCTACTCGGGTTTTCATGTGCACTCAATTGTTTGTAAGTATAAAAATTTTCAACTTTGACCAATGATATTTTAGTCTTATGCAAAACATAAATTTAAGCCAAACACCATTCTTTCTCTCTCTATGTGACCCATTCGAACTTATTGTAAATCTCAGTCGTATTTTATCTTTAACTTAAAACACCATTCTGATTTGTTATATACATTAGGGTATTCCCTGTGTTGTTGGCACTTTCATTTGATGTTAAATATTTTCATCATGGCTTATCTCTCAAAGTGCTTCTTAGGGCTTTTACCGTGTTGAAATATTTTCTGGTATGCCTCTGGAGATTTTAGCTCAATATGCTATTAGCACTTGGTATGTAGGCTTAGACTAAACCATAATTTAAAAAAATTAATTAAAAAAATTATCTTTCTCTTCAACGTTTAATTAAAAAAATCTATATAAATGAAACAAAGTGAAAAAATGGCCTGACTGATTCAACAGTGCTCCAAAAAGAAACAAGTTAGAGACTACTGATGTTCATGAAAGAACAAACAGAACACGGACCTGATTTTGAAGCTTCAAATGAGATCACTTTACCATTCTTTGCTATGAGAAATCAAACCTTTGACTTTAAAGAATTCTAAATGTTGAGGAAACGAGCGAGGAGAGGGAGGTGGCGGGGTGGGAGCCGTCCACCCCGCTCGGGATGCGCACACAAAAAATTGAGACACGCATCCCGAGCGGAGTGGACGGCTCCCACCCCGCCACCTCCCTCCCCTCGCCCGTTTCCTCGCTCTCTAGCCTCACTCATCACTTTAATATACAGAGAGAGTCTATTTTCTACATATTTTATACCACTGCGTGGGTATGTGATATCTATGGATCTCAAAAGCAAGGGAAATTCTAATTGGCGAGGAAACGGGCAAGGGAGGGGGTGCAACCTTCCATCTCTCTCAAAATGCGTGAAAGCACACATCTTGAGGGGGATGGAGGGTTGCACCCCCCTCCCTCGCTCGTTTTCTCGCCCGTTTCCTCATTGTTAAAAGGGTTCCAAAAGCAAACAAACCTTTGACTTTAATTCACTTTGCTTTCTTTGCCCTGCAAATATTATATTTTCAAAGCAAAGCCTCCCTTGTCAAAGCAAAGTAGTATCTGTTATTTACGTTGTCCTTCCCCATACCAATCCTACACACAATACCTTACATTGTTTGACAATTATTACAAAGTCTAACATGTTTCTTACAATTCCTCAAATGCCCTTCTGTGAAATCTAATTAACCCTACAGGTATTTCTTTAAGCATAAAATACTACTTACATATGTATGTATGATGTACAGTTACTAGCATCTTACCAACATTAATTTATACATGTATAATGTATTATACTTATATATACACTACACCAAATTGACATTTTTGTAACAATCCCCAAAAACAGTATCACTTTTGAAGTGTAACAATCCACCTAACAATTTTACACATTTTCACAAACAAAATGATACAATAATTGTATCACCATGAAGAGTATGGTTATAAAAGTGATACTATTTATAGTGATCAAACTTATTGTATCATTTTTTTGTGTTACTGTTTTTCATTTTTTGACTAAATTTAGTTTTGACTTGAAATTGTTTGGTGAATTGTTACATCTCAAAAGTGATACTGTTTTGAGAGTTGTTACAAAAGTGTCAATCTAGTGTAGTGATATTTATATATGTATGATGTATTGAACGCTTTAAAATATTATAACATATTGTTATGGATTGTAGGGAAATGACAAGTCAATTGAAAACATTCATGATCAATCATACAAGACTATATGATGGGGGCTTGTGCTCATTGTTAAAAAACATAGATGTGAACATTTTCTCACATATTGACTTGATGGATGATCTTGAAAGGATATGTGGGTTGAAGAAATGGAGTTTTAAAGTTGGATGGATTAACAATGGAGAAACGCATATGATAAACACAGACCAACAACTTTTATTTATGTGGAACCATATTGTTGGTGAAGAAGTTAGAGGTGGGAGATTTGTGTACCACCTATATCTATTTGGAGTTGTAGATAATGTATCGTATGACAAACCCAAGCCACCAAGGTTGCTCTTTAGCAACAACCAAAATGACCTATTTGTGTTGTCCCAAGATAATGAAGTTGAGGGTGTTGAGCGGTCAGATGAGGGAGGTGGTGGTATTAAGCAAGCATAAAAGTATGACGTACAGAAGAAGAAGAAAAAAACTCTACTTAGCAGATATTGAGTATGGAAATGATGATAAGCCAATAGAGTTGTTTAAGTTTGAAGGTAAATTTTTCAGGATTGATGAAGTGGGTCCAGAAGAAACTTATAGGTTTGATGAAGAGAAGAAAACACAAGTTGAAGTTGTTGATACTACTGTTGAAGTTGATAATCTTGATGATAGTAATGGTGAAAAAGATAATTATGATAATGGTAATGGTGAAGAAGATTTAGGTGATGGTGTATTACCTACAGGAGACCAAGTTGATGATATATAATGGTCTAATAAGCAGTGGATTACCTCATCATTCAGCTAATGAACCAGCAACGGATATAGATTTTGTGAGAAAGAAACCACGAAAGCATACAGGTGTATATACTGTAGTTTTCTTATATTATATGCTTAAGTAATCTTTTGTGTTTATATGTAGTCTAAGTAGCTTAAGTACTTACACTAATACTTGTATGCTTATACAGGTTTGTCGTTGAGGTTTGTCAAGGAACATACTTTTAAGTCAAATGAGAGGGGATGGAATAGAATGGCCAGGGCATCATTTGTAGCCCATGAGATGGAAAACATCATTAGATAACACAAAAACTACAAACCAGCTGATGTGACCAACGACATATGGACTATAGAAGGTGTCCACCTTCATTATTGGATAGCTTGAAAGGCCAAAAGCATTTGTCAAGAGAGAATTTTTGGTGGGTTTGCTCAGAGTTTCAAGATTGTTCCAGAACTTTGTAGGCAACTTTTGTTGAAGAATCCAGGTAGTATAGCTCATTGGCTTAGGGATCCAGAAGATCACACATTTGTTGGAGTGTGTCTTGTTTATGGAGCTTCTCTTGAGGGATTTGTGAATGGATGTAGACCAGTTATTGAGTTGGATAGAACATTTCTAAAGGGAAGTTTGGTGGAGTTATATTGAGTTAGATATCACTTGATGGTAACAATGGGATCTTCCTAGTTGGCATCTATATCTGTAGAGGAGAGACATATGAAAGTTAGAGTAGGTTTCTTTACATCTTGAAGCCTCATTTGAAGATACATAGATGTGAGCTGACTTTTATGTCAAATAGACAAAAAGGTTTGATCCAAGTTGTGGCAGAAGTGTTTCCTTGTAGCAAACACATGTATTGTTGTAGGCACATGTATTAGAACTTCAAAAAAACTTTCAAATGTAAGCACTTGCAAACTCTTAGTTGGGGAGCTGCAAATTCTTTCAAAGTTGAAGACCACAAGGCTTACATGAAGCAGTTGGAAAAGGATGAGCCTAAAGCAAAAAAGTGGTTGGAACATAAGGACATGAAGTCATGGGCAAGATCACACTTTGATCTCACATCTAAGTGTGAGCATACAACTAACAATTTTTCAGAGTCTTGGAACAAAATGATACTTCATATAAGGTAGCTACCACTAATAAGGTTATTCAAAAAGTTCCAAAAGTTAGTGATGGAGATTTTGCATGATAGAAGAACCAAGGGAGATATGTTTCAGCGTGAGGATAGTGGAGTTGTCCCTAGAGTTGCTAGGATCATGCAAAAATATAATAGAAAGTACAATAACTACTATGTGCATGGGGCAATCCAATTCTTACACAAAGTAGAGAATAAGTATGGGAAATCATGGGTTGTCAACTTGGCTAAGAGAGAGTGCAGTTGTTGTAGATGGCAATTTATTGGTATTCATGGTTATGTTGTTATCATGAGCATCAAAATGCCTTGGACAGAGTAAGTGGATATGCTTATGTTAGATTCTTGTTTATGTTAATGCTTATGTTCAAATCATGCTTATGCATATTCATTTTCTTTAATATAAACTTTCTATTTGGTTTGGTTGAATGTAGTTATGTTGATGATTTCTTCAAAGTTGAGGCTTATAGAGCTGCATACAGAGACTACGTGCATCTTATGAAATACTCACAGTATTGGAAAGAGGTAACTAGCATTTTATGGGATATGTTATTTATGAGAATATTTACTTTGTTTATTAACATAAACATTTCTTACATTTGCAGCCGGAACATGAATTGTTCCCTCTTTTAATTCGTAGACCTCCTAGGAGACCAAGAGTTAATAGGAGAAGATTCGAGGATGAGCCTAGACCACCTAACAGAACTCATAAAAAATGTTTTATATGCCAACAATATGGTCACAACAAGAAAACATGTAAATGAGTTCTTGAACTTGTTCAAGTGAATAAAAATGGAAATAGAGGTAAGAAATAATGCATCCCTTTTTCGTTTTGATAATTATAGGAATTAGTGCAATGATACATTCATTATTTGGATTGGATAAGTAGGATTCAAAGTAATGTTCATTATTTGTAAAATTTTGCATTGTGTATTCATATGTACATATTCATTCACAGGTAAGAAAAGACCTAATGTTGAGGCACCAGCTGAAGTTGGACAAGGTTATGGGCAACAAGGTGGTGAAAATCTCAAACTTCCTACAAGAACACCTTTAGTCCTCCCCTTTAACCCTTCTTTGACGAAGAATTCTAAGCAGAACACCAATAGAAAGACTATTGACTGGTTCAACTCTGGTGAAACACCCTCCACCAATTATCCAATGGGAAAATGATGCACAACTGTCAAAAAATTTGACTCAATCCCAAGGAGCTTCAACATCTCATGTAGTCCATCATTAGCTTTAGTCTTGGCGTGTTTGGTTTATTTGGGTTGTGTCATATTACTTCATATTTTTGGTTGAGCTTCAATGCACTTTTCTTAGATCTTTAGAATTGATGAACATGGTTCAACTTGCATGCTCTTTTCCTATATAGGTAGACAAGATGAATATGGTTGAGTTTGCATGCTCTTTTTTGTATATGCTTAGTGTTGGTGTTATGCATATTGCTAGATTATATTTCCTCTTTCTTGTGTAGTAGATCACACAAACAAAACAAAAAAACTCAAATTATAATTATTATTTGACTCCTACAGTTTTTTAGATAATTAGTGTTTAGTACTCATCTTCCCCAATAACTCTTTTTGGCTTAACTAAGGTTTAACCTAAGGTAAGGGCAAAATGGTTCGAAAATTAATTCTAACCGGTTAATGATGTGGACCCAATGGTTCCGTAAAAATTGAGGGTTAGACATAAATAATTTTCAAAATGACTGCCAAACTCTAAATAGTATAAATTATTGAGTGTCAAACTCAAAAAATCCCAAAAATAAATTAGTGGTGGTAGTTGTGTCAAAGAGTATAATTTGTGGTGTCAAAAAGTCACTGCCAATTTAAAGCCCAGAACCCTCGCTCGTCATCTCATTCTCTCTCAATCTTTCTTTCTTTCAGTTAGGGATGGTAGCGGGGCGGATTTGAGCAAAGCCATCCCCGCCCCGCTGGGGATTTCGGGTCCCCAAAATCGCCCCGCATATCCGTTTATTTTTTTTTTAAACCCCCCCCCCCCCCTGGACAGATAAGCGAATATTCGCCCCGCCCCATTTAACAAAAAAAAAACAGATCTAGATCAGAGAAAGAAGAAGAAGAAAAGAATGAAGTGTAAGAGCAGGAGCTACAGCTACAGCCCTTGAATGGGTAGGGAGCAGGTCCGCGAGAGCAAAATGAGGACCTCGTTTTCATCCATTTTGTCTAAACTATGAGAAGATATCGAATCATTGCACCATTTTATCTCCCTTCTTTCTAAATGAGCATCCCTTGGTCAGCCTAGCACGCCCTCCTATTGGCTGGCACATAATAGTCTGGCAATTTTCGCATACCACCACAGTTTGAGAGTGGTTGAAGACCGTAATGATATTGAAGCAACCCTGACATTTGACATCCATGAAGAAGGAATTGGGGGATTGTACAAGACGCTTCAACTTGTGCTTCCTCTTCTCAATGACCGCTGGAGGGTTTAGCAAATCGATGTCATTGGGAACCATGTTGACAGAAAAACCCTAGACGAGAATAGAGTCTCCGAAACCCTAGAGAAAGCTTAAGCTGCTGCAAAATAGGGAGAGCTTCTTCATTTTCATTCTTCACATTTACCACAAAGTGTTGAGAGTTTGAGAGTGAAAAGATGACTGGAGACGAGGGTTGCGGTGGCTTTCTCACTGAACAAGATGACTGGGTGGAGGAGATGGGGGTGGCGGTGGCTTTCTCACTGAAGAAGAAGAGAATAAATTAGGGAGAGGGGAAGAAAAATGAAAGGAAGAAATGGAAAAAAAAATTGTTAGGGTTAGTTTTTTTTTTTTTTTTTTTAAGGATCAAGGGTATTGCTGTAATTTCATTACTTAAACGGATTATTCGTGAGGCGTATATGGCTAAATCCATATTAGCCCCGGATATTTGATGGATAATGTTTGGATATCTGTATCAGCCCAAAATTCGTTTAAGCATATTCAAAACTGACAAATGAATTGAGTGGACAAATATCCATGAAAATCCGCTCCCCGCTACCATCCCTACTTTTAGTTCAGCTCAGCTCACCAACCATTCTGCCAGCGAAGCTGAAGCACCCTAAAAAGGCCAAACGAAAAAGCAAGGTTGTTCCTGTCTCTCCTCTCAATTTGAAGTTGTAACCTTTTTTTATTATTATTTTTTATTTTAATGAGACTTTAAGTTGCTTAAATTGGGGATTTCAATCTGCACGCATCGAAGGAGGGTTCACCTTCGTTACCTTCTGAGCCTCCTACGAACGTATGGAAACCTGGGGTGGACGCAATAGAGGAAGGAGAAGGTGTGATCCCTCCGCTTATAATTCACTTCACGCCTTTCATTTTGGCTGGCCTTGTTTAAGGTGTTCTTCTCTTCAAAATGCTGTTTTGGATTTTTAATTTTATCAAACACTTGGTGATTAATATATTACAATTATTTTGGGTTTAATGTTGCTGCAGCTTTGATATTTTGGGCGATAAAGTAGGATTTATTGAGGTTGGTTTTCCTCACACAGTGCAATGTGTGGCAGGAACTCAGGTAATATCTCATTATTGTTATTGGTAGTGTTTAATTTTAAAATTATATCAATGTAACATGAGCTAAAGTTTGCAATATTATTCTAAAGTTTAGAGTATGGGAATGTAGAACGAAGAAGATTGAACTTAAGAAGATTATCATTTCCATCATAAAAGAAATAAATTTATTATTATGTTGAGAAACAGTGGTTGCTCTGAGTTTACTAGAGGCGTGTTTAATTGATAGTACCAGTATGAGTTGAACTAAAAGAATTAGTCTCAGGAGATTTTATGGGATATCATCAATTACCGGTATCAATTGCTGACTTGCCGGCAGAGAAAGCTAGTTGAATTATGTTGGAGTGTAAAGTATCAAACATGTCAGGGAAAAGGGGTGACTTAGTGCCTAATAAACCTGATGAAATGGAAATTATTTTGATATTGAAAGTGATGAAGTAGAGGATGGTGACAGGAATTAAAAAAAACCACCACCACCAAATGCATGTTAAAAAAAAACCCACCCGTTTTGCATGCAAGATTCCTCATAAGTCATAACTTACTCTAGTTATTATAGATTTCCCCAAATATGTGCATCATGGGCTGATACTGGTCATGTGCAGGTTACCTTTTGTATGTGTGATTATTACTTCAAGTTTTTATATCTGCTTGCTTTTTAGGTTTAAGTTCTGGCTGTAGAAACGCACACCACCACCACGACCACCACAAACACACACACATTACTTATTCTGAGGAGCCAAACCACACCCCAATTAAGAAGAAATTTTTTCACAATGACTGTCATGCATCGATTACAATGCCACGGGATGCATAGCCTGTAGTGATACCTATCCTCCGTTTTGAAGATGTTATTATGCTCGAGCCAAAATCATTCAAATTGCATCTCGCATGAGACTGCGCATACTTTTCTCAATTCCTTTCGAAATGCTTGATGTATCCAACTGTAAATTAAAGCAAAAGACATTTTAAAGTGCCCAGTGCACTCCAAAATGTCCCAATAAGTGATGCCAGCTATGTGAATAGCAGCCCATTTCAAACAAGTTCCCATAAAAGAAAGACACTTTTGAGTAAATGCTTTTCCCCATTTGTAAAATCCATACACAGCCCTCGGGTATCTTGGACTGGAATAAATCTTTTAATTAAAGCGGCATAACTAAGAAAGAACCCTACTTGGTCAACCTCCACTTGCATTCATCATTTTCACTGTGTGGATTTTCGTCCCAAGTTACTCCATTTATCCTTTCACCTCTTCGATTTTGGCTTCATTGAGAACCTTCTCAAGGTAAAGCTTGAAACGACCATAATCCCCATCTTTGTGCATGAAGCCTTCATCAACTCCATCCTTGAAAAACTTCTTATAATGTAGGTGAAACCTCTGAACTACTCCATCTTTCCTCAAACAAACCCCAAAGAGCTTAGGAAACCTTTTAACAACTCCATGATTCCCTAAACAAAACCCAAAGAGCCTTGCAAACGGTAGATTGAAGAACAGCCCTAATTGCATCATCTTTAGCTAAATTATATTTTATATCCTTTCCCAAGGGTAAAGTGAATCTCCCTAGGGAAACATTTGTCAACAGACTCATATTTGTATGAAAGTGTTGGGAAAGGGTATGAACCAGAAAATTGAACTGGCAAGTTGAGTAGTTGACATGCATTACTACCAAGAAAAGGCTCAAAAAATCTCAGTTACAAGCAAGGAGGTTTGTCAATTGAGATGCCAAACCACCTGTAACTAATGGTGTCAAAACTACTTTAGTTCAATTTCTCAAGTTAGGATTATTTTGATGGTTTAGTTCCATTATGCAAATCCAAAATTCCAAATTTCTGTTTAACTAACATAAGTTACTTCTCGTTGATTGTGTAACATTTTATCCCAAAGAAGTGCGAATGGACTTTCACTACTATGTATCAAATTATTGACTAGGTTATTTATGTGGCAATTTAGTGTAAATTGGGGGTAGACCGATCCGAACTGGGTATTTAGTGGTTGGGTTTAGCAGTCACCGATTAATCGGTAAGAAATTGGTGAGTAACCAAAAAATCGGTGATAAATCGAGATTGTTCTTGTTGGGTGGTGGTGGTTGTTGCTCTATGATGTGTGATGTTTTGGACATGATTACATAATTTGCTCTATAATATGAATTTTATTGCTCTATAATGCTTGTCTTATTAATCGTTATTGTCAAGGTATGTTATTTATTATAATTTACATTAGTATGAGGGTATAAAAATGTATACTTTGAAAAGGTAGACCAATTAAATTTGATTAATCCGCTTAATCTTAAACTGGTCTTGGACCGCGAATAGTCTGTTATCTACATTTACTAGATAGATTATGCATTAGATGTGTCTACTACCTAACTATCTCAAAGTTTCATCAGCATGTTGTGGGTTTACAAAATTTATGGTCCATAGCCTCAAAATATATACTACTAGGCGCTGATAAGATGTATATAAATTGTCGGCTCGTGATGGGGATTTAGAGAAGACTACCAGGCAACATTCATCTTACATAATCAACTTTTCTTTGTAGATATGGGACTTTAGCTTTCATATCAATTCCTTGGCAGAAATGGAAACCGAAGTAAGCACAGAAGCTTCTACTTTACTTTCTCAGGCTCTACTAATTAAGTTTGGGCACAAAGACGAGGGTTATGCTCTAGGCTGGAGTCCTCTCATTACTGGAAGGCTTGTGTCTGTATAGTCTTGAAATATATTGTTTCTTTCAGCCATCTAGTCATCTCTTGCTTAAGGGTTGTTTACTATCGGGATTTTGTTTTATAGCAAGAAATGTTTTATATTCATATTGATGGGGCTCTACTCTTTCTTTTTTTTTTTTTTTTTTTTTTTTTTTTGTGTCTAACTTTATTTTAATTGATCTATATTCCTTCATAAATAAATGTTTTTCAAAATATTTTCTCTTTTTTCTGTAGGGGATTGCAAGAATTTTATTTAAGTATGGGAACTTTAATCTAGTGGAACATGGACATAGATCAAACACCATTCGTTGGGCATGCCGCAAGTGTTAAAGATCTCCAAGTACAGTCTACTTGAGTATCAAATTTCATTTGAATTGGGATTCTGAGCCTGAATCATAATTTTTATAATTTCATTTTATAAGGAAAGGTTTTTTATTGTTGTTAATGCAGTGGAGTCCAGCGGAGGTTGATGTCTTCGCTTCATGTTTTGTGGATGGAACTATGGCAATATGAGACACTTGCTTGGGGAAATCGCCAGCAACTTCCATAAAGGCACATAAACCAGATGTAAATGTTATTTCATGGAACAATTTTTTTGAGAACTAGTATCTTTTAGTCATTACTTTATCGCATCTTCTTGTATTTTTTTTTCTTTATGATGACAGTTTATGATGTAATTAGGATATTTAGTAATATTAGCAATAGTAGTATTTTAGGCAATATTAAGAATTCTAGTATTATGGTAAATAGGATTTCCAATTAGGGTTTTAATATTTGTTTCCTATTCGGTTTAGGGTTTGTTTTTTATTAATAGGAGGGTAGGTAGTTCATTCTAATTAGTTGATTGATTGAAAGATAATTTATTTCTTAGTTATTTCCCTCTTTTTTATTGTTGTTATTTCGAATTATTCCGTTTGTTTCAATTGTTGTTCGGTTTATTGCAATTATCATCTTTTATTCTATCAATTGGTTTAGAGCCGAATGGTTCTTATTGTTTGGTTTGATTTAAAAAAAATAAAAGTGACCCATATTATGATCTATTTCTATATCGTTATTATTCTTATTAGCACCCAATCTTATTCCCCATATCGGTACTAATACCAGTATAACCCAAGTCAAGTTGATTCCCCCATGATGTCTTATAGCTCGAGTTTACAATTTTCCACCACGAACCACATATATTCCTTTGGACCTGTTTCTCCTATAACACCACCACCTCCTGTGACCAATGACATAAAACTACTACCACCTGCACTAGTTTGCCCTACATTCTCACCCTCAGTTGCTAGTGATGTACGACTTACTACCCCCTCCACTGTGATACAGGTTGAGACAAATAGAGCAAAGCTTTGTGAGATTTAGCAGGTCGAGAGGCAACAAGGGATGAGGAGAAGCACCAACGAAAGATTTGAGAGCGACAGACACAATTGGAAGCAGATGAGCTTGCCTAGAAGCTCTGCAAAGATTGCAGAGAATGACTAGAACAAGTGCATCAAAAGATTGACAATGGGATTAGCATGTTTCGCAACTACAAAATATGGAAGCTAAACTTGCACATAGGCACAAAGAGACGGATGAGCCATATTGTTTGTCAGAGTCATTCTCACGTTTTGAGGAAGTCAAGGGCACCATCACACGTACTCGATTTTCGACTTGTGAGCCCTTTGACGTATGCGACGTCTTTCCCATTTTTTAGCAACTAAATAATGTTCCCACTATGGCAGACACAATGAGTGACGAGGGTTACGTCGATCCGTATTGGGACATTTTTGTGACATGAGCTTATGCACATGCGTCTTCTCAGGTTTCTTGCAGCTTTCGGTTCTTTAAAACACCTTAGTTTCTTTCTAAGTTGGTTTCTCGGTTTTTAGCCAGTGTGTATTGTGGCAAGTTTCAAGGTAGACTACTTCCAGTGCATTTTGCCCTATGTTTAGTGACCAGTTGTTTGTACTCATTGGACATCTTCGACTTCAAGCTCAAGGACGAGCTTCTTCAACTCAAGGATGTTGATGTAATTAGGATATTTAGTAATATAAGCAATAGTAGTATTTTAGGTAGTATTAGAAATTATAGTATTATTATAACAGGGTTTCTAGTTAGGTTATAATATTTGTTTTCTATTAGGTTTTGAGTTTTTATTTATTTATAAATAGGAGCAGGAGCGTATGTAGATCATTGTCAATTGATTGATTGAAAGATAATTTATTTCTTAGTTATTCCTTTTATTTTTATCGTTGTTATTTTAAATTATTCCATTTATTTCAATTATTATTCAATTTATTTTGATTATCGTTATTTTATTCTATTAGTTTTCACTTATAAAACTTTGGATAGGTTGGCTAGTTGCATGTTAGCTTTCGAAAGTGATGACGACTCATTTTCTATCCAAGTGACATTTTTGTTTGTTGCATTTATACATAGTTGCATTAAATTTAAAACCATCTAAGTCTGATGAACCTCAACTATCAATGAGAATAGCTCTCTACATTTTTGTTACAGAGTCCTCATTATGTTGTTGTTATTACTATTTCTTGATATCCACTTTTTTTTACAAAGGCAAGCGGTGAAATGTTATTTGGATCTCAACAGTCATAATAAGCCTATGTTAGTGCATACATACCAATTGAGCAACCTGTTTTCTATTTTAGCAACTCAGCATAGCTTTGGATTTTAAAACTATCTATTAATCCATTTGTGCACAACCCAATTTCGGCAAAACTAGGGTTGAAAACTTAACCGACTTTGGTCGGTAAATTTTCAAACTGAAATCGAATGACCATTAACAAAACTGAACCGGAACCGATTCTAATTTATGCGAACTGTAATCGAATCGACTAAAACCGGAATAAAATTGAACCGACTGATTATATTAAACATATAATATTTTTATATAAAATATATTATATATTAATATATTCGGTCGGTTTGGTTTTGTCGCATAAAATCACATAGAAACCGAAAATCGAACCTACCGTTTCGGTTTAGAATTTTTTAAAATCGAACCAAACTTAAACCGAACCGATTAGTTCGATTTTGATCAGGTTGGTCGATTTTTTGTTCAACCCTAAGCAAAACTATAACTATATATACCCATAAACGTTGGAAAACGAATGAGATGATGGTTGTGATTGTCGGTGTAAGCCACTGGGTCAAACCTAGATTCATATGGGTATTGGTGGGTGGTTGAATTAGGGATGGTAGTTGACCTGGTGGTAGTGGTGGCTCCTTTTTCTTACTCGAGAACTTTTTTTTGGTGAGGATGTGTTTGCACAAGATAAGAAGGGGATATTCAAAAATATTATAGTTGAGAATTAAAGTTAGGTTTAGGCTAAATAAAAAAATTTCAGGGAAGATTTTGGGGGACTAAACCTTAGGGGTGGACATGGTCTGGGATTGGGCTTATCCCGGTTCCGATCCAATGAAACGGGACCGGAACCGCTTGAGATAACAAGTTTTCCTGAGCAGATCTGGTTGTTTCCGGACCGGAACCATGCCTTCCTGTTCCTTTTTTTTCAATTCAGAACTTAAGGGGGAGGTATTCAATTCGGGATTTGAATGGACTCTGAATAATTTTAAATCTCGTGGATTTTAACAGGTTTCAAATGATTTTATAAAATCTACTGGATTTTGATGAATTTTAAATGATTGAATTTTGTAGATTTTATAAATGTTTGCTATGAATTTTATAGATTCATATAAATTCAATGGATTATTATAAATATGTTATTAGTTATAGGAAGCAATGAAATAACATCACCTACATTGTTATTCATGCTAACACAAATCATAAAACATCTTTCAAACCATCAATTAAACAATTAATTGTATGTTACGAGAATTTTACTTCAAATTAAAAAAAATTCAAATACATTGAAGATGGTCCAAAAGTAATACAAATAACTATTTTATTTCAAATTGTTATCCCCGCCACCTCTCATTCTCCTCCCTTATTCTTCAATCACCACCACCACCACGCTATCGCCAACCCTCTTCTTCTTCTTCTTCTTCTTCTCCATCAATCACCACCACCACTTCCACCTTCTTCCATTTTCAATCTCCTTTCCCTTCACCTTTTTTTTTCTTATTCTCCTCATCCACTTTTTTCTCTCTCTATTTTTTGTCTTCTATCTTTTTTTTTCTTCTTCTTTTTCTTTTTGCCCTCGCAAAGGTTCTAGCAAGTGGGGAACCTCCACTCGCAGGAACCTCCGCAAGGGCAAAAAATAAAAAGAATTGGAAAAGAAGAAGAGAGGAAAAAAATAGAAGAAAAAGAAAAAAAAATAACAAAAAACAAAGATGAAGAGAAGAGCAGACAAGAATAAGAGAAAATAAGAGGAAGATAATGAGAATAATAATAATAATAATAATAATAATAATAATAAACAATAACAATGGAGAAGAGGAAGTGCAGGTGGTGGTGCAGCAAACGGTGGTAAGGCATGGTGATTTGGCCGAAAATTGTGAGCGAGGTGGTGCTGCTCCTGTGAAGAGAAAAGAGAATGGAAGGTGGTGGTGTCCCGCATATCACACAAAAAATTGGGATTGTGGTGTTATTAACAATAGCCAATACAAATTCGTTGAAATATGAGAGAGGAATGTTGGATTTGGAATAACTCTTGTTATATATAATTTTCACTCACAAATCTTTCAAAATCCACAACTTTAACAAATCTATTAAAATCCACTACTTCTTGAATACCCCCTGATTTTGGTGAACTTTTAAAAAACATGAATTGAATACCCCTTGATTTTATGGATTTTAAAACAATCATTTAAAATTCGTATCGAATACCCCCTAAATTTACATATATTATTTTAAATTATTAATTGAATACCCCTGAATTTTAATGAATTTTAAAATCCTTCACAATCCATTAAAATTAGTAATTGAATATCTTCAACAGCAGCAGCAACACCGCTTCGCTGCTAGATCCGCCGCCGTGGATGGCACAAAAAAGAGAGTGCAAGCTTCATCTCCATCTTGGAAAATTGAGAGAGAGAGAGAGACAAGAAAGAGAGATTGAGATAGAAAATGTATCTTATTGGGATGAGAAAGCTTTGATTTATAGAAAACTCGCTTTTCCTGGTTCAAGTGCGAACCATGGTGTGAAGAGAGTTGGAAGAGTACAAATATTGGAACCAAGTGTAATAGAAGAAGAGAAGTGGGTACTCTCATTTAAAGCATGTGCCCTTTGTTCTTATTTAACCAAATCAGACCAAAATGCATGCTATGTTTGGTAGTGTGTGTGGGGATTTGGGGATTGAGAGGAGGGGTTTTGGGTTTCGTGGATTGGATTGGATTTTGGGGTTTGGTGATTTTGGAACTTAAAATTGTGGGAGGTTTTGAGTTTTGGTTGTTGGGTTTATGTGTGTAAAGAAGCTGTGAATGGAGAGTCGGGATCAGAGATTACAGTAGAAAGGGAGCCACGGTGTGAGGGTTTGGGGAGGAACGGGGTAGTGAGATCAGATGAAAGAGTAAAGAGATGTGATTTTTCAAAAACTTTATAGAGCCAGACCCAACCGCTAGAATAAGCTCTCTAGCACGTTCTTAGGAGTGGCTATTAAACATCCAAAAAATGTAACGGTGACTCCTGTTTTACTTGCGCTTGCCCCAAAAAAACTCAACTTTTGCAAAATCACATATCGAAGACAAAAGTTGGGCTTTGGCTCCCCTTTTCACCTCTAGAGAAGACGAACACGGGACAAACTCCCTTTTTGCTCCATCACAAATCAAAGACACAGAGCTTTCATCTCGCCTAGCTCATCACAGATCAAAGACAAAAGTTGGCTTTTGTTCTCCTTTTCACCTCGGATCGAAGACGAAGACGGGACAAACTCCCTTTTGCTCCATAACAGATCGAAGACACAGAGCTTTCATCTCGCCCCTCTCATCACAGATCGAAGACAAAAGTTTACCCTTTCTCCCCTTTTCACCTCGGATCGAAGACGAAGATGGGACAAACTCCCTTTTGTTCCATCACAGATCGAAGGCACAGAGAAGGTCACTTTCAAGCCTTTCACCTTAGATTGACGAAGATGTCCGTTTTGATCCCCCATTTTCAACTCGGATCTTTGGTTAGTTTTCATCTCAAATCGAAGAGCTCTCCTTTACCGACAACTTCTCCATCTCAACTCGAAGTGTTCTGCTTCAATGTATTTCTTCCCTAGGGTTAGAGGGTTTCTTCTCTAGGGTTGCTGAATTTGTTGGTTTTTATCTCCATTGTAGTTGTTGTATTTCCCTTGAAGGCTCTCTAGCAGCGAACAAAGAACGTCAAGAGTGTTACTTCAACAAGGAGAAGGTATATGTTTTTTTTATTCAGTTGTGTGTTTTGATTCCCTCCGTTTCATTTTGGTTTTATTTCTTTTTTTCTTCGAATCCACTTTTTTCCATATCATTTTTCCAGGTACGGGTAAATGTGGTCTACATGATAGAGTGGAAAATTGTTCCCTATCATTCCCTCTGTGTCATTTCAGCTGTGTTTTGAAAATGCTACTCAATCAAGTTTCAAATGAAGACGTTTTGAAAAAAATTACGTAGGCCTGGTATCATTCCCTCTGTTTTGAAAAATGGGGTTTGTTTGGTTTTCAGTAATACAAGAAATGTGGGTAAAATCAGTACATAGTTTTTATATTCTATAATCTATTTGGCTTGATAAAATCAGTACATAGTATGCAAAATGGGGTTTGTTTAGTTCATACATTTCATAATTAGTTATCACTTTTTTTTCTATTGTATAATCTATTTGGCCGGAACTACCTATATAACAACTCTGGCGGATCCTTAGTTGCAGCATTGTTCCCCAAAATAGACTATACAAGGTCATAGTGCTAGGATTGTTATGTGTGTCTCTATGTTATAATAGTTGTTGTATATTATAACACATATTTTAGGAATGGATAGTGGTAGAAGATAACGAATGTATGTTGATTGAAGAAAATTTAGAAAAAATAAGAGAACCTATAGAAGGGATGAAATTCATCAACATTCATGAATTCCAACATTATTATCATGATTATGGTAATAAAAAAGGATTTCCAGTGAAAGTAAGGACTACTGAGAAAGATGCAGATGGAAAACCTAAATTCATTCAGCTTTCATGTAGTCAGCCCGGGCAGAAAAAAGTAAAGCAAAAAATGTCGTGGGATGGCGTGGTACGAGTAAATGTGGTGTTTGGCTAAGATTAGAGGTCAGATACACCCTGATGGAACAGTTTTAGTGACAAGAGTAACACTTGATCACAATCATGAATTGAATATCGGAAAGATTTTACCAAAGAATAGAAATATGAGCTTGTATGTCAAGAAGAAGCTTGATTATAATGATACGGTGGGTATGATACCAAGTAAGAATTTTTTGGCATGTGGTTGAAACGGGTGGGCATGATATTGTGACATTTTTTCAAAAAAATTATTGCAATTATTTGGACAAAATGAGGAAGCTGAGACTTGATGAGGGGGATGCGATGACACTTCATATATACTTTTAAAAACGCAAGCTAATAATGCAGATTTATTTTATATAATGGTTTTGGACGATGAAGGGAGGTTGAGAAATGTCTCTTGCACTTGACGCATAGAGCAGAACAGCTTACAAGGAGTTTGGGGATGCTGTTACTTTTGACACTAAATATGGTTACCCACTTATGATTTATATGTTTGTTTTCGTCAATGATGATACTATGGGGTCACACTATATATTCACAACCTTGTCCTAATATTGAAGGACTTGATCATATCTACTCGCCACTCTCACAGGTATATAATTTGTATGTTTGTCGTCTTGAAGGATGAAACTTATGGTTTGTATGTTTGCGTAATATACTTTTAACGACTAGATTGTTAATCTTTATTATTTACTTTTGCAACCACCAGGTTCAAGCAACGACATGGAGTTTACAAACTATAGGTTGTTTTGAACTGTTGTAAGGAGTGTATGAATTTTACAAACTAAGCAAGTTGGAGATGTTCTGAACTGCTGTAAATTTTTGTTGTTGATTAGTATTTTTGTATGTTGCTGCTGTAAGTTGGAGATGTTCTGAACTGTTGTAATTTTTGCTGCGAATTGGGAGAACTTGGTGATATTTTTGTAGTTGCTCCCAGTGTATGCTAGAGTTGAGAAAACAGAGTTGCAGTTCTCCACGTTGTTTCCGTCTTGGTATGAGAACAAACAGAAAAACAGACTCGGACTTTGTATGAATTGTATGGTTTCTGTCTTGGTTCTAGGTTTGTCTATTCTCCACATTGCGAGTGTAAGAATTGTTTCAGACTTTCAGTTCTCCACATTGTTGTTCATGATGCTACTTGGAGATCCTATTCTTTTTATTTTATTTTGGAAAGGTAGGTATGCCTTCAACTCTAAGGAATGCGCTTAAAACAATTGCACCAACTTTTGAAAGTTGTGTTCATGAACCAAAGACTTTACAATATTTGCCAGTTGGGGTGGGCATCCATCCCGCGATCCCGTTCCCATCTCGTCTCGTCCCAATTTTTTCGGGTCTTAATGGGATTGAATAATTCCATCCCGATCCCATCCCGTCCCAATCTAGAATGGGATGGGATTGGATGAAGATTTTCAATCCCGCCAATCCCGTCCCGTCCCGAGCTAATATTTATTGTTTATTTATTTTAAAATTGCAATATTAGTGTAATTGAAGAAAAATGAATTTAGTTGAAATCAGTGTAATTGATATTAGTCTATATCTGCAACTAATTGATATTGGTTTATTTCTAGAATTCTAAATTAATTATTTAATTGCAAACTCTTTAAAACTCAAAATGGATTGCTAACTACATTGAAGAGTTTTATTTCATGTCAAGACAATGAATTTAATGACTATTTTTTAAAGCAATAATGAAACATTCTTCTTAGCACCCCAAATCTACTCATCCTTTTGTTCACTATTCGAAATAGTAGAGCAGGTCCACCATTGCCATTATACTGTCCACCTCTTAGTCATTCAAAACTCTGCATAAATCTTAATTACATGGTGAATTTTAGCTATCATTTATAGTAGTTTACTATGATGTTGCATACTCAATCTAAGGCTATCATTTATGTGTAGTTGTACGAATTGTCTTTACCGCTTTTCAACTAAACAAATTGGGTCTTGGGTAAGCAGTAATTTGTAAAAAAATGAGAGCGCGCTGATCCCATCCCCTCCCATCCCGTTTCGTCCCGATCCCGTATGAACGGGATGGAATAGGGACGGGTCTATCTCATCCCATCCCGTCCCGTGCCCTCCCCTATTTGCCAGCCATGAACCAAAGAATTTGTGCACTCAAAGCATGGAAAAACTCAACCCACTTGAATTGAAATCAATGTGTTCATGATGATCCACTATTTCACATAGAAATGAAAATGTGTTCATTACTCTCTTGATTCGAAAATGAAAATGGAGGCAAAAGAGAGTTAGGTTTATTCACATTCTTTTTTTCTCTTTATGTATAGCACACTACCTCATACAAGCTCATCAGTTTAGAAAGTATGTCACAAGGTTCCACTACATTATTGATAAGTCTTCAATAGATAACCTTATTTCACTCACTCCATATTGGAATTGATCCACCAGCTGCCAAAATTTGTTGCTCCAACTACATTCAAGCAGAAAAATAAAATAAGAAGCGGCCCTACTCATGGCCTTGTTATTCAAATTCTCATGAACTGACCTGCCATGTAATTTACAGGTTAGAATTGCTATGGTTGGGTAGTATATCGATCTTTCAGATGCATACCTCTCTGTCTTGAAATGCAATGCAATGCAAAATATAATCTATTCCAAAACATAATCTAAGCAAACTAGAAGTTCATTACAAAATCTCTTCAAAAGTACAAAACATAATCTGAGCAAACCTAAATAGAAGTTCAAATGACTTACATATCATTCACCAACCAAAAGCTTCAAGAAAACAAGTATAAGAATCATTATAATCACCACTAACAATGTATTGATCAAATCCCTTGTAAATGCCCAAGGATCATTGTTTGCTTAGGTTTCATGTATTTGATCGTTGGTTTCTTCGCCATGACCCTCGCGATCATTGTTTGGTTGGTTGGGTTTCATATCTTCATTGTGGTCTCTTCTTGCCTCGTGCTCTTTTCACACCTCTTCTAAGCACACCCACAGGTCATAATTTTTGTATGCTTATAAGCTGATGTGAAACCCTTATACATACTGCCCTTATACCCGATTACTTGTAATAAACAACTTGGCCAAGTCAAGTATACTCCCGGATCACAGCCGCGATAAACAACATATGTTTTGTATGTCATTCCTACGTTAAAAGCCCAATTTCAACTAAGAAGCAAGCAATTCAAGGATAATGATACCAATTCAAGGATAATAATAATCCAACACACAACCATACCAAAACATTCAACACAATTTTAATAAGCATTCAACACACAACCATACCAAAACGCCAACATCATCACCATGTTATAGGCGTCCAACGAAAACAATCGAAATAATATACATATGCTAAGTATTTCTCAAAATGCATAATCATGAAGCAATTGAAGATTTTTTTTTTCATTACACTGTCTTGTGAAAAATTGGAAATACTGTGAGAAATACTAAAATGTAATACTGTGAGGATTTTTCTTTAATCCTCTCAATCTCTGCATTGTGAGAGACGACGCTAGCATTTTGACAAATATTGTGTTGTGAAAAATTGGAAAAGGCGCTAGCATTTTGAAAAATACTAAGCATGATGTTGGAGTATGCATTTTGAGAAATACATAACGAAAACAACAATCTAAATAATACACATAATCATGAAGCAAAGAATGTGAGATGGGGAGAAGAAGGGTGTTACCGGAGAGAGTTGGGCAAAATCGAACCCTAGATCTCGGTTGAAACCCTAGACGATGAAACCCTTCTCAATCGAAACCCTAGATTTGTACTCTTTTGCTTTTTCACTGTTTTCTCTTCAAAGAAGAAGAGGTTTCACCTCGAGGATTCTTCTCTTCAGTCGAAACCTTTGAGATGTTGTGTTGTGGTGTCCTTGAAGATTTCTTCGTCATGAAGAGAGATGAAACCCTAGCTTCAAGGGAGATAGAGCTTCAAGGTCTGGCTTTTGGAGAGGAAGAGTGTCATAGAGCTTCAAGGTTTGCTTTTGGAGACGAAGTGTGAAGTTCCTTTTTTCGATTTCTTTTTAGCTCCTTTTTTTCAATATGTTTTTTTTTTACTAGAGAGAGCAAACCTCCGTTACTAGACCGTTAACTTCAGCAGTTCACTTTTTTTTTTTTTTACTTTCCTCTCTCTCTCTCTTGAAAATGTGCCAGAGAACCTCCACTGGCGTTAGGGGTCTGGCTCTCTAAACGGATTGGTGATTTTTTGTTTTTGTGAGGGTTGGTCTTTAGATATGAGGGTTTGGAGTTGGACTGAATTTGGGGGTTTGAAAGGTATCTACAGTATCGGGACGAACAAGAACGGTCCGGAACTAAAATGCTTGAAACCGTTTTTTATCCCGGGTATGGACCATACGGTCCGGTACGAACCAAGTCGGGACCAGGATTGTTGCCCACCCCTACTAGACCTCCTTACCTAATAATTCAAATCCATGATTTGTTTGAAATGTGGCTGGTCACATTTTTCTTTTGCTTGTGCTATCATCACCTACACCGTTTCCTACCATCAGTGGGTTTTTTTTTCCGGACCATTTCTTGTATGAGGTAGTCTTTGGTATTAGAAAAAGCATCTGGGTAATTAGCAGTCCTTACCTACTAACAAAATACGCTAATATTGATTGATACATTTGGGGTTCATTTTCTTAATCAGACTGCAGTTGAGCTTGCCATCGTGACAATGTTATTTTGTTGCTGTCTGGTCTTTGTGCTTATTCTATGGTGCTTCATCAATTTACTTGTCATATTATTTTTATCGTTCAACCATATAACTCCTTTTTGTCTCCGTTATGTAAATTAGTTTCAATTAATTACTAAGGGACTGAAAGGCCCTCTTTCAGATTTCTAAAAGCTATTTATAACACTGATTATTCTGGGGTTTCTCTCATTTGCAAATTACCAAAGTAATCTAGCTTCCTCCAATGGATATTTTATATTGTCATGATGCTTATTATCCTTGGATTCATTTTGTATGCAGAGCAATTCACGCATGGCACATTTGAATATCATAAACATCCTATCACTTCCATTGAATGGAGTCCACATGAAGCTTCCACATTGGCAGTTTCATCATCAGACAATCCGCTGACCTAAGGAAACCTCTACATCTAGATTTTTCTGATTTCTCCTACGTGTTAATATTATTAAAACCAACAATAAGGGTTGAGGTATTATTTTCTAATGGAATTAAATCTTTTGTTTCCAATGACTTCCTGGATCTGGGACCTGTCACTAGAGAAAGACTAGGAAGAAGCTGAATTCAAAGCTCAAAACCAAAGAGCAGGTGAGTGCCCCAGTAGATCTGCCACCTCAACTGCTTTTGTTCATCAGGTAAATAACTTAACTTGTAGAACTACCAGCCCATCTTTCACTTACTTCCAAGTTCTAATGAACTACACTGGCATACTCAAATCCCAGGGATGACTATATCAACTGCTTCAGATGGTTTCAACATCTTGATGCCCTCAATATCGAAAGCACTCTTCCTTGACAACAAAGTGCTGGAACAAGTTTTGTTCTCCAACGTAGCACCTTTTTTGTATATCATAGAGCAAGGATATACTGTAGGAACTGCTCAAGGTTTTTGTTTGTTTCTTAGGCTTGGGTCTAAGTTGTCAACTTTTGGCGGGGGTCCGCTCCATAATTTTGACATGGACATCTTTGAGCTTATAGGTTATGTTTTTATGGTCCTATATTTCGGAAGTTTTGTCATTATGTTTCACACACTTTAGCAGGCTCGGTATGATTTTATCTGATTTAAAATTTGATAATATTTTGGATGGAGTTTTGTTTTGGATGTCTATGCTAAGAATCATCCACTGTCAGGCATTTATGAAACTTATAGTTGCTTTGTAAGAATTTTGCAGTTCAATTAATTTGCTATTGTCTCCCGCCTTGAACATTGTTGGCGAGCCATTAGGGAAAATCCGTTGCTTTTTTACCATTGGCTTTAAGGATACATTCGGTAATCTTCAGGCCCCCCACCCCGTTGATCTCCATTATGTCCGTTCAAACTCTAAAGTACCTTAAAAATTGAATCTCTTATTTTATTTTGAGTTATGAAGTATCTAAATGCTTTTCTCCCTATTCCCAATGATAGTGCCTTGCCATTTGAAACAGCTTCTGACCTAAGTGGGATATGCAGTCTAATGAGATTGATGCCCAATGTAGCAAAAGGCTAATGAAATGTCAATTCCTGATCAAATAAAATCTATTCCAGTGACAATATGTTAAATGCCAACAGTGTCTCAATCCTGGGTGATGGTAACAATCAGCCAAACAATGTTTTCCTTAAACATAACAGGAGTGTATGTTCATTGGCATATTGACAGGTGACTGCACATTCAGCCACGCGCCAATGCGATAATCCAAGCAATGTACATCAACTTAACCTGATGGGGTGGGCTTTAGGGTTGATTGCTTCAAATATTGGAATGGTTTTGAACTACACCAAAAACCTGCAAAGTTCCATTTTGCACTAGTACTACAAGGGAAATCTTATCCAAACCCATTATTGATTTTGTTTTTGTTTGTTTAAACACACTTTCAAGGGAATATATGACAAAAATAAATAACGAAAATAATGACAATTTTTGTTTTGTGATAACCGAATTAGGTGGCGGAGTTCTTGTAATTCAATGCAACCTGCAAAAACCTTGTGCCTGCTCGTGTTCTGTTATGATGTTATCTACTATCTTCATCTTTCTATTATCTATCTCTTCATCGTTTCTATTGCTTTATGCCTTTTATCTTTTATCCCTTGGATTTTTTCTTATACTTATTTTGTCTTCTCACAATACCATAAAGAGATTTCAAGTCATCATACATAACCTCTAAACCTTTTCATTGTTAATTCGAACCCCAACGTTCATGAGGGAACTCAGTTTCCACAAAATTGGGGTTCAGATTTTTCAAGATGGGAACGGCACCCATATAAATCTTATATGTTTACAAAAATGTTGTACTGAAATTTGGATAAAATAGATAGTTTCAACACGATAATGTTCTTCAATCCTAAATATCATTACATAAATATTACAAAATGATAAACATGCCCAATAAAAAAATTATAAATGTCTTGTTAGTAGGACTGACAATGATACGGTTTGGAGCAGATACATGCATATAACTGGAACCATATGCCAATGCTACTGAAAACTGAATCCATATACAAAATTCATCCACATGCCTGGTCCCTACTTGAATTTACACTTGACGCTTTTATCTTGGACATAATACACCACCATGTATCTAACATGGACAATGACCTTTGTCTATTTTATGGGTAGAAAGGTTGACAAATCTACTCAATGACCAAAAAATGATGTGTAGTTGCTCGTGTTACTGTTGTGTTGATTGCTTTAGTGCTTAAACACAATAGAAATGTTTGTTTTTAAGTTGCAGAGTTTCTTGTGTTGTGTTGGGTGCATCTATCTACCTAGCAGTACGTGCACTTGAATTTGATGAGCAACTAAATGTGTGGTGCATTGTATGAAGTTTTGGTTGTTGGCGTTTTCTTGGGAATCTGTTGTATAATGTGGAGAGAGTTAAGCTTTGGTTTACCAATACTATTGACTTCCTCTAAGTATGTGTTTATCGAAGATTTTTCTTCCAAAGACTTCATCAAGCCAATGATATGCCTTCTTTTTGCGAATTTTGATGTTTCAGTATCTATTTGCCAATTTCTTCTAAATCCATTATTTAAAGAAAAAATTTGTAAATTTGTAATTTAGATTATGTTGATTGGAATGAAAACTGTTATAAAGTCAGTTAGAAAGCAATCTTTGATGTTTGATTAATCACGTAAGTGACAATCCGAGCCACCTTATTTCCCTTCTTTTTGATTTTTTTTTTGACCCCTAAAGCAATTTATTCTAATCAAAAAAAAAATTGACCCCTAAAGCAATTTATTTAGATTGAGGAAAAACAACCACCAAACCCTAATGGAAGAAAAAAATTGAAAATTAGATACACCAGCAACTCATTTGCAGTGAAGAAGTCTACCAAAAGGTATTACTTTCTTGCCTTCCATGAAGACTAATTGACCAAATATTGGTCCCCTCCCCCAACTAGGATTTCTTATAGGTTTTTACATTTTGTATATCCTAACTACCAACAGCTTTAATTAAATGAAGTGTGTACATCAATCGGCCTACTTAGATGCACAAATTCAACCTCAAGCATGTTTTTAGCATTTAATATCTCCATATCTTATAAATTCATATGCCACGATTATGTCACAAGATTTCAATCTCAATTAATGAATGCCAATTTGAAAGCAAACAACCCCAACCAAGGAATTATTTGGATCCAAATTTCATATGGAATTGGATGATTGCCCTTTGGTCAATTAGATTGATTAATTACTATGATTGTTACACCAAATTGACAATATTTGTAACAACTCTCAAACATAGTAACATTTTTGAGCTGTTACAACTATCAATAATTTCAAATCAAACTAAATTTAGTTAAAAAAAAAATGAAAAACAGTTATCCAAAAAAAGTAATATAATAAATTAGATCACCGAATAGTATCACTTGTAGGACTATACTATTCATGGTGATACAATTATTGTATGTCTTTGTGAAAATATGTAAAATTGTTTTGTGAATTGTTATAGTTAAAAAATGTTACTGTTTTGGAGGTTGTTACAAAAATGCAAATTTGGTGTAGTGTCAGTTGCCATTAAGAATGTCAATCACATGTGCAGCGGTGGACAACTATTGGTCCCTACATGTCCACCGTAATAGGAGAATGTATATTTGAATGCAAAAACTATTGTAGGAACTAACCTACATATTCTAGCATAGCAATGACGGGGTTGGCTTTTAAATTTAATTTTTTGAGAGAATTACTTGGGGTTTAGAAGACCTATGCTTGCATGCTTACAACATCAAACGGAATTGAGCAAAGTGTGAAAAAAAGAAGTGAAACTATAAACTGAATATAGTTTTCCCTAGACAAAATTAAGATGTTTGAAAGAATAAATAAATAAAAGGAGAGACAAATCTAACTTCATTTATGAAACTTGTTATTTAAAACTTGGGGGTTATGTTCAAGGTCGCTAAATAATAAGATAAATATTTGATAATTGTAGATGCCACAAGGTGACCCAAGGGAAAAGAACCTTATACTACATGTTATAATAAACTTGTCCGTCATAGTCTTTATTCTTTATTTGTGCCCTATTCTCAACCATGCTTTTTCAAGACCTAGATTTGATATGTGATTTTTCGAGATGATGATCTACTGACAATGAGGTTATTCTAAAAAAAAACCAACTTATCTTGAAATTTCTAGCTATATGAAATAAGCGTGTATAACTTTCTTCTTAAAATAATTTATTTCTAATCACATATTTTGAGATAAGAGTTAGCTTTGTGCCATTTATGATTGAGTTGTTCAATCCCTTTGATGAACCAACAAGGACAAAAACACCCAACTGCCTAATAGTTAAAATTTTATATTGTGAAAAAACTAGCATATTTCTTTCATTCTAGATGTCATCCAAAATGGAGGTTGTCGGTTATAATCATATAATGTAACTTATTGGGAGATGGAGTTGAACTTCCAATTTCCATAGGAATTTTGTCACTTCCTTATCAGATTATAGACTAATCATATACCCCATATGATTGGGAGCACTGATGTGCATTCCAAACATGTTTAGAAACGTTGCACTTGAAGAAGAAATGGAAATCACTATCTCAATGTTGCATATGGCATGACAGCTCAACGGTTAGAGCTTGGCGGATGGTACCACTAGGTCATGGGTTCAAACCCAGCTTGCGGCATCTTTATGGGTTCTGGGATCCTATAAAAAAACCCTGCTTGCCTTTCATAAAATATATATATATTATAAAAAATTAAAATTTCATGCAATTAACTTTTCAAAAATCCATATATCCATCGAAACTAATGTGTAAAGTCTATCTTTAGTTGAGAGATGATATAAATTAGTATAACTTCTATAGAAAGTTAATCAATAATGTTGAATAATTTAATTATTTCAACACCAACGATGACCCAAATGTGCATAGCAATAAAGGGTTGACTCATTATTTTCATGAAATCATTTTTTCAGAAGAAGATGATGTAAATACTTACCCAAAATCTCACATATTTGATTCCATTGTGAAAAATATCTTCCCAAAAATAAAGGTTATTTGGCCCTCATTAATTTTTGTATTTTAGTCTAACACCAATGATTGTGTGTTCAACTACATTAACTAACAAACTCCATCAAAATTTTTCAAAAATACCAACTTACTATGTGTGTGTTTTGTACATGTTTTTAATAAAATCACATAAATCATGTTGTTTGATGATCATGTTTGATCCAATGACTAAGAAAATAACATTTGAATCTTTTTTTATTTTAATTTTTTAACAAAGAAGATGGGTGTCAATTAAAAAGTTATATACAAACCTAATTCATATAAACACATTTTGCTAAAACCACATAAATAATGTTGCTTGATGATTATATTTAATCCAACGACTAGAAAATAACATTTGAATCTTTTTTATTTTATTTTAATTTTTAAACAAAGAAGATGGGTGCCAATTAACAATTATACACATACCTAAATCATAAGCACATGTTTTACTAAAGTCACATAAATCACGTTGTTTGATGATCATGTTTGATCCAACGACTAGGCAAATAGATCTATTATTAAATTTTTTTAATAAAGACAATGGGTGCAAATTAAAAGTTATATAAAAACCTAAATCATATGCACGTTTTACTAAAATCACATCAATTTAAAAATATATTCAAATGCTATTCCTAGCCGTTGGATCAAACATAATCATCAAGAAACATGATTTTAGTAAAAATAAAAATAAAAACATGTGCAAACACATGCAGGGAAAGTTGCTCTTTTTTTAAAATTTGATGAAATTTGTTAGTCACTGTAGTTGAACACACAGTCATGGATGTTAGAGTAGGTTAAAAAAAAACTAATGGGGACCAAATAGAAATGGCTATAAACTAATGGGGGCCAAATGAGAAATACTGGTTAGATATTTTATTAGCATTTTTTCTTTATTGATGAACAATTTTGTTAGAAGTTAAATTAAGAAGTTGAACAGTTTTAAAGTAAGCCTTGATGATTCCAAAGCTTATGAGTTTCAAGAATCTAATATTTTATTTATTTATATTCATTTTATTTTTTAGTTATGAGTAGTAAATTTCTAGAAATAAATACATAATCCATTTTTCCTCCACACATATTCACACTTTTTCTTATCATTGTTTAACCAAACAAACTAAATATATATGATTAGATTTCTCTATCATAATCGCAGAGGAAGTGAAGCGAGCGAGCACCCACCTTAGGTGTGACATAGGCTGGATAATGCCCATTTTCCTAAGCTGCTAAAGAGAATTGGTCCATTTAACACTGAAAATATTATTTATCAAGATATTTAATGTTGAATGCCTAGCTAAACTCATTTACCGAGGATCACATATCAAAATACACTTGACTTAAACACGTTGTTTCTAGTGTAAATTCAAAAAATTTGATAACTCGATTTGAGCCCAAACGAATAAAAAAAAACGTTTTTAGTTTAGTAGGATCCTTTTAACTAAATGAAGCTTGGCAGTAAAACTCCAACTGAGTCCTTTTAAGCCAATGCCCCTTATGAATGTCTTGTTATTTTTGCTTTTCATTTTTTTAACTTAATAAAAGTTAAATATTTAAATAAACTTCAAATCTTTAAAATCAAATGTGATTATATGGTGGATAAAATTAACCACTCGTAACTATTAAAAATGATTAGTTTTACGATTATTTATTAGGGTCTCTAATGTACCCGCTATTCATCATCGAAAGTGACAAAAATGATTAATATGTGACAAAAAAAATTGAATAAATATCGTGCATTTTGTTGTATAGATATTTGTATTCCCGGAGTTTTTCGAAATTATAGTTTGGCTCACGTGCGACCACTATGGACACGAGTTGGGCACTATAAAATATGCTTAATGCGTTAAAGTTGTAAAGATGATGATTTAATTTTTATTATAATTTAATTATTATTATTTTATAGTATTCCCTACGCTTAATAACTAAAACAATTTTAGTCTTGATGAAACACCTTTTTTGTTTTACTAAAATTTAAGTATGATTACATAGTGGCTTATCCAACACAAAACAAATTATGAGTGTCAAACTTATTTCGACGAGATTGTAAATATGAAAATTGAACATTATGTTTTATGATCATCACGGTCGTAGACGTGGCACATAGATTCATCATGACGATATAACGTCCAACCTATTGGGCCAACTTGTAAAACCCAAGAAGAATAAAGCCAATTACAAATGCCCAAATGAGGTTCGTTAATGAGGTGACGTAAACAAGGCCTGAACCCAGACCCAAACGAATCAAAGCCCGAGTCCAGGCCCGACACAAGTTCTCTCATAAAGAAGAGGAACGTTGCACCCAAAAAAGAGCCGTAGAAGGAGTTACGCCATCACGAATACATCTCCATTAAGGAGGAGACTATTACAAAAAACATCTTCTTCTGTTGCGCCTTACATGCTTAAGTCACACAGAGAGTTAACCATGACCATTATAAAAGGTAAATAGAACATTCGACACAGGTATGCAACTTTTAACTGAGTTTTGTCCAAATTTACTTATTTCTTCCAACAGAGTTACTGACATAAGCATCGGAGTGCCTTCGGCCACCAAAAAGGTGGTTCTTGGCAGTCTAACAATTGTTTTGCAAGTCAAACTCACAGGAGGGCGATTTTTGGTCGCATCAGTTTGGTTCTATTCGTGGGGAACGACGAATTTCCTTTTGGAAAACAAAAAAACCCAGTAACAAAGCTCACCATAACCTAACAAAAGATCAATGAGCCATGAGAGAAAATGATGCAGTCTGCAGATCCTCAATCCAGTAATGATCACGACAACTCTCCCATTGACAACTCGCGAAGTGGAACCAACCCGGATCATCGGACTAATAGCACCCAAGAATGAGTATTCGCAGCACGCAGTAGCCCAGACAACCAAGCATCCGATGCCGCTGCCACGAACCCTTAGTGGACTTGCTCATGGCCAAGATGAACTACATGACAAAGATGCTAGAAAAAATCACCCAGAAACACATTCAAGTCAACTAAGTAAAACAACTTCAAGTCGACTGAAACGTCGAGTTAATGAAGTAAAAGTTGGACGAACGAGTTGACTAAGTAAAACGACTTCGATTCGACTGAAACCTTGAATTAACGGAGTAAAAGTTGAATGAACGAGTAAACTAAAATGATTTCGATTGAAACATCAAATTAATGAAGTAAAAATTGAACGAACGAGTCAACCTGGTAAAAACTTTGATTAGACTGAAACTTTGAGTTAACGAAGATGAACAAGTCAACTAAAATGACTTCAAGTCAATTGAAACATCGAATTATCAAAGCAAAGGTTGAACGAACGATTCAACAAAGTAGAAGAAACTTGGAGACAATCGAATCAACAAACCAACTCGAATGAGGCAGACTCTGTTATTGATCAAACGAACAGAGCAAACAAACGAAGGAGCAAGTCAGCACAGTCCAGGAGAACCTTGGATTAACTAACATACCAGATCAACAAAGTGGAAGACATGCAAACAAAACAGTTTTCCAAAAAATCTCTGAGACAACAAATGCGAGGTCTAGACATGCATGCTAAAAGCATAGGAGGATTCAAATCAGCAAATGACTGATAAGGATATAGCGGCAAAACATCAAAGCTCAAACACGAATCGCCACAACAACAACGAAGCCAACAAGAAGAAAACGCTTATCATTCATTCAAAATCTATTATATTACAAAGGTAGCAATAGAAGACTAAGGGGAAAGATTTATAACATCCTCGGCAATACCATTAGTAGGAGCCGGGTCATCGACAATAATTTTTTCTTCAAGAGGAGGAGGTGGCAGCTCTCAGCCATTGGATCACCCGGAGGGTCTTCAGCCCCCCTTCATCCTTGAAAGGTCTGATAGACCAGATGACGATATTGAGACAAAATGACACCGAGACCCTAAATATAATCCAGAAGCTCAGTCCGACCATCAACAACGCACTGCCAATCCACCACCTTCATAACACGAAACCTATTCTTAATAGAAGTGGGATCACTTCTTACCGCGATGAGTTGACTCTCAGTAGTAGTGAGCATCGCAGAGGAATCAGCCTTAACGTCATCAAGCGAAGCTAGTAATTGCTCCACCCTTTGTTCAGTGATATCGCAAATTTTAGAGTGATCTATCATGGCATGTGAGACTTCATCATGAAGCTCATTTTCAGCATAAAGCTCATTCTCCACATCTTGCAAACGTGCGTGGATGCCATCTAAGTCAGCCCTCAAGGATTCAAGCGTGGCCACATACCGATCTTGTGCACCCTCCACCTCGGCCAACAAAGTCTGAGCAACCTCAGCCGCTTTAATCCGCTCAGAGCATCACGCTTTTAACGCGTCATATTGATAAAGAACATGGGAAAATATCAATAGCAGCAAGGAGAGCTTCCTCTCCAGAGAAATCACAAAATTGTGACTAACCTGATGATTCAAACCCATTACCTCTGGGTAAGCAAGATGGGTCATCTCGTTCATTACAAGCCTAACATCATCCTCAAAATAAAGATTCGGATTCATCACAGGCATCGAAGGCCTCTCCATCGATCATCTGTGCCATTCATTAATCAGTTTGCGTGCACCATCTTGCACGCCAAGACGGGAAAACTAGCAGAACTTCCCATCCGATTTGACATGAATCTCTTCAAGAGTAGGTTCCGTCCAACTAACCCGCAAATGAAGAATGTGAGGATCCGGTAGTATGGAGGAATCACCATCCATAGCCAGGAAAGAAAAAGGAACGACGGGAGAACCTCCATCACGCTTTCCTTGCTCGATAGAAACTGAATGAATAGTGGTCACAACGGGAGCAGAAGAACCCAAACAGGTTGTGGAAGACGGGATCTCCACCTCTCCATCAACAGAAGGATAATAAGAATGAAGAAACTTCACCTCGGGAACTCGATCTCAATTGCCAAGCTCTTTAGACTGGACAACAACCAACTAGAGCACCTTGTCATCTAATGATCGAGGGTCCTCATCAGAACACTTAGTAGCATCAAGACCACCATAAGCAAATATGAGCTTATTTTCCCCATCGTCCAGAACGCGAATGGTATCTTTCTCACTCCTTTCCAAAGCCAATTTCATATCTTCTACCTTTTGCAAAGAACAACGATCTTCCCTTAAAGGTTCTTTATCGACAGAACTCGAGTAAAAAAGTGTATGACGCGCAAAGTCAATGAGTTGTTTCTTGTTCAAAACACGGTCAGAAGTCAGAAACAACCATTTTGATGGACTAACGAGCCTCGGTAGACGGATCTGTAGTGCCACTGATAGGAGCATTAAGCACTGTAACTACCGAGCTTACTTTTTGATCAACGTCAACGTTATCACCTTCAACAGCGGTAGCATGGGCAACAATTTCCACGACTTGCCTTTTGGTTAGCAGAGCCCGCTTGGTTTTATTCATGTTGTATAAGCCACTGTGCCCCACCATATCATCAGTAAGATAGGCATCCAAGGGAACTACCTAAAGTGTCAGGAAACACTCGCTGATAACCTGTTTTTCAGCGATCAATTGCAGATTTCATCGTTTGATAGGAACTTGGAAATACCTTACTATCTGCAGATCACGTAAATTGAAATAGCCAGAGTCGACAGACGCATAAAACCAATCCCGCAACCAACCTTTGATGTCATCATTGAGATTGCCAAAACATGCGCAGTTGGGTTTCATTCTAAACCTCACCAAATAATGCAAGATACTAGCGGTTAAAGGAAAACCAGAAAGGATGGCTCTAGCATACGTGAAAACCATAACCCTCCTAATGTTCGGGCCCATCTGAGCAGGAGGAATACCCATA
>QNQO01007603.1:0-29892 GCA_003290165.1 Berberis thunbergii | reverse complement strand
TTCTTAAAAGTTAATGTGATTTGCAATCATTTAAGGAATAAATGAAATATTACGAAAAACAAACTCTATTGATTATTGGAAAAAATATAACAGCGAACACCTTGAGGCAGATACAAAAGACTACATATCAGGGAGGTCCGAGGCGGATACAAATACTGAGCACTTCAAGCATCTGGATACAGTAAGAACTAAAGTAAAAGACTTGCTTAGAAAATTCTGCTACGGACAACGTCTGACGAAGACTTGCAAACCCTCCGATGCGAGCAATCTGCAAGTGCCAACGAAGTTAAGAGAATGGGAGATGCTCGACCCCGTTCCGAAGACAAGAGTAAAGTGTGAGAGGGGATTGAAAGGACTGAGCAGTCAGATTGCTCCGTTACATCACTCCGAAGATACGCAGTCACAATCTCACAGTGTCGTCAAGAGATACCACTTTTCCCATATGTGATAGCGGGTGTGATTGAGAGCTACCACACCCAGAGTCAAAGCACATCAACTAGCACTTCGATCAGTCATTGGTCAGCTACGAGATCCGAGCACACGAAGACACAAATGGTATGGTGTAACACCAAGGCATCTCTCTTGGTAGGAAATCTGTACTACTTCTCCACAAAATGAGAAAAAATTACATGATCTCAGCATATCAACTACATGCTCACCATAGCAAGTGACCACAGATAACGACAACTATTAATGAGTCTGACCTTTGCAAATGTCAGAACAATCGGAGACTCCAGAAAAAGTGGTCCACCTTCAACCTTTGGAAAACCCAAAGCATTTTTTCAGCCTTTGAAAAATTCAAAGCACTCTCTTCAAGCAATAACATTACAGAAGATAAACTCTACGAAAGATAGTGCCTGCAACAATTGGAAAACATCATTATATAGACATGATGGTTCACCAAGCGGACACTCCAGCATTAACTGTCAAACATTGAATATGGTATGGGAAATGAGGAGACGACGATTCCCAAGGAAATTATGCAGACCACGTCATTCAAATTAATGGTGTTGCACGCAACCCCATCAATTAAAAGGGACTAATCGATACTCAACCGTCACACAACCCATGTCGTACACGTGTGACCACGTGATTTACGTCATACACGCAGTGCACTGCACCCTAGCCCTTCCTTTGCGAGCCCATGGGCTCGGTCCATTATTCAAACAACACTATGTCGCATGCTTGGCATGAGCACTAAGAGATCTTAACTGATCCTGACATACGAATTGTACCTACAGATCACCTGTTGATTCGAGGTAATTTCGTCCACATCATGCACCACTAAATTCACATGCCCCTAACAGGCTGAACTTCTTTTCAAACCATGCAAGCTTAGTAAGCCAGAGCTGATGACAACAGCTTCTGGTTCAACCTGACGATTTAGAAAATGGGAGTCTAATCGGCGCTATCACGCCTAGTAATGATGACTCACCAGGGATCATTGCCCTCTTCGTGGCCAATGATGGCCAAACCTAATCAAGTAAGCCTAGCTGGTGACGACTAGCAACAAAAGCTTCTAATCAAAACCTGAACTTGTAGCCCCCACTGCGAGGGTGTAGATAGTCTAGAAGGTGGGAGCCTAGTCAATCCCGAACTGATTTCGATGGTTCGCCACGGGACCACTATTTTTTAGCATGACCGCCAAATCACTAAACCTGGACTTGTGCCCGCGCTGCGAGGGTGTAGATAGTCTAGAAGGTAGAAATCCAGTCAGCCACGACGGTTTGCCACGGGACCACTATTTTTCAGCCTACCGCCGAACCTTCCCAAATTTGTACCCAGATGCGCACAGGTGTAGATAGTTTGGAAGGTGGGACCCTAGTTAGTCCTGAACTGATTCTGATGGTTTTCTACGGGACCACTGCTTTTCAACCTGATCGCCAAACTCTTCTCGAATTCGTAGCCCCCACCGCTCGGGGAGGGTGTAGATGGTTCAAAATGTGGGAGCCTAGTCAGTCCTGAACTAATTCCGGCGACTTGCTATGAACCACTTCTCTTCAGCCTGGTCGCCAAACTTTTACTCCCCGAATTTGAGCCCACTTTACTTTGTCATACACGATTCGAAAGGTCGGAGCCTAGTCAATCCTGAACTGATCCCGACAGCTTGCCACGGGACCACTGCTCTTCAGCCTGGTTGCCAAACATGAATCTAGCCGAATCAGCGTCTTCACACTCAAATGGACTAACACTCTAATATTCGTGAAGGCCATTTGCGCCGATGCAAAAGTCATACGGTCAGTGCCCAGTTAAAGCTACTTAGGATGCCAGCTCGAGCTTACGACACTTGACTCGGCACGAATGCTCTAACACATGCATTCAGCCATTGCAACTCGCTCTTAGCAGCAACTGCAGCCAACCGATTCGACAAACATGGTAAGCCTCAAGTAGCTTACCTCGGGAACAAGACACAACTCGGGCAGCCCCCAGCTAAACTGTTCGCACATGCCCATTATTGGACATGGCTACGCAACAATGACTCTGAGTCGTTCACAATACAAAGCGGTCAAGCTCTCTATCATAGACATACCAGTCAAACGTCTTATTGATTCAACCCACCTATGCCAACAAGACGACAATGCAGAGGGAAAAACATACAATAGAGACAACAATCACAAATTTGATAAAACTGTTTTCATTAACGGTCAAAACGAAAAGGGGTACAATCACACCAAAGTTACTCCCTATCAGAAGAAGATACAGAAACAAAATAGCTAAGCCTAGTGGAATATGGAGTAGGGATAACGTCCACACGCGTCGCGGCCTATGCATCAAAACCCACATTATCTTCCTCATCTAATGATGCAAAGGCAACAGACAAATCAACATATGACATCTTCTTATACCGGCCAAAATCCCACTTCGGATGCTCTTCCTTCATCAGAGCCAGCAGCTCCAGCTGGCCATGCACAACCCAACGGAACTCACACTTGCCTTGCTCCTGAAAAAGCTCTCCCTCTCGTACCTTCGCGTTAACAAGTTCACGCTCCAGTAGCTCCAACTTGCCAGTCAACTTGTTGACCTGAGACTGCTTTGTGTCAGACTACTCTTCACAACACTAAGCTCATGTCACCCCAATTCGAGCTAGTCCTCAACCTTTCTCGCCTCGCAGGCGTAGAACTTCACATCGGATTCCAACTGTTACTTCTCAGCAGCCCAGTCAGCTTCCTTTGAAGCGCTATCTTTAGCAAAAAAACTGCAGCTCAGAACATGCCTTAGCCCCACCATCCTGCACAACTCGACTTTTCTGCGAATCTGGCTCAACTTTTGCCTGAATTTGTCCCTTTCGGACATTACCTCTGTCAAATTACGATCAAAGTCCTCCAGACGAGCCCTCTGAGCCTCAGCGGTCGTGGTTAACTAATCCAATTGCTTATCCTCAGCCTACTTTTTAAGTCGTTCGATTTCACAGAGCGCATTAGAATAATTAGTTGCATGTGTGAGAAGACACGCTCCAATGTATATACTCTCTCACGAGCGGCCTCGACTTCGTTCCAGCAACGGCCACGTGGCTCATGTGAGACATACCCAGCATAAGGTACTTCAGACCCTTATTCATACATCCTTCCAATGTATCCTCTTCGGGTTTTGGAGCATGATTCATCAACCAATTGTGACGCCTGCTTATATGCTTTCTCGAATCATACTCTCTGTCCACCGCTTGGTGTCAGACTTATGAGCTCATATTTACCAAGTCAGGTGTGAACAAGTTTATTCGTTTACCAGGGTGAAGCTTCCCCAGATCAAGGATTACGCCAGCGCCACCCTTCGCGGTTGCCACCATCCTCAGACTTTCAGCCATGGCCATCCCTTTGTCACTAACAGCTGACCCTTTATTGCTAGATGGCTCAATGGGATCTGGAGGAAGATGAGGGAGTGAATTATTCAAATGACCCTCCAACACTTCTAGCTGTGGCCTAGAATGAGACGGTGAGCAATTCGGACTACAAGAGACATGGCCGGTACGATGGCCACCTTCAGGCAAATCAATAGTAGTGTGATCAGATTCTACCACCTCAGGCGAATCTTTTCGAGAGCCTTCTACCAGAACGGCCCTACATGAATCAGCACCATGATAGTCACATAATTATTACATAATATACCCCTTAATTTATACATGTTAGTGTTTCGATTCTTATATTTTATAATAAGTATTTCGTTTTTATCTCTTTTCAGGAATTTGCGCTTAAACGATGAAATCATATTAAGACGACTGTATAAGGATTTCACGTGGTGGTACAGAGTAGAGAGAGAATCACTTAACCTAAAACCAAAACCAAAACCTATAAACTAAATCCATAAACCCAAGCCCAAAGCCTAAGCCTAAGCCCAATACCAACATCCACCAACATTCTCCCAACAACCATGTTCTCCCATGTTCTCCCATGTTCTCCCAACAACCGTGTTCTTCCATGTTCTATCCCATGGATCTTTCTCTATAAATAGAAGAGAATAGGATGAGAAGTGAAGGGGAAGAGGAGAAGGGAAAAGAACATAATTGAAAATCAAAACCTCCTCCTCTCAAGGTGATTCTCATCACAACCACCACCGTCACCACCGTTTCACGTCCACTTTTCCAACTTCACCACCACTCCATACTCCTCTCCACTGTCCAAACAGGTCACGAACCACCAACACCTCCGCCGAACAGCACCACAACAGGTCACGAACCGCCACCCTCGCCAGAGCTCGCAACCGAGCAGAAACAGCCGCGAAAACAGGGAGTTTCCTCTCCCTGTTTCTTCGTTGAATTTGCAATTTTATTTGTATTTTCTTCACTTCGTTATTCTTTGCAGGTTCTAGGATCACGTTAAGGACGAAGGAAGCCGCGAGAATCAGGCCGGAACAGTCGCGACAGAGTCACGAAAACAGGGAGTTTCTTCCCTGTTTCTCTCTGTTTCAATTGCTGTTTTTTCGTGGTTTTCTTCACTCTATCTCATCTTTTGCAGGTTCTAGCGTCACGAGGTAGTCGAGGGAAGCCGCGAGGAGTGAGAACCAGGCTGCGAAAGCCGCCGTCTCGCTGGGGAAGACAACCGGCTACTGTGCGGCACTGTAGCAGGGAGGGAAATTTGAATATAAATTCGATTTTGGCTATTTCCACCCCTTGATTTGTTCTGTACCACCACAGAGCGAATTAAGGGCCATTTCCTCGGAATTTTTGCACACCCAATCGTCGATTTGCTGTTCGACACCATATCGAGTTTGTGACAAACCAATTGGGCTGTAGAAATTATTTTAAAGCTATTTTACTGAGGTTTGCTTAATTGTCATTACAATTATTTCTGAATTTGATAATTTGCTTCCACCTTGCATTTTCGAGTAAGTAAACTTGATATGTTCGGTAGTTAGAATTACATTTTATTAATATTCAAAGCATGTGCTAAAAAATTATTAAGCTTAAACTTTGATTAAGTGTGCCCTAAAAAGACATTTAATACTTAGTAAGAGCATATTTGCTTGAAATAACTTGTGAATGTTTGATAGAAACATGATATAAGCCTAATTGGATTATAACGATCATATATTCGGTGTAAGCAAGGGATTCTCATCCCTAAGCTTCTCGTATTTAAATTCAGTAATTTAGATTTAAATATATTTTTGTTAGCTCATCGGTGAATCCAAGCCAAACAAAATCCATTCCATCCATCTTATCATTTTATTTTGTTTTATTTTTCTTATCTTTAATTTATTTCTAGTTTAGATTTAGAAATGCTGTAACCCCATTTTCTCTAAATTAGTTTAATTAAATTCTAAATTTCAATTACATCCACCTTCTTCGTGGGATCGACCCGTACTTGCCGTTGTCTACCAGTTAGGCACCGTGCACTTGCGGTTATTACAAGTGGGCTGAATTAACCTGTTAATTTAGGTTAGTTAAATCGCCATCACACCAGCAGAAGCCGCCATTGCCACCCGCACCATATGGTCATTCAAAACCTCGACCTGCGCATCACTAAGGTTCGACCTGTTTACGATTCCTGCCAACTTCAGGTAATTTTTTTTCAAACCAGGAACATCAGTCTCCACCTCAACAGCCCAGTAGACTTGCGCTCCTTTTTCACTGGAGCAGGTCGTGCCGAAGACAACCCAACTCTAATGTGAGACCTCTTCCTCACAAAAAAAATCATCTCAAACGGCTTCTCCACATCAGACAGAATATGAACTTTGGCCCCAACAACCTTCCTCTTCCTAGAAGGAGCCCCGTCTTCCAACTTAATGCACGACTCTCGATACAAAGTGGGGGCAACATGCCAGTTGTCCCACAACCCCCTATGAATGAAGTTGGAAACTCTTATGACATCGACCACCTTCATTTTCAACAAGACAGGAAATGTTTCCATGGTGTTTTGTTTTTTTTAAGGTAAGACGAGTAGTAGGAAACCTTCCTGCATGGGAACACAAGTAATGAATAGTCAACCCGCTATAAAGCGTATCATAGTCGCAAGAAAATAGTTGAACATACAGAGCAGCCTGAACTGTCACTCGAGCAGACGACCCCTGTATCGAAAATACTTCGAATCTGCAGGAGCCAAGAAACAATACTTCTGCCATAACTTGAAATCATCAGGCAGTTTACCATAGCAATTCAACGACTTCATCTTATAGATAGCATTACTCTTCAGTGAAGGAGATGTCAGTAATTGGATCGTGGAGTCACACTAACACCGGCCTCCTTAGCATTGAGCAGAATCATGAGGATGATCCTATATCTATTGGGCACCAACTGAGCCGGAGGAATCCCTAAGAGATCCAAGAACTCCCAAATCACGTCCAGAACCGAAAAGCGCACTCCAGTTTGAAGCATCCCACGATGTAAACAGATGAAACCAGTAGGAGGCGACACTAGTGTTTGGTCGCTCGGTGGGAGATACAACGACAGGTCCTTAGAAACTCCAAACTTCATACAAATTTCGGCAAGACCAG
The DNA here is from genome assembly GCA_003290165.1 of Berberis thunbergii. Lineage (NCBI taxonomy): Eukaryota > Viridiplantae > Streptophyta > Magnoliopsida > Ranunculales > Berberidaceae > Berberis > Berberis thunbergii. Next base: position 22,968 of record QNQO01007603.1, on the reverse strand, counting down.
GCTTGGACAACAACCTGTCTTAAAAAAACTCCAGGACCTCAGCCAAAACAACATCATCAATAAGGTTTTTGGGAGCCATGAAGAAGACGAACGATCTTTTCAGAACAATATATTCGAAAGTAAATAAAGTAGAAGAATTAAATTCTCCATTGTGGATGACCTAAATAGAGGATGGTTTCCCGTCTCTTTTTCGCCGAACCAACGCACGTGCCATTAATGTGGTGTATAGCTCAAGCAGCGATTCATACTCAATCATTATGAGCGGTGCATCCCTTCAAGAAGTGACTTAGTGAACCGATGTGACGACCCACTAACTCGGGGGGAGTAGCTGATGATACATAAAAATGGTCACACCCTTGAGTCGTACATGTGTCATGATGATCTCGAGGAAATACGAGCCGCAACATCAACCCAACACTGAACAGGCCCAAGCGGTTATAAGCCTGCTCAATTTAGTCCGCCAGGCGGACCCAGATTCTCACAGCACGCTAGGCCCACACGTCTCACAACTGTCCTCAATACCCGTAAGCCTTCCATAGGCAAGTATCTCGAAGATCAGCTTCGGACAAACAACTACAATTGTTCTCTGCTTCCAACTAGGAAGTAAACACCAGAGTATCTTCCACACAGGGAAACTCTTTTCTACGGATTTGCTCTTGGATTGGTAATTATCTCTCGTGTATCTTGGAGCACAGAGCTAACATGGAACTTCTCTCCTACAACACAACTCCTAATTAGATAAGAATCTCTACGAAGATCTCCTCCCTAAACTACGCCTATGATGGCCTGGTTAAACCAGAACTCCTTGAACTATAAATAAGACACGAGGTTGGTAAGCTAAGGTACGTTACAAATTCCTTGTTACCGCATTACACCTTCTTCAGAGCCCTATTTGACTTTAGCATCAGAGTGTCATCGACCACCACAACGGTGGTCCATGGCTCATATGTGCTATTTGTGCAGGCCAGCAGGGATAAGTTCAGAGTAGGGAGCGAAAAACTATTGCATCAACCTTTTTTTTAATTTAATTAACTTAAAAGCATAAATAATTTTTATGGATATTTTTCTTTAAAATCTTTTGTCAAATCTCCTAAAATTTTAATTTTTACTTATTAAATTTTAATTTTTATGGATTAATGGAGGGTTTGTTGTATCATCACATATTATTAAAAATTTTGAATAAAGTTAAAATACTTAATATACGCACATGTAGAGCGCATCAATACCCTAGTTGTTAATAAATGAAAACGGTGGTGTCACATAGTGGCAGCCTTTGCTAGAATTTAAACTAGGGCTGGGCAGGTCCGGGTAACCGGCCCAAAAATTAAAAACCAAAAATCGGACCCGATAATTTTAAGCCTGCAATTCTGAGGCCCACAACCGGACCGAGTTGGGCCGATTAACCAAGGCCCGGTTAACCGAATTTTGGGCCAGTCTCAGATCGGTCTTGGTCCAAAGCCCAAACAATTTTTAGAAAATTGATACAACCCGTTTAGAAATTTCAATCTCTGCTTCAGATCACAGAGAGAGACAGAAACAACTTCTGATCGAAATTTCAACATGATTTACGAACACACTTCAATCAATCAATTGAGTGAATACGATTTGCTTGGTGAAGCGAAAGTGAAAGAAAATCTCTCTCCCTCTCAACACAACTAGCTAGTGGAATTGAATCCCCAAACCTAAACCCCTAGCTTCGCCACCTTGTACGAACTCACTCAGCTCCAGAGATAAGAGGGACTTCGTACGCTCCTTCGTTCACATCGATTGATTGGAAAACCCTAATTTTTAGTTTCGTTGGTCGATCGATCGATCGTTAGTTCGATTTGAAAATATGGGAGACATCAACGATCCATTCATGCGGAACAACACCGCCAACTTGCAGGCTCGCGCCAAAGCTCAAAATCGAGCTACTGTTCCTCAGCTCAAAATCTCTCTCCCTCTCAACATAGCTAGCTAGTGGAATTAAACAACTTATACCTGTCCAACATAAATACTTGGCTTCCTGGGCAATCTATGCACACCACTTCAGAGTTGATTGAACTCTTGTTGGTTATGGTGTTGTGTGTTTTCTCTTAACAACTCATCTTCTTCACCTCTCAAGATCACAAATGTTTTCTTACTCCTCCAATCTCAACAAAATCCTAGATCTGAATTTGGTAAAGATGAAGAACAGAGATCGAGAGAGACAAACCCCCACCAAATTCGAAATTGTAAACAAATTATATTCACGGGCCAGGCCGGGTACCCGGTGTATTTTGAAAATGATAACCGAGGCCCGAACCGAGCATCTCGGTCCGGTTCGTTTTTTAGGACCGAATACTAAAATAAATTTAGAAACCGACTCGGACCAACCCGATCGGTCCGGTTTGCGGTTCGGTTCAGTTTTTCGGTCACAAATGCCCACCCTAGTTTAAACTTTACTACTTTGTTGGGCTTTAGGCCCAGATGATATTTAAAGAAAAAAAGCTGGGCCCAATTTAGACCATAGTTGGAGCAGGTAGGATTTGGAGCCTACAGGAAAATGGCAACAAACGCTGTGCAGGAGAGTTGTTGAAAGAAGTCCGCAGGAGAAGTTTTGCTAATCCGAGTAGTACCCAATTTGAAGGCTTTGGATCAAGTTGGAGTTGAAGTAGTATCGACTGTGTCTTCTTTCGCATCTAATAGTGTGTGTGTGTGGTTACAACCTAAGATCTAGATTCTGCATTGACCGCAAATGCCAGAAACTTGCCAGGGAGTATAGTATCTTAGAAAGTTCCAACAAGAAATGCTAGTTGCATAACACAACAACACAAAGCTACGATTGAAAAGAAAAACCAAGTACTGTACCTTTGATGAAGGAATACAATGGTCCATTCTAATGAAAGACTGTTTCACGTCTGATAGGGTACAAAAAATAAGCTAATTTTTTGGCCAATGACAATTATTGTTCACTTTTGCCCAGATGCAATTAAGCGAAGTAGGGATAGTTTTTAGTTGAAACATTAGCTACGGTTTGACCATAAATCATTCAAATGTTTTTCACGAGTAGCTTCTTTTTGCAACAGCCTGCATTAAGTAGAATATCTCTCTAGCTGCTGAACTGCAACTGATTCACAAGAGCTACATTTAAAACAACGGATGAACTACACAATGTTTTAAAAAGCATTTTCTAGTAATGATGGGATTAGACTTTTTTTCACCGCAAAATGGTGCATTGATGTGTAACAAGGTGTAAGGAGGCGTGCACCTACCTTTTAGGAAAAAAAAAATTCTGAAAAGATAAAAAAACAAATTGATAAAAATATGAAATAGTCATTAATGAAAGAGATATAACATGAACCAATCATAAAAATAGTTGAGGGTGTTAAAAGAATAAGAACAATCATCATGTGCATTATACTCAACATTCAACTAATATGCACTGAAGTAATTTTTGGCCACTTTGTATCAAACGCCTTTTAAAACAATGGAACCACAAATTAAAATTGTTCTTTGCTGAAAATGGCATCATTTTTGTCCAAGTTTTTTGAATTTGAACTACTTCAACCAACTTTTCTTATTAAAAGAAAACTTTTATTATATATATAATCTTTTTGTTTTGTAAGATTACTAGTGTAATACCCGTGCCGTTGGCACTATTGCAGATTACATCCTACCTTCACGGCTATGTCGAATACTCACATTTGGGGTTTTGTTTCGATTTCTAAAAACACTTGCATAATTGTTTATTACAACAGTTATGATGAATTAATTTTGTAAAAGTTAATACTTTTGAATAGTAAAACTGTTAATAAAACTGATCAACGCAACCAATGTGCTAAGAAATTTAATCTCCATCAAATGTCAGCTTAACTAAAAATAAGAAAGAAAGAATTCAATATTAAAAAATATCCCATGTTTGTCCAAGTGAGTTTTGACTGAAATTGATGCCTGATTTAGTAAAGCAGCGGTTGAAGAAACATAATTAGGGCAAACAGAATAGCACATTTGGTTTAGAAGAATATCAAGATGATTTTTTTTACAAAAATTAAAAAATATTTAAAATTTTGACAGAGATTCTCATTTTTTCAATATTTAAACTTGTTATAAGCATTTGTACCTCACATAATTTGACATTCACAAAAAATTGCTGACTCACCGCAATATATAATCAACGTTTTCAGTATTAAAAGAGGTTTGATAGTAGAACATGGTATTAAATAGTCAAAGAGACATGCACACAATATCATTATATCAAAAAACAATGTCATTTTTTGAATAAAGTAATTTATCTGAACATGTCATAAGAAAATATATTTCACATAAGTGACTATAATGACAATCAATGTCATGAACAATTAAAAAATCAAAAATTTGATAGAATTTCCTCTGTATTTTTAAATATTGAAACCTGTCATAAAAAATTACAATGACAATCAATGCCATGAACACCACATAATATCTCCACACCAAAAGTATCATTTAATTATCAAAATATTGCAGTATAAAACATTTAAGTACATCAAAGCTTTTATTCTTAAGGAGAAAAGGGATTCCAAATTTCGATGCTTGTACTGCAAGTTCTCTATGACCAATGTGAAGGGCATCAAACTTTCCCAAAGCTACTATGCCTCTTGTTGTGCAGCAAGAACCAATAGAATTTGATCAAAGGGGGTACAACATAATCACGGTTAACACAGAGCAACAAAAGAAAAGAAAATCTAAAGGCAATCAAAAGATGCCAAGGATAATGAAATCTAAAAGCTTACAATCGAAATTTTAGACAAACTCTAAATCCCTGTCAATAGTGAAGGTTTACATTGTTCAAGTGCAGTAAAAAAAGAAAAGAAATATAAAGGCAATCAAAAGATCATGAAGCAAAACCACATAAAGCAGTAACAAAACCAAAATTTAGTGTACTTTGACCTAAATCACATACCTCAACTAAAGAAAATTTAGTGTACTTGTTCTTGACTTTCATCTTCTCCGCCAAGAAGGCAAATTCATCAAAACCCAAACCCAAACCAATCAATTACCAACAAAAAAAACCCAAAACTATAACCCACACAAACCTATAATCCACACATACCTCAACTTGCTTTTTGCAATTTGGGAATCAGAAACCTTTGCTATGATCAAAGCGGTTAAATAAAATTAAAGGAAGTGTGAAGAGATGAGATGCAGAGGAATTGGGAGGTTGCCACGGAAATGATGGGTTTTTTATGCTTGTTTGTGTCTCTAATCAAATAAAAAAACAACAAATCAAATTAAATGAAAAACTGTCTTCAACAAAATCACAATTGCACCAAAACCAATGCTAATCCTCAATTACCTATTTCTGTGCATTTCATATCAGCAGACTCCAACAAATAGCGAAGCTTTTTCTGCTCAAGTAGATAACTTTTTTCAAGCTCTATAAACGACCGAATACAAAGCCTCAACTTTTTTATATACTCGCCATCTGCTCACATTTTCCCTGCAAAATCAACAAAACCCAAACCAATCAATTACCAACAAAAAAAACCCAAATCTAATCAAAATGTCGCACTTCCCCACATACTCTGACTCAAAATCATTCCAATTAATTTCAAACACAACAAAATCTAATCAAAATAAAGGAATGAAGCATTTAAATCCAAAACAAATAACCCCATACTAAAAACCCAATCAATTCATGGAAGGGACAGTGAACTTAAAAGTCTTTTACCTTCCATTGATGTGTTCTGATGCTGGCAGCAGGCAGACAGACAGCTTGCTTGCTTGCAGGCAGCATGCTTGAACAGGCAGTAGGCTTAGTGGTCCTTTTTTTAACGAACTTAGTACTAAAAGATTTAGGCAACTTCATGGAAGGGACAGTGAACTTAAAAGTCTTTTACTTTCCATTGAAGTGTTCTGATGCTTCCAGGCAGGCAGCATGTTTTGAACAGGTAGGTAGGCTTAGTGGTCATTTTTTTAACAAACTGATATAGTACTAAAAAGATTTAGCAACTTCATAGAAGGACAGTGAACTTAAAGTCTTTTACCTTCCATTGAAGTGTTCTGATGCTTGCAGGCAAGCAGGCAGGCAACTTGCATGCTTACAGGCAGGCAGCTTGCTTGCTTGTAGCAGCATGCTTGAACAGGCAGGTAGGCTTAGTGGTCATACTTGTTCTTGCCTTTCATCTTCTCCGCCAGAAGGCAAATTCATCAAAACCCAAACCCAAACCAATCATTTACCAACAAAAAAAAACCCAAAACTATGACCCACACAAACCTATAATCCACACATACCTCAATTTGCTTTTTTGCAATTGGGAATCAGAAACCTTGATATGATCAAAGCGGTTAAATAAAATTAAAGAAGTGTGAAGAGATGAGATGCAAGGAATTGGGAGGTGCCATGGAAATGATGGGTTTTTTATGCTTTGTTTGTGTCTCTAATCAAATAAAAAAACAACAAATCAAATTAAATGAAAAACTGTCTTCAACAAAATCACAATTGCACCAAAACACAATGATAATCCTCAATTACCTATTTCTGTGCATTTCATATCTCCAGACTCCAACAAATAGCGAAGCCTTTTCTGCTCAAGTAGATAACTTTCTTCGAGCTCTATAAGCGACCGGAATACAAACCTATACTTTTTTATATACTCTGCCATTTGCTCACATTTTCCCTGCAAAATCAACAAAACCCAAACCCAAACCCAAACCAATCAATTACCAACAAAAAAAAACCCAAATCTAATCAAAATGTTGCACTTCCCCACATACTCTGACTCAAAATCATTCAATTAATTTCAAACAACAACAAAATCTAATCAAAATAAAGGAATGAAGCATTTTAACTCCAAAACAAATAACCCATACTCAAAAACCAATCAAATCATGGAAGGGACAATGAACTTAAAAGTCTTTACCTTCCATTGAAGTGTTCTGATGCTTGCAGGCAGGCAGGCATGCAGCTTGCTTGCTTGCAGGCAACATGCTTACAGGCAGGCATCTTGCTTGCTTGCAGGCAGCATGTGAACATGCAGCATGCTTGAACAGGCAGGTAGACTTAGTGGTCCTTTTTTTAACGGAACTTAGTACTAAAAAGATTTAGCAACTTCATGGAAGGGACAGTGAACTTAAAAGTTTTTTTACCTTCCATTGAAGTGTTCTGATGCTTGCAGGCAGGCAACATGCTTGAACAGGTAGGTAGCTTAGTGGTCATTTTGTAACAAACTTATATATACTAAAAAGATTTAGCAACTTCATAGAAGAGACAGTGAACTTAAAAGTCTTTTACCTTCCATTGAAGTGTTCTGATGCTTGCAGGCAGCATGCTTGCAAGCAGGCAGATTGCTTGCTTCCAGGCAGCATGCTTGAACAGCAGGTAGCTTAGTGGTCATACTTGTTCTTGCCTTCATCTTCTCCGCCAAGAAGGCAAATTCATCAAACCCAAACCCAAACCAATCAATTACCAACAAAAAAAAACCCATAACTATAACCCACACAAACCTATAATCCACACATACCTCAACTTGCTTTTTTGCAATTTGGGAATCAGAAAACCTTTGCTATGATCAAAGCGGTTAAACAAAATTAAAGGAATGTGAAGAGATGAGATGCAGAGGATTGGGAGTTGCCATGGAAATGATGGGTTTTTTATGCTTTGATTGTGTCTCTAATCATATAAAAAAACAATAAATCAAATTAAATGAAAACTGTCTTCAACAAAATCACAATTGCACCAAAACACAATGCTAATCCTCAATTACCTATTCTGTGCATTTCATATCTGCAGACTCCAACAAATAGCGAAGCTTTTTCTGCTCAATAGATAACTTTCTTCGAGCTCTATAAACGATTGAATACAAAGCCTCAATTTTTTATATACTCTGCCATCTGCTCACATTTTCCCTGCAATATCAACAAAACCCAAACCCAAATCTAATCAAAATGTTGCACTTCCCCACATACTGTGACTCAAAATCATTCAATTAATTTCAACAACAACAAAATCTAATCAAAATAAAGGAATGAAGCATTTTAACTCCAAACAAATAACCCCATACTCAAACCAATCAAATTCAAAAAAAAAATGAAAAAAAATATGGATTTTGAAGAGGAGCAACAGACCTTGTGATCATACTTGTTCTTGCTTTCATTTTCTCCGCCAAGAAGGCAAATTCATCAAAACCCAAACCCAAACCAATCAATTACCAACAAAAAAAACCAAATCTAATCAAAATGTTGCACTTCCCCACATACAGAAACTCAAAATCATTCAATTAATTTCAACAACCACAAAATCTAATCAAAATAAAGCAATGAAACATTTTAACTCCAAAACAAATAACCCATACCCAAAAACCAATCAAATTCAAAATAAAAAAAATTGAAAAAAATATGGATTTTGAAGAGAGAGCAACAGACCTTGTGATCATACTTGTTTTTGCCTTTCAACAAAAGCTTGTGTTGGTTGAAGCAAGGCCTCCGCCAACTCCTTATCTAGATGCATCTGAATTGACAAAGCTTTCCCTACCCAAAGCACCTTAGCAACCACAAAGCAGTTTTTGATTAAAATTCCCAAATGAGAATCAGTGAAATAAGCAACCACATATAATCACAAAATTATAAAATTGAACAACATTTAAAGTACCTTGGAGACAAAAAAGGCAACTCTTTTCCGAATATCTCGAAAACCCCATCACCAAGAACACTTGGGTTCTCCAAGATCCAAAAGATATTCACCGACAGCTCCGACCTCAACGTTTTCGGAGGATTAGTCTCCAATGTTTCCAATTAAAAACACACAAATCAAAACCTAAACAAACAATCAAATAAAAAACCTAAAAACACAAAATCAAAACAAAATCTTCAACCAATCAATAACTCACCAGCTCTATTTGCGAAGGCGTCTTCATTTTCCTATTCGGCTTCACCTCTCCTCTTCCTCCTCCACCGAATGGAAGAATGAAAGGAGAGAGTGAGGATAAGAGATCTGAAAAAAATTTAAAAAGAAGAAGGGTCTTAAGAGCGAAGAGATCTGGAAAAAAAAAAAAAAAAAAAAGCAAACCGTGTGTTAATCAGATCTGAAGAAGAAAAAGAAGAAGAAGGATCTTACTTTTCCTCTTCGGCTTCACCCCTCCTCCTACTCCACCGAATTGAAGAATGAAAGGAGAGAGTGAGGAGAAGAGATTAAAAAAAATAAAAAAAAGACCAAATCATGAACACTTGCCACTTGCAGCCATGGAAGAGAAATCAGGGCCATTTGGATGCCATTGTTGTGGATGGTAATCTTTTTGAATGCCATCATAACCATCAAACTTCAGGGAAATGAAAAAAAAAAAAAAAAAAAATCCAGAACCATGAAATTGTGAATACCTATTTAAACCTTTATAACTTTTGCAATAATCAACCATCCAAATTCAACAGTATCAAAATTTGCAACATTCAACCAAATTCAACATACCCAATCACAACATTAAATTAAATTCAACAATTAACCTTTGCAATATACAGTCTCAAAATTTTCAATATTCAACCAAATTCAACTTACCCATCAAAACAATAGACCAAATTCCACATACCCGTGACAACATTTTCCCAAATTTCTTTTGCTATTGAAACCCAAAAGTGAAAAAAGAAGAGATTTGATAAAGACGTAGAGGCGCTAGAAAAACCCCTATCACAACATTCAACAGTAGAAAATGAAATCCCAAAAAAATAAAACGTGTAGAATGAGAGTATACATGCTTAGTTATATGGTTGTTGAAAGAAGAAGAAAAATCACCATGAGTAGTCAACATCTGAAGGAAATGAGTTAATTAACCATTTGAAGGAAATGAGTTAATTAAACATTTGAAGAAAAGCAAGTCAGTGGAAGGATTCACAACAAACCACAAACATCACATTTTAATTGAGAACTTTTAAGGTTGCTTACTAAGAAAAGCAAGTTAGTAGAAGGGTCACATTCATTCAAAGAGAGGGACTCTTTACTGGAATATAAATGTCCCAGTAATTGACGAACATTTAGGAAACTGCTTTGAATGAAATTAAAAAAAAATTAAACATACCTATAACAACATTCAACCAAATTAAACATACCCATCACAACATTCAACCAAATTAAACATACCCATCACAATATTCAACCGTATTTCTTTAGGAGAAAAACACAAAAGTGAAAAATCGAAGAGATTTGAGAGATATTGCAAATATTCAACCAAATTAAACATACTCATCACAACATTCAACCAAATTAAACATACCCATCACAATATTCAATCGTATTTCTTTAGGAGAAAAACACAAAAGTGAAAAATCGAAGAAATTTGAGAGATAGGGAAAAAATTTAACCAAATTAAACATACCCATCACAACATTCAACTATATTATTTTAGGAGAGAAACCCAAAATTGAAAAATTGCAGAGAATTAAGAAAGGACCAAAGAAGAACATACCTATTTAGGATGGAAACACAAAAGTGAAAAATCGAAGAGATTTGAGAGATATTGCAAATATTCAACCAAATTAAACATACTCATCACAACATTCAACCAAATTAAACATACCCATCACAATATTCAACCGTATTTCTTTAGGAGAAAAACACAAAAGTGAAAAATCAAAGAAATTTGAGAGATAAGGCAAAATTTTAACTAAATTAAACATACCATCACAACATTCAACTAAAAATTCAATTGCATGAAGGAAAATGATAAGAGTTCCTTACAGATGTTGAAAGTTCTGCTAAGAGATGATGAGCAACCATATATTCACTGTTGATTGAATCCATCACAGTAAATCCTAGAGAAATTTAGTAGCACATAAGAAAATAGGAGAAGAAGAGGTGAGTTGGGGAGATGGGGTTTTTGATATTAACCCTTTCATTAAATGATGAACTCCCACTTGAATCCATTAAATGATGAATAACAGAATGGTGGAGAGAGTGAGGAAAGTCTTCTCTGAGAAGAAATGAATGGAAGAGAGAGGAGATGGGTCCTTCTTCTTCTTTGGTCCTTCTTTTTCTCTTCTCTGCTTCAAGGAAGGAGAGAGTTTGGGTGGAGGAAGAGAGGGGAAAGGAGAGGGAGAGGAAAGGATCGGGTTTTTATTTATTTCACTTAACTTCTGCAAGACATAAAACATGTCACGTAGGACAAACTCTCACGAAATACTGTTCATGAACAGTAAAAAGCCAATATGAAACGTAAGATAGATGTTTCAATTGTCAGAATTGGGATTTAAAGTCATTGGTAAGTTTTCATGAAATAATCTCAATGTTAACGAAATTCAAGCCTCTAAATAGGTTAAGCTTCTAAGACAAATACATTGGTATATTTGACAACAATCATATTATTTTCCTTTCATATATGCCATGGATCCTAAAATCATGATTAGATATCTTGAATCCAATCCTATATCACATGGCAATCTATCCATTCAATCAAACCTATAATAGAGTGATAATTAACTGATAATGGAAAACATTGATTAGAGAGATATCAACAGACACTGATCTATGGACTAATTATCTCCTTAAACACGTGTAACCAAATCACAAATCTTACCACGGATATCTCTTGATTTGCTCAGCACATGCTACAAAATCCCTTCATGGATGGAATATCTATTGAGAGAGAAAGGGAGAGTCTGAGTCAGTCAGGTCTCTCTACCCAAGTTGTGTTGCGTCCATATTGGTGGCTTCTCTCGCCTACAAATCACTGAAACTGTTTCCCATCATCAACAACAAAAGGAATCAATTTGCAGTGCTACCTTCCAGAATCAAACATCTGTTCAGGATTTTGACAAACCAAGCTGCAACTTTTATTTATTTATTTATTTACCAATAAAAAAAATGGGTTAGGTGTACTATCAAATTTTAAGACTATAATAAAAATAAAATATGAGAGCAAAATTAGATGACAAAACTTCAATTTGTCTTTGTTTCTTCAATTTGAATATGATTATCTTAAGCTATATATAAACACTTGTCTACCTAACATTTGTTTTTGTTTAATCTTATTTACTCTTTGTTTACTTCTATTAATTAGATTACTTATACTGTTAGGTGTCCTTGATTTTTGGGGAACAATATGCCGAAAATGTTAAGGGAGTTAAGTGGAACAAAATGTATGAATGTATAAAAGACAACTAATGGCTTGGGTGTTAGTAAAGATTATTGTAAAGCTGCTGTTGATCGCAAGGGGTTTAGCAATACATTGAATCAAAAGTAGCAAATGTTTATATAATCCTAAAACATAATTATGTTATTCTAGTCTCTAATTTTTATTTTTTTTCACAAACACGCGAAAAAGAATAATTAACTGTTACACATTGTTCTAAACTGTTTAATTAGGTTTAGATAGCGACCCACCATCAAACATATGCAAGTACTCTGCATCTCCATATCAGATGTGTATGCTCTTTCTTTATCAATATTTTGATAACTCGCAATATTAATTTAATTTGAGTTCTAAGATTTATAACTTTCTTTGATGGCCTTTAAATTGTTTAGTTAGACATTCTTTACATTTCAGAAATTAATTAAGGAAATAATTATGCTTAGTCCTTGTCAAAAAAAATACATCAAACTTCTAGATCCAACACGGTTATTGCATGTAAATACTAATACTCATCCTGTCAACATTTAATGTTTCCGAATTGCTTCTACTGAATCAAGTTATATATTTTAAAAGAAATAGTTTATTTACTTAAAGTTAAATATATCAACAAATATAAAAAATCATGGATAACGACCTTTTTTTATGGGCGTATACAATTCAATACATCGACACTAGTATGTAAGGCATTCACATGTTGAATCAAACTGACATTGCTTGGCAAAAAAGTAGGTAGGTATTAAAATCAATATTAGTTAAAAGGGTTAGACAAATGAAAATAAAGTGTATATATATAATTTATGAATGAATATTCTGTATTCCGTGGTAGTTACCATCAGCATCATTGGTGGAAAAAGAAGGTAGGCACTGATTTGAATATCAATAGCTTGACCTTTATCAATCTTATAGCTAGCAAGATAAACTTAATTGTGCATTAAAGCTCTATAAAAAGTTTAGTAAAAAAATTCTCTCATAGGTTTGACAGTTTTCACTAACTCTATATATATAATATATAATATCCTTAAACAAAAATTAATTAGTTTTCAAAGTCCTAACATGATAAAAAGGGTTAACAGTTAGAAGAAGAATAAGGTAAGAGAAATTCTAAATGTCGAGGGAAAGGGCGAGGAATTCAGCGAGGGAAATGAGCTGGCGAGGTGAGAGCCGTTCATTTTCTCGAGATTCGTGTGAAAAAAGTCAACGCACGGATCTCAAGGGAAATGAACGGCTCTCACCTCGCCCAGCTCATTTCCCTCGCTGAATTCCTCGCCCTTTCCCTCGACATTTAGAATCTCTCTAAGGTAAAATGTTACTTCAGGTTGGTGGGCATTTTCACTATTATGGATTGTTATAATGTGGGAGACAAGTATGTTTCGATCCATCTAGAAGAACAACGAGTTTGGGAAAAAAAAATTATTGGATTTTGGATGTGTGTTGGAATCGATTTATACTGTACATTACCATTTGGCCAAGAATACGGCAAGAGTTGTGTTGTTCTGTTTATTTTGCCTTAGCTTTCTTTGCAAATGGATCAAGGAAATAGATTAATTGATATGAGAAAAATTAATGCATTGTGTTTAGTGTTGGGATGAAGTTGGTTTGAATAATTTCAACATCAGAAATGATGAGTCGTCACTAAGGTTTATAAGAAAGTGATCCACTCTCTCATAGAACGAGACATTTTAAGATAAAAATTTCACACCCGTAGCCCGGATGGTAAGTCCAAGACACGCGTGTTTAAAGCTGGGGACAATATTGTGTTTACCTATAGTGGACTAGGTGCACGTCCACATTCAACGCAACAACAAGTGTATTATACTGACAGTTCGGTTGGGACTTGGCAAATGGTGCAAGGCGGCTCATTGTTGAGGGATCAGGGCGCGAGGTAGCAGTCAGATAGAGTGTCGCATGTGCGCATCTGCCAGATGAATGGATCCAGATTAGGTTCCAAGGTTTTTCCAAGAGAATGTATTCTTACAAGTCCGGATGAAGTGGAGTTAGTCCGGTGGTTGCGACTAAGGTAGATGTATCCTACAAGTCCGGATGAGGGTAGAGTTAGTGTGGTGGTTGCGACTAAGTAGAGCAATAACGCTGGGATAGCAGCTCGTACACCGAGTGCTACCCCAAGAATCGCGAGGAGGAGTGTATTCGAGATGTTGCAGACTTGTGGATGATCGTAGGATGTGTGACAATTCGCCGCCAAATGTGAAGATTATGGATAAAGTTGGCTTGAATAGTCCCATATCCAAGTAAGGAGGAGTCGCCACTAAGGTTTATAAGAGATGATCCACTTCCTAATAGCAACGATGCCTTTTCAGATAAAAAATCTCACACCTGATGCCTGGCTGGAATGCAAAATTGCGGTGTTTAAATTAAGGACAATATCATACTATTATAATGAATCTAGGTGAGCCACCACTCTACACACGCAACATTTAGTCCATAACATATGAGAAAGAGTATTCACTTGGGAAAATGGTTACTAATTACAAGTTAACGCATCCTTTATAACCAAAGCGTTAGAAGAGCAAAATATTATTGACGTATTGTATTTTATGTAGAAATGATAGTCTTAATCCCAAGAGATAGCATTGTTTAGGTCATGATCTTCAATCATCAGTTGATCATCCAGTCTTTCCTTACCTACAATACACACAATGAAATAAAGACATGTTTATTTGCCATATACCAACACGTTGGCAAGTTTGTTGTCCATTCTCTAAATTTTCAAAGTTAAACCTTAAATGTAATTTTAAGTGAGTTCTTCTTGGTTCTTCTTGGTTTAGAGCCTAGAAGGAATTTAATACAGGTAACAGAATGTGATGCGTTCAAATCTGTCCTTATTGATTGTTAACTTGCAAAGACGATTAGTCGTGAATTATACATCATTGTTGCGGCTAAAGGCACTCCGATGGTAAAGTCAGAGACTGAACAATGATGAAATTAAACTGATTGGAATTAGAGTTGCATGTGTGTACTTTCTCATCCCTTTTATAACATTTTATATAGTGACTGTTTCACTATTTACTAACTTTACATTGAGGGGCGTGTCAAAGGCAGGAGTCCTTTAGAATATACTATCCATGATTGAATCTCCTTTAGCACTTGCTCTATTTGGAATCCAATTGATTGAACCAATAGTTGTGAATGGACCTTGAGCCTGTAAGCCCAAAGATTCTGTGTTCGAGCCTTATTAACTGAATCAAACATCCTAAATTCATGTCACATTGAGCTTGGGTGCCTGACTTGCGGGTTAATAGTTAATCAATCTGAACTGATCCTGGCTTGGGCTTGTTAGCGACTGGACTTGAGCATTGTATTGTGCCAATCCCGTACCACATTCAGCTATAATTAGTCGACTGTTTGATGTCTCATAAAAAATGTATGGACGGAGTTAAAACAGTCAGGTTTTGGATGGAGATGGAAGGTGAAGAATGTATAACTCTAGCACGACCACCAGTGTCCAAATTTCCCACTCCAACCAAAAGCGCAGCTGGCTTTTCATCTATCCCACCTTTGCCATTCTCATTCCAATGGGCGGGCCCAAAAATAGCCAACCGCCTTTTCGCCCCTACGGTCTAAGTCCCCCGATAAACTTTTCTCCCTTCCCATTTTGCACTCCTCCCCCTATTTTATTTATATGCACGAACCTTCCCTCTCCTTTCTCACAACTCACTCATCATCTCCTCTCTTTTCAACTTGTTTTTTTTCTCACGAAACTATTAGTGATATCGTCAACCATTCCAATTGCTTCTTCTTCTTCTTCTTGTTTTGAAAAAGAATGGCGAAAGGCGGAAACAAGTTAAATGAGCTAAAATCCGTGATGAAGAAGTGGCAGTCATTTCGGGCGCACAGCTCCATAGCTGCGGCCGCAAGCTCTGATGAGGACGATACATTTTCCGCTACCAAACTCCTCCGAGGACTCCAAGTAATCTACGTTGGCAAGTCTCGCAGACGTTACCTCATAAGTTCGGACATCATTGAACACCCGCTCCTCCGTGAACTCGTCGACCGTTCCGGCGGGTCCGACACGCTTACTGTGGGATGTGAGGTGGTTCTGTTCGAGCACTTGTTATGGATGCTGGAAAATGCTGACCCACAGCCTGAATCTCTTGAAGAGCTCGTCGAGTTCTACTCCTGCTGACGTGGCAAGACTACCAAATTTGCTGTGTCTGTGCATTCGATTATACAGTACGAAAAAAAAGGTGTATATTTTTTTTATTTTTTTATTTTATATCAAGAAGATAATAATGTGAGTAATTTTAGCCCGCCTTTTTTTGGCATTTTTTTAATTTTGTTTTGGTATTTTTACATTTTTTATTTTTCTTTTTTAAAACACAGCCATAAAAACTATCTATATAAGAGGTGGATGTGTAAAAAATTCAAATAAAATCAAAAAAGACATGCAAACAAGGCTAACTAGAATTTTTGTAATAATGTTGGTAATGATTAAGAAGAAGATTAGATTGATTAATGAGAGATCAGACATGTAGATGAGTGAGTTATTTTCTACGCTGAGGATTAACCCCCTGTGCATCAAAACTGATGGGGTTTGATTGATTGTTAGGGTTGTTGTTACTTCTTTTGTCCAAATGAAATATCAAATTGTATCTCTATGAATGAATAACAGAATTCTTCCAGAAAATTTGGTCAGGCCATGCGTATAAATATCTTTATTCAAGGATCTTGTTGTTTGGTTGCAGTTCAAGTGCTAAGAAGATGAATTTTAGCTTTGCTTCACTAATTTTAGTTAGAAATTTAAGAATTCTGTACATTTTGCCGTAGATGATCTACTGGCTAGATGCATAAACCCACTCAAAATTTGATGGTAACATTGTTTGTCAAAGTCTTTGGTGTTTAGTGCTTGCACTTGTATATAAATCACTTCATGTTCGGCAAATACCAGAATGAGCTACATTGTATGAGTAATGCTCATTTCAATGAATTATTCTGAAATCTGTAATCATCATATAAACAATTCCATGGATAAGAACATAGGTAAAAACCCCTAGTAAGTTGATCATCTTGTTTACTGTTTAGCATAATAATGTTTAGCATTACTTGCATTATTAGAAGATGCTTTGCTTTTGGCCTCTTGCGCTAAGTACATTGATGGTGGATATACTCGTGTGATGTTCCCTCTGAGTGAAACAAGCAGGTTGCATTTTCAGATCCCATAGATGATAGACTAGAAGAAGAACCATGTTGATGTTGGTTGGGTTCATTGATAGAACAGTGACCAAACATACATCTTGTAATGTAACAAGGTTGGATGTGTTTTTGGATGTAAATGCTATGCTGGCTGGGTAATGATCACTGTTAATGGTAATGGTGTGTTGTTACTCTCATGAACGAAAACAAGAAATGAGAAGGTTAATTCTACGGTGCCGGGTCCAGGTGCCGTATTATTACTCAAATGAGAATTGTTTTACCAAGGAACCTTTCTAGAGAGCCAGGCTCGCGCCAGGTCAGCCCAATACCATCCATCATCCGAGAGATGCTTAAAATGAATCCATTTCTAGGATGATAGATGGTGATGAGCAGGCCTAACACGGTTGGCCTGTCTTTTTAGAATCAGGGAAAACATAAATACTGAATTTCAGTCAAATTTTGTGTCTCTAATGATGTGACTTTACAAGTGAATATGAAAATTGCTATTCAATACAGGAAGAGACTATTAAAATGTTAATGAATTTGTCAAGATTATTTTTCACAACAATAGCTTAAGTAAGGTTTCATATTTATGGAACCAATTCACTACAACATTTTTATAATAATCCCTAAAACAATAATACTTTTGAGTTATAATAAGTGATACTATTCACGGTGATCCAATTTATTGTAACATTTTTTTTTTTGACTTGAATTCGTTTGATGAAATGTTAAATTCAAAAGTGTTACTGTTTTGAGAGTTGTTATAAAAATACTAAATTTAGTGTAGTGATTGTACTAGGTTTTGGAGACAACGGTAATGGTAAAATCCTCCATATTTTTAATCGCCACTTCAAGTTTTATTTTCTAATTAGAAACCAAACACAATCTTGTTTACTGAACATCATTCAATTCATCTATTAACCTCAACTAACGCCCCATTCATATATCATTAAAAATGAATTCAAAATTAAAATAACATCTCAAACCTAATCTTGATAACGTCAGTAAGGATTTGTAGTTTTCTTATTAGATTCTTAATCAACTTATTCAACGCTACTAGAATTGTTTCATTTACTTGACATATTAAGAACACCAATGATAATGGCTTCAACTGCATTATCTGATGACAGTATGGTCAAACCTGACATGGTTAATTAATTTATATATTATGTGAACACGAAAATCTACATGTGAAGTAGTATCAACAGAAAAGATCTACCTGTAAAAGTTATTGGGGACAAAACTAATAATAATTGTTTACAAATGATTGGGTTTGTTTGGGGTTTGAAATTGCAAAAAAAAGGGGGGGGGGGGGGGGGGGGGGGGGGGGGGGGGGGGGGGGGGGGGGGGGGCGGCTTTACTTTATATGTTGGAACACACCATTACACGCTTTAGTTTGCAAAGGGACTCTTTCATGACACTTGACCTAATTATATACCCATTTGGTTTTGGTACTACAAAGCAAAGCTGTAACGCGTTTCTAATCTACCAAATATCAGACACTGAGCCCACATTTTTGCAGTAGAGATAATGCAGATAGAAAATGAGAGAAAACTATTTATGGTGTTTTTATCCAAGTCATGTTATGTATTAGACATGGAGTCTGATAACATAATTGTTGTGTGAGCAAAAATAGAAGGACATCATAACACAACATATCCGTGAAATGTGGAAGAGCAATATCCTACTTCATGTGGGAACTATGTCTGTTCTGGCGAAAGGAGGGTGGTGGTGGTGGTTGCGACAAGAGTGTGGTCAGGTTTGGGAAGAAGATGGGTCATGGTGGTATTTCGATTTGATTATATTTTTTGTATAAAAAACTTGAGTTTGGAAAAGAAACGTATGGTAGCATTTGGTTGAGGCGGACCTAGAGCTGGGGAATTGTCGAACTAAGTCAATCAACTAATTTCCCCTTATTTGAATGAAGGGCACCAAATTTATTTGAGTGTCAACAATTATTTTTTAACAGTATGGAAAATGCTACATGCACCCTGAGAGGCATTTTTTAGTTTTTACCACGATCAAATACAGAAAATCAGTAAACACGCACTACACCAAATTGACATTTTTGTAACAACTCCCAAAACACACTTTTGAAGTGTAACAATTCACCTAACAATTTTACACATTTTCACAAACAAAATGATACAATAATTGTATCACCATGAAGAGTATGGTTATAAAGGTAATACTATTCATGGTGATCCAACTTATTGTATCATTTTTTTGTTTTACTGTTTTTCATTTTTTTGACTAAATTTAGTTTTGACTTGAAATTGTTTGGTGAATTGCAACATCTTACAAGTGATACTGTTTTGAAAGTTGTTACAAAATGTCAATTTAGCATAGTGATGGTGTACGTACTGAATTGTAATTTTCTACTTCATTTACATTTGGCATCATTGATTGGGATCGATCCATCATCTCTATACCATGGTGTAGAGATTCAATTCACATTTTTCATTCAACACAACAGAGCAGCTACAGTATTATTTGCAAGTCAAATGGTCCAGTTGTTTGGTTCATTAAAGAACTCTGAGAACCAGACCATGTGAGCAGGCAGCGAATTCAGTTTTAGAGAACTGATGGAGTGGAGGGACCCAAGGGCCACCCATTATCAACGGATATCTTTGTTTCTCAGATGACTTCATGCAAGCATTGAAAACAAATAATTCACGAGTTGTAGAGACCAAGAGTTGAAGAAGAAGAAGAAGGAAATACAAAAAATGCAATAATAGAAGGAAGGAATAGTAAAATAAAATTGGAAGGAATAGAAGAGAAATACTTGGGTTTGGTCCACAGACATTACTATCAGACCATGAGAATGAGACCAAAAACTGTCAGTATACAATTCTATGTGTGTGTTTCCACCAGGCATCAGTTGGGTCCTCCATCCCAAACTAGCAAAGTTTTAAATAAAAATACAAATCAGTTGCGTAAAACATACGCAAACAGCTTGAATAGTGCTCGGCTCAAAACTGCTCTTGTTTGACTTATGGAGTGTTTGTTTGCACCACATGATCTATCCATGGGGTGACTAAGGCATGTTAACAATGGGAAAAAATGAGGAAAAAAAATAGGAGGTCGAATGACATCTAGGAAGTTTGTGAGAAAATAAATGCTTGAGCTTGAGATGAGCTAGATCTCCCACTAAATTAAAATAAACTCTTGGTAAACAACTATATATAGTTTCATGAAAATGAAACTCAATGGGTCTTAGACCATCCAACTATATATTTGATGTTATAACCTGAATGTATAGCTCAAGATCCCTAATCTATCTATGGCATTTACTGGAAGCTGTGTTTTTAGAAAGGTGGTATAAATCAGAAATATTTATTTCAAAAACAAAAAAAACTCCCATTGAAGATTGCTTTTCTCCTGGGTTCGTTGTAACCATGTTTCATGTCATGGTCATTATTTATTTATTTATTTGTTTATTTTCAGAAAATATAAAAGAGAAATTCTAAGGTCATACTCATGGGGCTCACAATGCCACAACATCACATGTGTATGTTTTCTTCATCCTTTGCATGTGACAATTTTCATTTTGCAATCAACAGATTACCCTCATGGGAAGCGTATCTCTGAAATATTATTGTTTCATGCATATATGCAATGCACCACCTGGTCTCGCATCATCTTATTGTCTCTCTACTTTTTTTTTTTTTTTTTTGCTCGCCAGATGGAAGCAAATGCCCATAATTCTTTCTTTTTCATACCACCACATGACAAAATTCTATCATTATTTGTTTGATGCTTAAGCATTCAAATAACAAATGTCATTTTTAATTCTTTTATGGTACTATTCTTGTCATTTATCAATCAATCATTTACAAAATTCATAACCAAAAATGCGATATATGACAAAATTGTTGATTTAGATCTTGAACATATATGTGCTTACTGGGGATTGAATAAATCAACCAACCGAAACTGCCACTTAGTGTTCTGCCAATATTAAATATTTCATTAATTCAATGAGAAATGTTTGTGTTGATTACATAAAATAAAAAATAAAAAATAAAAAAATAAAAAATAAAAAATAAAAAATGTACAATCTTCCATCATATAAGTTAGGGGGGAACTAATTAAATGGCAGTTGACATATCGACTTAGGCACCGCGCGCGAGCAAGGAAATTTAAATGAAAAAAGGTTATAAGATACGTTAGAGGTAGAGAGGAGGGTGGTTAGGAGGCAAGACCAGAGTGATTTGAATCTAGATATAGAGGCCAAATTTCTACTCAGTCGGGGCTTTGTTTGGTGTTCTATAACTCTCCCTTTCCTTCAAATGAGAAGTATTGTGTGCTGGAGATTTCTGGAGGCACAACACTTCTAGAGAGCCAGACCCGCGCCAGGCCAGCCCAATACCATCCATCATCCTATAGATTGGACCATTTTTAG
Source organism: Berberis thunbergii (assembly GCA_003290165.1). Lineage (NCBI taxonomy): Eukaryota > Viridiplantae > Streptophyta > Magnoliopsida > Ranunculales > Berberidaceae > Berberis > Berberis thunbergii. Next base: position 1,359 of record QNQO01007603.1, on the reverse strand, counting down.
CATCTCTAGGATGATGGATGGTATTGAGCTGGCCTGGCTCTCTAGAAAAATTGTTGGAGGCATGTATGACATCTAAAACGGATAATCAAATGTGGGTGAAAAGGAGGAGAAAAGGGAGGAATGAATGAAACAAGTTGTGTGTGTGGAATTGGGACCTAGATAATATTATAAACAATAGTTTAGCTATCCATTTTGCCTATTTCCTAAAGTATTTAACTACGTTTAATACAATTTATAACATTGTTAGAGGGGATGAGATGTAATATGAGACTTGCTGAAATGCTATGTCTTTAAGACAATATTCGACCCGTCTTAGTGTTAAGTTGATGGTCGTTAGTCTTCAAAGATACAACAGATTCATTTCTATTCTTAATGCACTTTAGGACAGAAACTCGGGCGAATAGATAAATGAATTGACTACTTTGAGATAAACAGGAAGGAACTTTTTTAGTTTAAATGGAAACTCAGTGTTTCTGTCTTCTTGTTTGATTGTTAGTTGTTGTTGTAATGAAGAATTGCTTTCTATCTTTTCTTTATCTCAAATGGCCAGTTTGAGATTCTACTTATAACAATTGAAACATTACGTACTTGCTGCACTAAGACATGCCAGAAAACACACCTACTAGTTGGTGGAGACTTATGAATCAAGGAAATCCTAACTGATTAGGAGTTTGCTCGAAAAAGATAAGGGCCCGAGCAGGTCAGATGGCGGGCTCGCATGGTGTATTTAGCATTATATGCATTATCCATAGTCTCAGATCATAAGGACCAATTATACCCTAGTTTAGCCATCCATTTTGGAAGGCTAACATTATACACATTATCCATAGTTCATCAATCCATTTTGCCTCCCATTTCCTAAGTATATACATGTTTAATACAATATGAGGGCATGGGATGTAATATGAGGCTTGCTGAATGCAATGTCCTTAAGACAATATTCGACTCGTCTCGGTGCAATGTTTATAGTCGTTAGCTTCTTAAGATACAACAAATTTCATTTCTATTCCTAATGCACTTTAGGATAGATAGATAAATGAATTGACTACTTTGAGATAAATGAATTGCTATCTGTCTTTTCGTTATCTCAAATGGCCTACCAGGAGACTCATCTATTTAACATTTACCCATCCATTTAACATTATACACATTATCCATAGTCTTGGATTATAAGGATCTAGTGTACCCCTTGGGCACAAATTTTTGTTAGCTAATAATAGACATTATGTAATAAATTTACATAAAGAATGATTTACCTATTGGATAAATTCAAAAGTTCAGATTGCTCATGAAGAACGATTTACCTATTGAATTTCCAGCAAGCTATTGGATCCATGGTGATACTGTTTTTCTTTTCCT
>QNQO01007602.1:0-23564 GCA_003290165.1 Berberis thunbergii | reverse complement strand
AATGTAGCCCCGAATTGTCCAATCATGCTCACATCAGTACCTGCTACCAAGGCTTCATTCGTCAATTCATAAAATTTGTTTGTGTCAAATACGTTGTTAGTAATGTAGGAGGCGTTGGCATTGCCATGGATAATGTGGGTCAAGCTTGTAAGTTCTTCGGATTATGTCAGTTGGTTAGCCCCATTTGAAGCGCCAATTTTCTCTGCGCTCCTCGTTGTGAGTTGTCGTATTGATTTATCTGGTCTCATTGATGGCGTTGGTACTTTTATTTCGATATAGATAATCTCTAGTAGGCGATATTATTGGTTGTTTCTTTGATTGGCTTGACTGTTTTCTTCATCCAGTTGAGTAGTATAGGGTGTATATCAGTTCTCTGGTTGTTCTTTTGATCATGTAGTGGTATCCGCCTTCTCTTTCCCATTGGGTTATTTATCAAGCAGCCCGATGGATTCGTCGAGTCGTCCTCTTTAAACCAAGTGCTCGATTTCATCTTTCAAGTTGTAGCAGTCTTCGATGTCGTGCCCATGATCCTTGTGGAAAATATGTATTTGCTCTTGTCTCGCCCCTCTGGGTCTCCGCTCATATTGAGTGACCAGTTGACGTCTTCCCATTTCGCCATGGATTTCAGTATGTTCGCTCGACTTGTCTTCAAGTCCGTGTATGGTTTGCATTCTTTCTCACCAAGCTTGTTACTCGCTCATGCCTAAGCCTTGCCGATTGTAGCCTTTCGTATTCTTATTGGATGAATTCAGGCCTGCCATTGGTCTGGTGCCTCTTTGAGTAAACATTTTCCTTTCAGGGTCTATCTCCTCTCCTTCTTTCTTCCCTCTTTTCGCGCCTCTTCGAGTGGGTTTCTCTCTCAGATTTGTTCTTCTTTCTAGCAGCTATCATCTTCTTGAGAGTGATGTGCTTTTGAGCGGTCTTCAATAGAATTCTGATGTTTTTTGGGGGTTCTAGGTTCAAAGCATAAAAAAAGGTCATTTTTTCAATTCGGCGGTGAAAATAGTTATCGATGTGTCGTCGATCATTGTCAATTCGTTAGTAAAACGAGTGACATACTCCCTTATTGTCTACTCGGACTTATGTTTGATATGAAACAAGTAGTATGGCCTCTTCCTCATATGTTGACTGCTGATAATCTCATTATGAAGGCGGTAGCTACCACCTAGAATGAGTTTATTGACCTTGGTGGTAGGCTGTTGAACCAATTCATCGCTGTGGAGGTGAGACTGGTCGGGAAAGTTCTGCACAAGATGGATTTTGTGTTATCTTTCAATGCCATAATGTGGTGAAAGTGTCACAAACGGTCTGTTCGATCGGTGGTGCCATCATATGCTTCAAACTTTGGTGGGATGAACTTATTTGGTGTAGAAGTCACCATGAATATGTCGAAAAATGGTGGCTTGGCTAGTTTGTACAGTACATTAGGATCTATGACTTTGATCCTGAATGGGATTTCAATAGGGGTCCCGTCACTTTGGGAGGTCCCATCTTGAAGTGGTTCGCTGCTTTCGAGATTCATCTGTTGGAGTTCTGCAGGAACTTTGTTGGCAGAGTTTTGTTGGGGCAGTGCTTGGACGGGGTCGGCGGACTGAGCATGCCAATGGGGTGAATTTTTCTACCATTTTGATCATACAATCTATCTGGGTCATGAGTAGGTCTACACGAGGATCCGTGGCAACGTCAGCAAATGTTTGTGCTGTTTGGGCTATTGTGTGTTGTGGCTCTCCATTGTCGGGCATGATCAGTCCAGCATTTGTCGCTGGGTTTGAAGTGAGTACTACCGGCTGCGCAACTTCACCGGTGGGAAGATTGTTCTGATTGTTGTCGGGCAGAGGATTTGTAGAGTGTTCCATCTTTTTCGAGGGTTTCTTAATCGTTGATTACAATTGAGGAAATTTGCTATTGTAGATTCACTTCTTGAAAGGAAAATTTGTTGTTCCCCACGGACAGCGCCAAACTGATGTGTCCAAAATCCGTTCTCCAATAAGTGTGACCTGCAAAAAAAATGTTATATTGCCAAAGACCACCTTTTTGGTGGCCGGAGGCACTCCGATGCTTAAGTCATTAACTCAGTTGAAGATGGAAATAAATCTAGACATAACTCAATTAAAGTTGCATACCTTTGTCGAATGTTTCCTTTACCTTATATAATGATCGTTGTTAATTCCCTGCGTGACTTAAGCATGTGAGGCACAATGAGAAAAAACGATTTTTGTAACTGCCTCCTTATTTATGAAGATACGTCCTCGGAGGCGTAACTCCCTCCACGATTTTTTTCTCTGTAACATTCCTCTTTAAGAGAGAACTTTATTGGGCATGGATTTGGGCCTTTAACTATGATTTATTTTGACAGGCATTGTTTAGGCTTTCTTGACTGGATTTGCCTTTTTCGGCTTTATGAATTGCCTAGGTTTTGGGATACTTAATCCTCGTGATGGACAATTCCTGCTACATGTACGGTTGCAATATCAGTCTTATTTGATGTATCATCAATCAGTATCTTGTTCTATACCTAGGTTTTTAGTTAACCTTTAGGGATTGCAACGGGGCGGATTTGAGCAAATCCATCCCCGATCCGTCAGGAGAAGCGGTTCCCCAAATCCGCCCGCCAATTCGTTTATAAAATTAATTAAAAAACATAACCGCCCCGTGCGGATTGGCGGATATCCACCCCGCACCGCTAATCCGTTTATGGTTTGGGTTCTATTATTGGATTGTCGGGTCTGAGAAATTACAAAAATTACAAAAATATCTCAAAAACCATAACAAAATATATTACAAACTATAACCTTTGATCTCAAAAATTACAAAATTACAAAAAATATCTTTGATCTCAGAGATTACAAAACTTTAAAAAAAAAATATTTGGTCTCAGATCTGTGATCAAAGATCAGAGATCAGAGATCTCAGATCTCAAGGCCTTCGACCACCCTTGAAGCCGACCACCCTGCGACTCGGCCACCCTTCGACCACCAACCACCCTTTGAGGCCTGCGACCACCCTTCGACCACCGACCACCCTTTGAGGCCTCGACCACCCTTGAGGCAGCCTTCGACCTCACTATGAGACCCTTTGAAATCACAAATGAGATTATGAGAATGAGGTGACGGTTTATTCCCTATTTATAGCTTAAGGGTATTGTAGTATTTTAACCGATTAAACGGATATCCGTGGGGCGGTTATGGTTAAATCTGTATCCGCCCCGAATAATAAACGATACAATTTGGATATTCGTATCTGCCCAACCTCCATATACCCTTAACCAAATCCGCCCAAAACGGGGCGAGTGGGGCGGATATCCGTGAAATCCGCCCCACTGCCATCCCTATTAACCTTACCAATGTTCCTTGGTAGTTACTACTTGTGAGTAAAGGATTATAACGATTAGATGAAACTCTCCTATACTCTAACATTAAATCCTAGCATGCTTACTAAGTTGGTCACCTTAACAAACATACAAGGAAAAAATTCTCTATATATAAAGCAGTTAAGCAAAACACAATCACTAATCCGCAAGGAAAGATTGAATTTAATTCATTCACAAACACATGTTCGGGACTTCAAATCCTCCTCTAGCTAAAGAGAGTTTAGCTAGACATATTAATCATGTTCAAACAATAGTCCATAATCAAATGTCCAACTAAATAAGAAAATAGTTTTGAGAAAGCCGCTATCGCCAATGCGTGGTAGTAATGAGTGGACGATGTGGTGACAAATAACAAAGTGAAGATAATTAAACTTCTCTTCCTCTTTACTATTTGTGCATTGTTTTATTCTGCTTTATTATTCTCTTTTGTCTGTGTGGGTGTGGATTTGTTTAGCAATCTTGGAAGAGGCGAATAGGTGAAGCTATCGAGAGAAAGAGACAGCCAGAGAGAAACGATGGGTGAGCTGAGGCGAGAAGGTGGTCATGCTGGCGAACAAAACAATGGACTGTTGGAAGAGGATATGGATGTGTTGTGCCGATTGAGGAGAAGAGATAAGGGGGTTGTGGTCGACAAACGAAAATGTGATGGAGGCTGGGGTTGCATGTGACAGAGAAGGGGACGACGAGATAAGGGAAAGAAGATGGTGGCGATGGGGTTTCTGATGGCGAATAAGGGACTTTGTGTGATTGTGAGGATGGGTTTGTGCGTGACTGTGCAGCTTGCTGTTGCGAGGAGGAGGGTGATCTCTCGAGAGCAGGTATTGTTCCCTTTATAATCGTTTCTTCTAGGTTTCCTTCATTGTTTAGTTTCCTTTTGTAAGTCTTCCTAATTCAACCAATTTTGCACCTCTTAGCTTCTATTTTGGAATCCTGTTGTAGCAACCTACACAAACATGAAAATAGTAATTATTACCACAAATTAACAAGAAATAACCAAATATATATAAACAATTCAATAAAGTCGCATAAATTTGCTCCTATCATTGACAAGTTCATGGATTACAAGATGATTGAGGCTAAAACTGTCATTCTCCAAATCCAAGAAATCCAAATTCTCATTCATGAAATGCAGGCTGAAGGCCACGTCATCAACGAATCTTTCCAGGTTGCTGCTATTACTGGGAAGCTCCCTCCAATTGGAAAGATTTTAAGCACTATTGAAACACAAACGTAAGGAGATGAGTCTTGAAGACTTAATCATCCGCCTAAAGATTGAGGAAGATAACCGTGGAACAGACAATTGCACACCAATTCAAACAAAAGGCGCATGTCATTGATAGTTCAAGCAGTAGAAGAACTCTCACAAAAGGAAGTGTTCCTCAAATAATAAGGGAAGTGGCATAAACCCCAATAACCATGCGAACTTTAAAAGGTTTAAAGGCTCTTGGATATTTTGTGGCAAGAAGGGGCATCTTGCAAATGATTGCGGAAATCCAAGGATGAAGACAACAAAAGGCAGTCTTCTCAAACAAACTTGTCATAAATCTTGGTTGTCTAATCGAAAGGTTATACATCAGCGCCAATGTATCTGAGGTTAACCTCGTTAATCATCCTCGCACATGGTGGCTTGACACCGGTGCCACTCGCCATATCTGCAGCGAAAAGACCATGTTTTCAACTTATGAGAAGTTGAATAACGATGAAAAGGTCTTCATGGGAAATGAATCAGTCTCGGCAATTGAAAGCAAGGGAACTGTGGTATTAAAATATACATCGAGCAAGAATGTCATGATGAAGGACGTCTTGCATGTTCCAGAGATTAGGAAAAATTTAATCTCTAGTTCTCTTCTGGTAGAAAATAACTTTAAAATAGTTTTTGAGTTAGGAAATTTGTCTTGTCCAAAAAATATATATATGTGGGACGTGGTTACCTTATAGATGGTCCTTTCAAGGCCAATGTAATGGTTATTAATAATACAAAATTTGTTTCTTATTTGTTTGAGTCCCCTTTACTGTGGCATGATAGATATGTCATGTAAATTTTAAGAAAATGAAGAAGTTGGCTAGTTTAGGGTTAATCCCTAAATTTTATAATAAATCACACACAAATACAAGGTCAGTGTGGAAGCCAAATTTACTAAACAACCTTTCATTCAATACAAATAAATAGTGAAATTTTGGGTTTAGTAAACCGATTTATGTGATTTCAAATCAGTTCCTACTCGAGGTAGGAAGAAATATTTTATCACATTTATCGATGAGTGCTCACGGTATTGTTGTATGTATTTATTAAATAGCATAGATGAAACAATCAATGTGTTTGTAAATACAAAACTGAAGTAAAAAATCAGTTAAATAAAAAAATCAAAATATTGAGATCTGATAGAGGTGGTGAGTATGAATCTCCATTCGCACAGACTTGTGAACAAAATGGTATTATACACCAAATTATTGTTCCTTACCACAATCAACTGGAGTTGTTGAAAGAAAAAGTATAAACTTGAAAGACATGATTAATATTATGTTTATCAACTCTGATCTACCTGAGAACTTGTGGGGGGAGCACTCCATATGGTAAATCATATTTTAAATCGCGTGCCCCATAAGAAATTTGATTAGTTTCCATATGAGATATAGAAAGGTAGACGACCATCCTATAAACACATTAAAGTGTGGGAGTGCTTAGCAAATGTTTATGTTCCACCACCCAAAATTCACAAACTAGGAGAAAAAAACCATTGATTGTTATTTTTTAGGAAATGCTGAAAATAGTAGTGCATACATGTTTTTGGTGTTTAAATATAATATCAATGATATCCACGTTAATTCCATCATTGAGTCTAGATATGCAGTGTTTTTTTAGACTATATTTTCTCATAGGAAGAATTACATAGAATCAACACCACGTATGACTTTCAAGTCGACTAGTACTCCAATAAGAACACATGAGGTGTCAAATGAATGGAGTGAGCAAAATATCAATTCTAATGAAAATAGAAATGGGATATAAAAATTGTGTTCTTGAATAGATAATTAAATGGGGAAATACATATGATCAATCGGAAGGGTTCCGAGACAAAGGACAAGATCACAAAGTATGTAAACTTGCTCGATCCTAATATGTCTAAAACAAGCTCCCAAACAATGGCATGAGAAGTTTGATGGAGTCATGTTGAAAAATGGATTCAATATAAATGAGTGTGACAAGTGTGTCTACATAATAAAAATCAATAATGCATATGTGATAGTTTGTCTTTATGTTGATGATATGTTTATCTTTGGGACTAATAGTCAAGTTATTAAGTCCTACCAAACTTATGCTCACTAAATATTTTGGATATGAAAGATCTAGGTGAAACAACTTTAATTTTTGGAATCAAAATATTGCGAACACATGATGGGTTAGCTTTGTCTCAATCACATTACATTGAAAATGTAATAGACAAGTTCAAATAATATGGAATCAAGAAATGTAATAATTTGTTCCATCCATCTCAGGTGCTACATAAGCATTCAGGTCCAAGTGTTTTACAACTTGAGTACTTTTGCATTATTGAAAGTTTAATGTATATGATAAACTGTACAAGACCTGATATAGCTTACGCTGTGAGCAAATTAAGCAGATATATTTGTAAACCAAGTAAAGCTCGCTGGCATGTTTTGTTTAAGGTAGGGTATTTGAAAATACTTCAAACTATGCATTGCACTATGGTAGATATCCTAGTGTCCTTGAGGGACACAGTGATGCAAATTGGATTTTTGATTCTGAATTAGTAAAATTCACTGGTGATTTTGTGTTTACTATGCCAGGCGGTGTCGTATCCTGTAAATATTCTAAACAACATGTACAACTAGATCCACAATGGATTCTGAGTTCATAGCCTTAGACAAAACTGGGGCAGAAGCATAGCGGCTTCGTCAATTTTTATAAGACATTCCATTATGGCCACAACTAGTACCAGCCATATGCATACATTATGACAATCAAACTTCGATGCGTAGAATTCACAATTTTATGTACAATGGTCGATCACGACACATACGTCGAAGGCATCGTACCGTGAGGCAGTTGCTCTTTAATGGCATAATGTCCATTGAATTTGTGAAATCAAAAGATAACCTAGCGAATCCATTTACAAAAGATTTATCTAAAGAGCGTATAGATTGTGCTTCGAGAGGAATGAGTTTACAAGCCTGATACACATGAATAATCATATATGGAAACCTTATTAAGCGATTGGAGATCCCATAGACTTAGTGAAAAACTAAATTGATCTAATCATGTTTTACACAAACTCAAATAGTAATTAGATCAACGCGGAAAAAATAGAAAGGATTGAAAACATACATCCAACCATTGTTTACAAAAATTAAAACTTGGATTCCTCACAGTGTTTTGGTGCTTCTAAACTCTAAACTCACTCAGATAGATGGTGTAAACTAAAGGGTTTCAAGTGAGAGAGTTTAGGGACCAAACATGTATTAATAGCTGAGCTCCCATCAAACTGCTACTAAATTTGTTGCCACAAAATCAAGACTACATGGGATGTAATCGCACAAAAGTTGTGAAGATTGGTTCAACGTGGACCATTTGTTCGAGTTGCAAAACTGATTATCTAATCCTTTGGGAAAAATTCAACGTTCTCCTACTTGGTTCATACGTTTGACCTAATGTCTTAACTTAATCCCATTCAACATAATCCTTAAGAAACAAATACATGAATCATTGAGATAAATCCTCTAATAACGATTATTACCTTCCATGTATTACAATGCATTTAATTTATCAAGTAATATTCTATATATGACAACTTGACTTGATGAACAAACCTTATGTTTATTATTGGTCCTATACAAATGAATTTTCTCAAACAAATTAAGGTGCGCACAAATATAAGAAAACATCACAATAAATAAGAACCTCATAAAATAATGTTGTCCATACAACGAAAAATTACATAATGGAACCAGGCCCCATATTCACTACATGATCCTTGAATTTTAACGGTGGCATGCCCTTAGTCAAAGGATCAACAATCATCAAATCAGTACTGACATGCTCAATGATCACTTTCTTTTCCTTAACACGTTCTCTTATGGCTAGATACTTGATGTCGATTTGTTTGCTTCGACTACAACTTTTTGTGTTTAGCCATAAAGCCAGCAATTGAATTGTCGCAATACATTCTCAATGGCCTAGAAATAGAATTCATGATTCTAAGCCCGGATATGAAACTCTTTAACCATACACCATGTGAAGTAGCCTCAAAACATGAAATGAACTCAGCTTCCATCGTGGAAGTAGCAACCAAGGTTTGCTTAGCACTCCTTCAAGATACATCCTTATGTTGATTTGCATGAAGCCAATTACTTCCAAATTGTGAGTCTGTCTATACATAAGCATGTAACTTTTGGTTCCTTGAAAGTACCTTGTCACTTTCTTTTAAGCTTTCTAGTGGTTTGTACCTAGTTCACTCTGATATCGTCCTAACATTCCCACAGCAACTGTAATGTCAAGCCTTGTGCAGACCTGAGCATACATCAAGCTTCCAACAACAGAAGCATATGGAATGTTCTTCATTTGTTCCCTTTCTAAATCATTTTTTAGGCATTGGTTCAAATTGAAACTATCACCCTTCCCAATGGGAGCTACACTTGGTGAACAATCTTTCATCCAGAATCTCTCTAAAAATTTATTTATATAGGTTTCTTGAGATAGACCTAAAATGCCTTTAAATTTGTCTATATGGATCTTAATGTCGATGAGACAAGATGCCTCACCCATGTTCTTCATGTGAAAGTTTTTAGAGAGAATTGTTTCACCTCATACATCAAACCCTTATCATTAGTCGCAAGTAGAATGCCATCCACGTATAAAACAGAAAAACAGATCTTATTCCCACTGACCTTCTGGTATATACATTGATCCATGACATTTCTACAAATCCAAATGAAGAAATTACATCATGGAATTTACCATTGACGGGATGCTTGTTTTAAACCGTATATGGATTTTTTGAGTATGCAAACCAAATGCTCACCTTCACTAGAGGGGTATCCTTCAGGTTGTTTCATGTAAACCTCTTCCTTTAAATCTCCATTGAGAAATGTCGTTTTCACATCCATTTGTTTCAACTCTAAGTCAAAATGGACCACTAATGTTAAAATGATGCGCGGGGAATCTTTCTTAGACACGGGAGAGAAGGTCTCAGTGTAATCGATTCTTTCATTTTGAGCGAATCTTTTAGCAACGAGTCTTGCCTTGTATCTCTCAATGTTGCCCAATGAATTTTCCTTGTCTTAAAAACCTATTTGCATCCAATGGCTTTGCACTATCCGTTATTCTTCTTTCATTGCATTGTTTCATAATTTTGATTCCTTGCAACTTATGACGTGTGAAAAGGACTTGGAATCATTTTCGGCTCCAATGTTGTAGTCAAATTCCTGTAGATACACAACATGCTCACTAGGGATTGCTGATCTCTTTGTTCTAGTAGATCTTCTCAATGTTGTACCATTATCTCCCTGAGAAGTATGTGGTTTAATCGATTGTTCAAAAGTTCTTGGCTACTCTTAAACTACTTGATTTATTGGAATGTTGTTAGCAGCTTGTCGAACTTCAATGATTGGTTGTTCATCACCAATTTGTACTTGAGGGTGTTGTGAACAATAACCAATCTATCACTTGAGGTGGAAGGGTGAGATTATAAATTATCATTGTCAAAAACTATGTTCCTGGTTTGATCACTCCCACTATCAAGTCATTATCAAGAAACTTTGCATTTCTTGATTCCACAATCCTAGTGTTGTGGGATGGATATTAGAATGCGTACCCTTTAGACCTTTCAGCATATCCAATGAAATACCCACTAATGGTCCTTGGGTTCAGCTTCTTCTCTTGTGGATTATAAATTCATACTTTAGATGGCATCCCCAAACGCGCACATGTCGCAAACTCAGTTTCCAACCTTTCAATAACTCAAATGGCATTTTTGGAACAGCCTTGGTTGGAACTCAGTTCGATATGTGCAATGTCGTCTTGTGTTCTTCAGTCCACAAGGATTTAGAAAGATTGGAGTTGTTTTGCATAACCATGTCCAATAACATTCAATTTCTTTTTCTGCCACACCATTTTGGTCTGGTGAACCAGGCATGGTGTATTGGGCAACTATCTAATTCTCTTGAAGAAATTTTGCAAACGAACCATGTGCTTGTCCATCATCTGTGTATCTACCGTAATATTTTCCACTTCTATCTGATCTCACGATCTTAATATGCTTCTCGCATTGCTTCTTCTACTTCAGCCTTAAAGATCTTAAAGGCATCTAATGCTTCGTTTTTGTTATGAAGCAAGTAGAGAAACATGTATCGTGAATAATCATCTATAAAAGAGATGAAGTATCTCTGACCATGTGAGTCCATGTCTGGACTACATATATCAGTATGTTTGATCCCTAATATGTCTGAACTCCTTTGGCACATTTCTTTGACTTGTTGGTCTGCTTTCAAAATCAGTAAAATCAAGAGTACTAAGTACCCCATCATTTACTAATCTCTTAATTCGCTCTATGGAGATATGTCCCAATCTCTGGTGCCATAACTTAAAGGAATTCTCATTCATAACGCATCATTTAATACTAGTGTGAACATGCATAGCGTTATAAATGGTATCATTTTGTAAATTAATAGAGAAAAACCATCAGACAATGTACCATTCGCAACAAGATCAGAATTATAAAATAAACTGAACGATGTTTGTGAAAAATTAAAGTAATAACCAAAAGGTACAAGTCTTGAAACTGAAATCAAATTTCAAGAGAAACTCGGAATATAAAATGCATTTTCTAAAGTTAAAATAAAACCACTACTTAAAACTAAACTGCATGTTCCAATAACATCCACGTGTGAACGCTTATTGTTTCATGAATAGATGTTTTGCCCACTTTTCACTGGCTTTATTAGGTTTTGCATACCTGCAAGGTATTTAAAATATGGATTGTAGAATCAAAATCAATCCACCATGTGTTATAAATAACATCAACCATATTAGATTCATAATAAACAAACGAGATTGGATTACCTTTCTTCTCAAGCCATTTCTGAAATTTGGCGCATTCCTTCTTCATGTGTCCCTTCTTTTTATATAAGAAACACAAGGATTCCTTCTTAATATCAGCTTGGGGATGTATTTTACCTTTGCCCTTCTTATTGGCTTGAGCTTTGTCCTTTCCCCATGTTGCTAGCATTGCACTTTCTCTCAGTTCCATTACAAGCCTCCATTCCTCTTTAACACACATGGTCATGAGTTCATTGATTGATCATTTGTCTTTATGTGTGTTGTACGAGATTTTGAAAGGCACGTATTACAATGGGAGAGTATTCAGGACATAGTGCATCGGAAAGGATTCTGACATCTCAACCTCAAGATTCTTTAATTGAGCCGTAATGTCCCTCATTTGCATGATGTGCTTGCGCACACCTCTCACAGCGGCAAGCCTTCGGAAGAGAACTTCATGATTAGGGTGATTGCAAGTGCTTTATATGAAGTGATGAATTGATCATCTATGGCCTTTAGCAAATCACGGACCTTCTCATGCTAATCAACTGAACCATGTATACCAGTAGATATTTTAAGTCTTTATGAACACCACGCTTAGACGATTAGATCATTCCCATCGTTCATAAAGTGAAATGTTCTCTGAAGTGTTGGTATCAGTAACTACAGGTAGTTCATTTTTCCTAATTTCATAATCAATGTCCATCCACCATAAATAAAGCGGAATTTTCTCCTTCCATATTTTATAGTTATCACCCTTAAGTTCAGGAATATCAAATGAATATCAGAGAAATTTGCAGTTTGACTTGCTGCATAAATTTTAAAATACATGCTTATGTTAAAATTGAGGCCTAAATAAATCTCATGCTTTTCCAATGTAAATCATGCTAAAATTGAATCTAATGACATAAAAATTGCCTGTGGGCTAAATTTTTTAATTCAAGTAGGGGTGGATACGGTCCAGATCGGTTCCAAATTTTGAGGAACCTAATTTAAACCGTTAAAAATTAATGGATCCGGTCTGGCCCAACTTACCTCAGTTTGAACATTGGGACTGAACCTAACTGATGCAGATTTAACTAACCTAAATAAATAGGTTAATTTAACCTAATTTTAATAACGCAAGTGCACAGTGTCTAACTGGTAGACAAGGGCAAGTACAGGTCGATCCCACAAGGACTGTGGTTGCAATTAAATTTCAGGGTTTATTTAAACTAATTTAAATTGGGGTTACATCAATTAAAATATCTAAACTAAAAATCAAATTAAAAACAAAATAAAAAGTTTTAAAGAATATGAGAAAGGAAACCAAGGCATTGAATCCACCACAGGTTCTTTGAGATTTGTGTAATCAAAAATATTGTTTTCAAAATTTAACATGACTAACCTAAAGATTAATCTAAGTTCACAATTGATTTCAGCATAGGTATAAATCCCTAGAATTGCGTGTCTTCTTACGACACACACAATCACAGATTTATTTTAACTAATCCTAATCCCTAGCATTGCGTGTCTTCTTACGGCACACACAATCACAGATTCAGATTAATTGATTAAATCAGACTTTTGAATTTCAACAAAGAGTATTTCTAACTACCGACTAGTCTAGATAATTAATCAGGATATAATCGGTGAAAGTACATTATTGAAAATCATAAATCAAATGTGTTTAACGTTCAAGCATAAAGAAAACAATAAATTTAAATACACAAACTCTAGGAAACCCTATGGTTTCATTGTAGCCTTGGCGAAGGGTTTTAGCTATCCATGGTAGTGGTAGTCATCTCCTCGTGATGTGGTACGCCGCAACTCATCTCTACACGAACGCAAATCCCGAGGAAAGGGATGCTAAAGGCACTGTGGTGGCTCTTAGAGAACTCGGGGGTGTCAATAGCTGAACTGTTTGAAAAAACAGTTTTCTCCCGCCAAAGTCGCGCGCTGCCGCACCTTCGTCTCCAGCGAGACGGCGGCTCTCGCGGCCTCCCTCGTCCTCAAATCGATCCTAGAACCTGCAAAGACGAGCAAACAGTGAAAATAAACCAAGAAAACAGCAACAAAAACCGAAGAGAAATTGGGAAGAGATTCCCTGTTTTTGCTCCCTGTTTCAGTCGGTTGCGAGCTCTGTCGCGAGGTGGTGGTTGCGGTGCTTGGTCGAGTCGTGACGGTGGTCGTGAGAGGAGGAACTCGAGACGAAGAGAGGCCGAGAGAGGGGAGAAATAGGGGTGGCGGCTGCGAGGATGGAGGAACAAGGTATGTTCCTGTTTTGTGGCAGCGGCGGCTGATGACGGTGCGTTCTTTCGTGGTCTGGTTGCGAGGTTGGAGCAGAGAGATAGAAGTGGAGGAGGGAGAGACGAAGAGAAGAGAGGAAAACAGGAAGGAGGGGGCGAAACAGGGTGGAAAACAGGGACTTGCTCCCTGTTTTGTGCGCGGCTGATGGTGGTGGTGCTCGAGTGCTAGTGACTGAGAGAGAGAGAGAAAGACGACGGTGGATGGCGGCGGTGAGGATGATGGAACAGAGATAGGGATGGTAGAAGGTGGCGGCTGTTGGTGTGCGAAACAGGGTGAGGATGCGGCGGCTTATGGTAGAGGACGAGGAGGAGGTGGTGATGAGGGGAGAGGGGCTATGGAAGAGGAGAGAATAATCGATATCCCTGGTTCTCTAAGATTAGGGGAGCTAAATAGGGTTCTATTATCTTGGGCTTGGGTTTTTAGGTTAGTATTTTTGGATTTGGGCTTAGGTTAAATTAGGTGGATCTAGGTTTACTAGGGTTAGGTTTAGATATGTGACTCTCTGCTTTGTACCACCACTAGAATCGACCAATTGTCTGTCGCCTTAATACCATTTCATCGTTAACGCTCAAATTCCTGCCAAGACATGAAAACGAAATAATTATTATAAATTATAATAATCGAAACACTAACATATATAAATTAAGGGATATATTATGTAATAATTATGTGAATATCAAATACCCCCAAACCTATATTTTGCTAGTCCTCGAGCAAAACAATAAAATAAAATCTAACTCACTTTCGCAGGAATCATCGGTTGCACTTACCTTAAACGTGCAACAAGGCTTTAAACCCCTAGATTACCTCTAGTGGACGAGTTATAGTCTCGTGAGGGTTTCCAGAAATGTTACCCACAAACATTATGACTTAATAAATGTCCAAAACATGGTAACTCGATCTATTATCCTCAGAGTAAGAATTTAGCTGCCAAAAAAATTCTGAAAATAGCTAACAGTCTCACAATAATATATCAAAGAGTCTCACAACCATTTAATAATAACCAAAGGTTAAATAAATTTCATCAATTATTCCCAACTCGAAGTGTGTGTGTGCATGGCCTTATCAACATAACTTTTTATTTCAGAGTAAAACAATTACTAAATCTCCTTTAGAAAGTTTGTTTTGACTTCACACCTCTTATGTCACTCACAATGAAACACTCGGAGATTTGATATTTCACTCAGTTTATATGTGAAGAAAAGAGTAAATAATGGAAAACAATCATCTCACATATAGTAATATGAAGAACGGACTTTTCAAGAATGGAATGAAAATGATCTCATGGACATGAATATCAATTACTTTTGAGAATGTTAAATCATGCACCATAGTTCTTATTTATTTAATCTCCACATCTACGAAACTAACCATCTCTTAAGATCAACTAGGACTTTAATAGGTTGTAATGGGGCTTAGGTAATGGCTAACAAAGAATGGAAAAAGGTATACGAAAAATCTCTAAGAATGTATACACCCATTAAACTAACACAAGGGCTATCAATGTTCTAACCATCAATTGCTTTCTTCATTTTTTTTTATTTTTTTTTTCATTGACCTCGCTTTTCTTTCTTTCTTTTTATTTTTATTTTTTTTTCAACTACATGTTTTTCATCTTCTACTCAATAGAATGTTTCAACACTGATGACTCATGGTATATTTGACTCTGTTCTTTCTAATTGCCCATTTCCAACTAACATTCATCCATATACATTCTTAGATAAATTGGGTATTGAAAAGGGGTTAACAAATAAAAGGCTATCAACGGCTCAAAGGGCTTCAAAAGGGAACTAATGAGTTGGTAAGTAAAAAGGCTAGAGAAGGTTTAAGAAAAACTTGCCTACATCATTTCTTAAGTTCAGGTTGGTATTATGACATCTCAACTAAATAAACTAAAAAGTTCTAGTGCAATAATTTAATTTTAATGTCATCCTCAAAGCAATTGATAAAAAAATGAGAATAATGAGATCATCAACGACTTAATGCGAACTCAAGAAAAATTAGAGTAAATTTATCTAACACTCAGAAAGAAAAGAATGCCTCAAAACTTTCACTGGTTAAGTCTCCACTATTATTCTAAGGTTTTCTAGCTCATATCTCACTCATCAACTTCAAATCATGCTAATATGGCTTATAGTGCAAAAAGTAATCGAGTTGAAAAAATTCTCATGAAATAAATTTAACTTAAAGATAATATCAAACCATATGCTTTCCTATTGATATATAAAAGTGACAAGTGAAAGCATGGATTCCTCAAATTTAAAGGCATACTTGAAAGCACATCCTCTTCATTGGAAAGAAACTTAGATTTGAATGCATTTTCAAATCCAAAATTTTCACGTAGTCATAATTAACTATGTATTCAATGGAGATTGAGTAGAATACAATAGTCAATTGTGAAATACATTTCATTTCAAAATTTTCAAAAAATGCAGAAAAAATCTTAAACGTCACCCCCAAACCTAAACCAAACATTGTCCTCAATGTATAAAATGATGATCATGACAAATGTAGGAAAAAGAAAATAGGAGAGTTAGAGTGATATTACCATGGGAAAGATTTTACCAATTTCCAAGAAGTCGTCCATCAATGAGGCTCACAAACATAAGAATCATGGAGTTTTCATTAGAAATCGATAAAATGCAGACTCGACATCAACAAAGAAAACTAAAAAAAACAAGTTGTAAGTCAAAACTGTTATGGAGCTAACGAGTATAAATGAAACACAACTGAATAGGGTACTCGAAAATCAATCCAGACTAATAGCAAAGACACACAACTAAAGCTAGGCTGCCTCCTAGGAGCGCTTGGTTTAACGTCGTCAGCCCGACATATATTCTCCCTTATGAATGATATATTAGGAAGTGACGAGGAAGAACATAGGGAACATTCACCTCAAAAGGGTTAAGGAATCGTATACCAACAACCGGAAAAGTTGAGGATCAGTCCACTCAAAAAAAACAACTACATGCGACACAAGATATACTAGCACATCCCAAAAGTTGCAAGGCCACCATCTAAAATCATATAGAAATGGTAAAGAAGTTTGCATTCCTTGGAAGTCAATAGGGATCTTAAACATGAATAGGTCGCAAGTAGTAATATGCAACAAAGGATCCTCCCTTACTCCTAAAATGGAACATCCTAAGTCTGGTTCCAAATCAGAAGATTGGATAATTTCCACATCAGGATGGTGAAAATTGAAATCCTCACTCAAGAACATGGGATCCACATAATTAGCCCTGATCAATGGAAATGTGATGCAGGTAAATGTAACTATAGATGTATCAGGTGGTACAGGCTCATCATAACAAAATGAACTACACCAAGATGATGAGTTAGACAACGTAACAACACCCCCAAACCTAGAATTAGCACAACCTATGGCATGTAGTCTCTCTAAGGAATACTGAGGATCAGACTTCATGTAGAAGTCACAAGGAGGACCTATGTCAAATGGGTCATCATGAACACGCGGAAAAGGGAATGGGTCAGAAACTCCAATAGTATCAGCAGAAAGGTTCAATTTTGACTCACTGAGTGGAAGGAGTTCCACTTTAGACTTCCATTTATAACTAGGATCCACAATGGGGACTGAGTCAAGCAAATCATTGACTCCCCTAATGGAATCATCAACATCAAAGTCTAAACCGAAGTGAGTCAAGCATGCTGCTAAGGGATCATCTGATACATACTCCAATAAGGAATTTTCCATCGAACTCTCAATTATGTCAACCACACAAACATCCTCGGGCTCGGGAGGTTGTTGACTAACATTAAAAACGTTGAGTTCGACGGTCATATTGCCAAACGACAATTTCATAATTCCATTCCTGCAGTTAATAATGGCATTGGATGTGGCCAAGAATGGTCGACCCAAAATGACAGGGATGTGACTAGAGGGATTGTGAACAGGTTGTGTATCAAGAACTATAAAGTCCACAGGGTAATAAAATTTTTCAACCTTGATAATCACATCCTCTATAACACCGCGGGGGACTCTGATAGACCGATCTGCCAATTGCAGTGTTACTCTAGTCGGTTTCAACCCACCGAGACCTAATTGCTCATAAACAGAATATGGCAATAAATTAACACTCGCCCCTAAATCCAATAATGCCTTATCTATCACATGATTACCGATAATACAAGAAATCGTCGGGCAACCAGGATCCCTAAACTTAGGCGGGGTTCTGTGTTGAATAATTGAGCTCACTTGCTCGGTGAGGGAGGCCCTCTTGTGCACATGGAGCTTCCGCTTTTGTGTGCAAAGATCCTTCAAAAACTTGGCGTAGCTAGGAATTTGCTTGATAGCATCAAGTAGTGGGATATTTATGTGGACTTGTCTAAAAATGTCCATTACATCGGTTACATTTGTTCCTTTCTTAGCAGGAGCTAACCGTGATGGAAACGGGGCTCTAGGCAAGTAAGATGCTTGAGTGGGGTTAGAGTCAACATGGGCATCTGTAGAAGGCGAGGCTTTATCAGCCTCCTTATCAGATGGGGATGTAACCTGTTTTGACTTAGACGTAGATGCACCAACACTCAAATCGGGCACTTGTACTCGATTGTCAACCTGTTTTCCACTCCTAAGGGTAGTAATAGATTTGACATCTTTATTGTAGGACTCAGATGTACTACCAACTGCGAATTGACCCTTTGGGTTTGGAACAGGTTGACTAGGAAATCTCCCTGGCTCTCTCTCAGAAGAAGACTGAGTAATCTTACTCATAGCTATCTCAAGTCTTTGAGTCGTGGCTTTCAACTCAGATATGTCCTTAGAATTCTGATCCATTATACTCGTTGAGCGGTGCAAAAGCTGATTAATCGTTTCCTCTAAACTTGATGTGTGGGATGGATGAACTTGGTTATGGTGGGGCCTAACAGGGCTAGGGGCTTGAGGAGCCTGGGAAACAACAACAGGTCCCCCTTGGTGTGGGCCATGGGCCCAGGAGAGACTTGGATGTATGGCGAACCCTGACTGGTAATAGTTAGGTTGCGGATGATTGCCAGGTCGTCGTATCGCATTAAAAGCGTTGACTTGCTCAGCATAGTATGCAGGATAATCGTTTTGCAAGTCACAATTAGCTATTGAATGACCAGGATTCGAACATGCAGCACATACTTCAGATGAAGCGTTTGCGGGAAGTGCAGGTTGAGTCAAATTCAAAAGTGCATCTAGCTTTTGAGTCATGGTCATAACAGCCGTCTCTAACTTTGAGGCAGAAGGGGGTTGGACAGATGTATCTCTAACTTCATATATACCACCCTTACGCCTATCAGACTCCTTTCTCGAATAATCCCATTGCTGAGAATTTTCAGAAAGCGTCTCAAAGAATTCCCAAATTTCACTGACGCTCATTTTCATTAATGACCCACCACTAGTGGCATCAATCATACGACGGTTTTGAGGGGTTAAACCGTCTTGAAAGTATTGAACTAGCCGCCACTTCTCAAATCCATGGTGGGGACACTTTACAATGAGCTCATTGAACCTTTCCCAACATTCATAGAAATGTTCACCCTCCTTTTGTTGAAAATTAGATAAATCTCGTCGGAGGGCATTTGTTTTATGAACGGGGAAGTATTTTGTCAAGAACTTTCTTGACAACGCATCCCATGATGTGATGGATCCTATCTCTAATGCATTTAACCACGATTTCGCCTTGTCTTTTAGAGAAAAGGGAAATAACCTAAGACGGACCGAATCATCAGAAAAGTTTTGGTACTTCAGGGTAGCGCAAATGTCAATAAATTCTTTGACATGAAGATAAGGGTCTTCTTTCTCAAAACCATAAAAAGTGGGCAAGAGATGAATAATAGATGGTTTGAGTTCAAAACTGTTTGCATTTGTCTCAGGTAAGACAATGCAAGATGGAGCACTACTAGGAAGAGGGGCGAAGTAATCCTTAAAGGCCTTCCCCTCAGCCATCTCAGTGGACAAGGATGATGAACCTAAATAGGTAATGGGGACTTCAACAAATTCTTCGAATTCTTGTCGAACAAGTCTACTCTTAGAATCACGCACCCAAGTATGCATAAACTAATGGACAACGAAGGTTCAAAGTCAATACTCCTAAATAATAATAATAATAATTTTTTTTTTCAAAGCACTAACTCTAAAAATATACACAGACTCACACGCAATCAGCAACCAATAAATGCACAAGAAACATGCCTCCCTAAGCAATCAACGTTTTTGAGATCAATTATCTTTTTATTTTTGGGGGACAATTATTTCTTATGTAATCTTTATGACTGGTCAATGGGTGCTACAAGTTGATCCTAAGAGTGTACACTTTACCCCACAAAGTTCAAAATCAGTAGGCTAGAGTTTTGTTTCAAAGAAACCGGATTATCGCACAAGAGAAGGAGGTCACAATGGGCCAATTAAGTACTTCCTTGTGCTACCGCTCTGTAAGCCAGTAGATGTGAGAACGATGTGACGTTGGATATACACTCGAGGCTTGTGTTCTTAACCCAAAAACTGTTGGTGACACCAATTCTTCTTGCGGATCGTAGCTTACTTATGACTCGGCGTACCAGGTAAATTACCCTTGTGGCAGTGGCCTCTCGGAGTTCATTGAATGATTAAACCCATCGTCACTTTTAGTTTGATCACACAAAATTTATTGGATTCACCTTGGTCTTGGTTGTCCTATGAACACCGTACCTAAAATATGGCTTTATCTAACTTGCTAATTGATTTTAATTATGTTAGGCTATTGGTTGCACACAGCTGGAGTGATGAGGTGGGGATATCAAGTCCCACCAGTTGCTATTTATAAGCTGGGTCTGCTTATTATGAATTACTAAAGTTTAGCATCCACAATTACATAAATTTAACAACCAATCACACAATTTCAAACAATTACACCCAAGCACTCTGGTCGCTAATACGTTGCGTGTGATAGAAATACTTACAGTGTTCGTATTCCAATCTGCACAAAATGTTAGCACAAAAAAATGTCCGACTTCTTTTATCCGTTTCACTTAACACACAAGCACATGCAAATAAATTTACTGATCTTGGTCTTAGAAGTCGGATTTCTAAATCACGAGAGATTATTGGGTACAATTAAAATTGTTTCCCTATAATTTCTTTTGACTTAGAAAATTTTGGTTTTTTTTTTTTTTTGTGATTAACCAAAATGAAAAATAGTAGAGTTTAAAAATTATTACACCACACGCTCGTAAAACGAGGTGAAATAAAATTAAAACTCTCCTCACAAAATAAATAAAAAATAAAAACTTTGCTTGATGTTCTGCAGGATCGTTCAATTTACTCGAGAAGCGTGTAATCTTTAATATATGCTTCCTGCCTTTAAACCTGCAAAAATAAAAATAAAAACAAAACAAGTATCAAAATTTCTAAAGACTTAAAAGAAATAACTAAAAAAATTAAAATCAAGCCTATCCTAAAAGCAAAAGCAATTTTATATCTGACCTTAAATTTTTTTTTTTTATAATTTTTTTTTTAACCTAAACTACAAACTAGTGAAAATAAACTCTTAAATCCAATTACACCGCTACATTCCCCGGCAGCGGGCGCCAAAAACTTGATGCAGATTTAACTAACCTAAATAAATAGGTTAATTTAACTTAATTTAATAACTGCAAGGCACAGTGTCTAACTGGTAACAAGGGCAAGTACAGGTCGATCCCACAAGGACTGTGTTGCAATTAAATTCAGGGTTTATTTAAACTAATTTTAAATTGGGGTTACAAGCAATTAAAATATTCTAAACTAAAAATCAAATTAAAAACAAAATACAAAGTTTTAAAGAATATGAGAAAGGAAACCAAGGCATTGAATCCACCACAGGTTCTTTGAGATTTGTGTAATCAAAAATATTGTTTTCAAAATTTAACATGACTAACCTAAAGATTAATCTAAGTTCACAATTGATTTCAGCATAGGTATAAATCCCTAGAATTGCGTGTCTTCTTACGGCACACACAATCACAGATTTATTTTAACTAATCCTAATCCCTAGCATTGCGTGTCTTCTTACGGCACACACAATCACAGATTCAGATTAATTGATTAAATCAGACTTTTGAATTTCAACAAAGAGTATTTCTAACTACCGACTAGTCTAGATAATTAATCAGGATATAATCGATGAAAGTACATTATTGAAAATCATAAATCAAATGTGTTTAACGTTCAAGCATAAAGAAAACAATAAATTTAAATACACAAACTCTAGGAAACCCTATGGTTTCATTGTAACCTTGGCGAAGGGTTTAGCTATCCATGGTATTGGTAGTCATCTCCTCGTGATGTGGTACGCCGCAACTCATCTCTACACGAACGCGAATCCCGAGGAAAGGGATGCTAAAGGCACTGTGGTGGCTCTTAGAGAACTCGGGGTGTCAATAGCTGAACTGTTTGAAAAAACAGTTTTCTCCCGCCAAAGTCGCGCGCTGCTGCCACCTTCGTCTCCAGCGAGACGGCGCTCTCGGCGCCTCCCTCGTCCTCAAATCGATCCCTAGAAACCTGCAAAGACGAGCAAACAGTGAAAATAAACCAAGAAAACAGCAACAAAAACCGAAGAGAAATCGGGAAGAGATTCCCTGTTTTCGCTCCCTGTTTCAGTCTGTTGCGAGCTCTGTCACACGGTGCTTGGTTGCGTGCTTGGTCGAAGTCGTGACGGTGGTCGTTGAGAGGAGGAACTCGGAGACGAAGAGAGGCCGAGAGAGGGGAGAAACAGGGGTGGCGGCTGCGAGGATGGAGGAAGCAGGGTACTGTTCCTGTTTTGTTGGGCAACGGCGGCTGATGACGGTGCTTTCTTTCGTGGTCTGGTTGCGAGGTTGGAGTAGAGAGATAGGAAGTGGGAGGAGGGAGAGACGAAGAGAAGAGAGGAAAACAGGAAGGAGGGGGCGAAACAGGGTGGAAAACAGGGACTTGCTCCCTGTTTTGTGCGCGGCTGATGGTGGTGGTGCTCGGGTGCTAGTGACTGAGAGAGAGAGAGAGACGACGGTGGATGGCGGCGGTGAGGATGATGGAACAGAGAGAGGGATGGTAGAAGGTGGCGGCTGTTGGTGTGCGAAACAGGGTGAGGATGCGGCAGCTGATGGTAGAGGACGAGGAGGAGGTGGTGATGGCGGTATTATCGCGCTGCAGGCTCTCCTATCGAGCGAGGATTGCCGGCAGGGTGGTGTGGTGGCTGGAAAGAGATGAGGGGAGAGGGGCTGTGGAAGAGGAGAGAATAATCGATATCCCTGGTTCTCTAAGATTAGGGGAGCTAAATAGGGTTCTATTATCTTGGGCTTGGGTTTTTAGGTTAATATTTTTGGATTTGGGCTTAGGTTAAATTAGGTGGATCTAGGTTTACTAGGGTTAGGTTTAGATATGTGACTCTCTGCTTTGTACCACCACTAGAATCGACCAATTGTCTGTCGCCTTAATACCATTTCATCGTTAACGCTCAAATTCCTGCCAAGACATGAAAACGAAATAATTATTATAAATTATAATAATCGAAACACTAACATATATAAATTAAGGGATATATTATGTAATAATTATGTGAATATCACTAACTCGAACCGTTTGAAACGGTCCAGTTCCTACAGTTCCAAATTACATTTAAAGTTAGTTTGTGTCTTATAATAAATAAACATATACAAAATTTTGTTATTATAAATCTATAATTGCATCAGTTATAGACCAAGCCGCAAGTAGCCCTGGTTCAGTGGTCCTTGTATGTTATTTAATCACTGAATCCAAATCTAGCAGATGCAATGCAAGTATCCAAATATCAAGCAATTCAGATCCAAATATCTTTCTTCAAGAAAAACAAACAACATAATTGTATCCAAATCCAAGCTACAAATTCGAAT
>QNQO01007601.1:0-143577 GCA_003290165.1 Berberis thunbergii | reverse complement strand
GTATGATTATTACGCTTCAACTGGGTTATTCTATTCAACTTCTTAGAAGAAAACAACTTCTCATAATTAGAACGAAAAGAACTTATATCAAATACTTAATAACACAGCGATGCATTTATACAAAAGTTCTACCTCGAGCAGAACTGCCAGCAATCAAACGAAATTCAATCCACAAATAGTTTGATTATGGACAACATCGTTGTGGTAAAGGTCATAATGCCAGAGGAATCATTACCGCAAGGCATAGAAGGGAGGTCGTAAGCATCTATACCGTAAAATTGATTTTCGACGGAATGAAAATGACATATCTAGTAGAATCGTAACCATAGATTATGACCCTAATTGAAATGAAAACGTTTGTCTCATACACTATGGGGATGGTGAAAAGATATATATTTTACATCCAGAGGACTATAATTGGAGATACTATTGTTTCTGGGATAGACTTTCTTGTGTTTTTCTTTCATGGTGACATTGTAATTTTTCTCTTATACCTTTTTTGTTTGTTTATCTGGGGGGTAACATGTTGATTTATGCGTTCATGTAAACCTTTTGATCAACAATTATCACAGAGGAAAGAAACCCTGATACCTTTAAGTGCCATCGCATACCGAGGCATAAACAAAACCCTCCCTTATATTTGAATGCTTGAAGCATGTGCAAGATGTTTAATTGTCTCTTGAAAAGCGTTGTGTATGGAATCGGTTTAGTCATGCAAAAGACGAACAAGGCATAATGAGTGTACACATTGAACTGAAAAAGATATCCATAGTAACATAGACCACGACTGTGAAAACCTTTTTTGAGGATAGTTAGACTCCTGCCGCCCTGCATCATTGTACTATGTAACCTGACAACCTTAGTCACCAATTGTGAAGCACTCTTAACTTCAAAATACTTCATGTTCAAAGCGTGTATAACGTTGTTTTTATGTATTTTAAAGTATTAAGTTTTACCAATTTTATTATTTAATTATTGAATTAATAAAATTAGTCATTAGTTTTTGAAGATTAATAACATTCATGAGATAAACAGTTAGAATTGTTAACAGTCGTTATAGACAAATATGATATCTATTTGTGTAGGGTGCAAACACATTCTATGTGCGCATATATTCAGTTTTTTATTTTAATAGTAAGTAAAAATTAAAATTTTAGGAGATTCGACTAAAGTTTTCTAAGCAAAATAATCATAAAAAATATTTTTACTTTTAATTTAATTAATTTAAATTAAAAAACTTATTGAATATTGTAACCAAAGATATACTTTCACTATTGTAAGGGCTAATTTATAGTTTAAGATAATTGGGGGCTTCAAATAAATTATGTTAGGAGGTTAGGTGTAATTAATCAATTTTTTAGAGGGGTTGTTTTGATTGTAAAAATTATGAAATGTGGAGGGAAAAATGAAAAAACCAAAAGTTATATGTAAGGGTCTATTTATAGTTTATAATATAACTGGATGGAGGGGGGGGGGGGGGGGGGGGGCGATGGCTTCAAATAAATTATGTTAATGGCTTAGGTATAATTAATGAATGTTTTGAGAGGAGCTGGTTTTGATATGTGGAAGGTAAAATGGAAAAATCAAAAGTTAGACTTGAAGACATTTCACTATTTAACCGTTCAAGTGTTTATAATAGTACAGATAAAGCCTAATTGGTTAAATCTCACGGTCCACTCAGCTTCCTAGGCTGACCTTCACACGTTGTAGCATATCACGACTGAACTCAGACAAATAGACACTTGAATAAATTCATTTATGAGATTTGTGCTACTAGTACTAGGTTGAAAGACCTAATTTGGAGTTTTATTTCTAGTTTAGGACATAGTTAAGTTTCATTTAGTTAAAAAGAATCATATCCAACAAAACAAAAATTTAATTCATTTGAGCACTAGAAACCAGTGTTCTAAAAATCGCTAGGCGCTGGGCGGGCGGCGAGCTGGTGCCTAGGCGGGTGCCTAGGCGGGCGCCTAGGCGGCACCTAGGCGGTCTTAGGTTTTGTATTATTACTTTAATAATTTACAAAAGTTAAGCATAATACATTATCAATTACATCCAATTTAATGCCAGTATATATATGCAAAATTTAAAAACATGAAAAATTACCAATAGTGAACAAATTTATTAAAACTCAAATGACTGAATTTGGTCATGATGGGTACTTTATATAAATTTGAATGTGTACTCTTTTATTTTTCTTCAAATTGCATAAATAACCTCAGTTATATTTGATAAAATCTACATTAGTAAAATTGGTACCGACAGATCATTCGAGAATTCCATTAAGTAATCATCATTTGCTACATTTAGACATATACTGAATAAAAAATAATTAAATAGTTTATTACTAAAAAGTAGGAAATAAAATAAAATAAGAACACAATTAGCCATATTAAAAATTTTAAAAAAATAAAAATCGCCCAAACCGCCTAGAGTCCGCCTAGGCCGCCTAGACCCCGCCTAGGCCGCCCAGACCCGCCCAGACCAGCCTAGACCCGCCCAGCCGCCCAGACAGCCCGCCCAGCCATTAATCTGGGCGGTTTTCCACCTTCTAGCGCCGCCTAGACCGATTTTAGAACATTGCTAGAAACTACTTGCCAAAGTTTTAGCCCATTATGATGTCGTTCTTCGAGACACATAATTAGGTCCACACTATTAAATATTTTGATAAACAATATTTGTGGATGTTAAAGACCACCCTTTCCGGTGTATGGGACAATGAAAGTTAGCCAACCTGTGTCACGTCTAAGGTGACCCTCATTCGCTTCGCTCGCTTCGTGAGTATGATAAAGAAGTCTAATTAGAATATGGGTTAATTTGTGTTTAGGTCCCATGATCTATACCAACTTTGAGTTTGCGACTTAAGTTTGTTCAACTTTGAGTCAGGATCTCAAAACCACGTTGATTGTTCTCTCTATCCCATAATTGAATGAATTATTTATTTTTGAAATAATATTGACTTTGAAATAGATAAATTTAGACTTTTGGTACACAATTTATACTAGTTTTGCATATAGGTCTTATATTTGTAATGGAGAATTGATGGTCAATCTCGAGATTTAGACTCAAAGTTGGACAAACTTGAGACATAAACTCAAAATTGATACAAACTATAGTACCAAAACACAAGTGAACCCTTATAATATTTAAGGTGTTTGTTGTGGCACAAAAGTTGAAATGAGTTGAAACTTGAGCATGTTGTTTCTTAAGTGAATTTATAATTTTTCTAGAAATTTCAGCTCAATTGGAGTTGAAATTAATTAGTAAAGAATTTATATATGTAATTATCTCTTTTGTAATGAAATTATGTTATGCTAGAGTGAAACTCTCACCATCATTAAAGCTTGGGTTGGGTTTAAAGTTATTTTGCCCCGTCACTTTCACTGACAGTCATGATTGATGCGTGCGTGTGTGTGTGTGGGGGGGGGGGGGTGAGTGTCACGGACTAGCAATCCGTGCAGCACTAGCTATCCAATTCACTAGTAAGCCTATGAGTAATTACTTTGAAGGACACAAATATTAACTTGAGAATGCACAATATCAATCTGTAGACAATATAACGATGCACAATAGTCAGCAAAAGCTTTCATTAACATTCAATAAATTACAATGGGGAGGAACGTTCAAAAGGACGTTGCTCAAGACTAGTTCGATGCTATCGATCGATGGAAATACAAGTTTGAAGTTGAAAAGCAATGCAAAGAAAACAATAAAAATGCTAGCGGTACAGTCTGGCCCGACTATGCAATGGAGGCAACACGTCCTCACAGTCAAGAGCTCAAACCTTCCCCTTATAATATAGATGCTAAGCATTTGGGCACTTTTCAAAAGGGAACATTGAGTTTTGAAACCATTAGGAAAGTCTTGAAAGGACTCTGACGTTGATTTTCCTGACCAACGGTACTAGTCCTGACACTCTCCCACACTCAATTCGCTGACGCCCTCGCAGCTAACTTTTCCAAGTACTCTTCCAGCTTTGAGAGGTATGGCAACAGATGCTCGACTGGCTCCCAACTGATCTCTGAAGGAGGCTCATCCTGCCACTTGACCAAATACTCTCTATCCGGGCATGTGTTGTTGATGAGGCGATCAGCTAAGATTTCTTCCACTTCTCGATCTGGCTTAGTAGGATGCTTAGGCAATGCTCGGGTAGATACATTTCTTGTGGGATCAGTGGCATCTGCATGGTAGGACTTCAAGTTACTTGCATGGAAGATAGGATGGGTGAAACGGAGCCAATGTGGTAACTTGACGCGATAGGAGACTTTGCCTACTTTCTCAATAATATGTACCAGTCCCTCATACTTGCGAAACAGATTGTTGTGTGCTCTAGCTGTCCGTTTATACTTGTTGAACATATCTAGCTTCACCAATACCAAGCCCCCGACTTCAAAAGGATCAATCCGTCGTTTCTTGTCAGCCCATTTCTTCATGTGACGGGAGGCTTTCTCAAGATAGGCTCGAGCAACTTCAATGTTTTTCTGCCAGGCTTTGAAAAATTCAAAAGAGCTCTTGGGCTGGGTCCTTGGTATCCGGTAAGTACTGTATGTGGTGTCAATGGTTTCTGACCAGTGACTAACTGAAAGGGGCTGGAGTGAGTAGCTGAGCTCTTTTGTAAGTTGAAACAGAATTGTGCAACATCAAGTACTCCCACCCAATTTTTCTAATTTGCACTTACAAAATGACGAAAGTTTTCTTCGAGCATAGAGTTAAAGCGCTCAGTCTGTCCATCAGATTGGGGATGTGGGCTTGTCGACATATTAAGTTTGGATCCCAAGAGTTTGAACAACTCCTTCCAGAACTTTCCTGTGAAGCGAGCATCAGGTCGCTAACAATGTTTTCGGGCAGTCCCCAATACTTTACTACATGCTTGAGGAACAATTGCATCGTATCTTCGACTATGCAAGTCAGTTCGGTCGACACAAAGGTCACATACTTTGAGAATCGGTCAACAACTACAAGGATACACCTGAAATCCTCCACTTTCGGTAACCCAGTAATGAAGTCCATGGAAACACTTTCCCAAGGACGAGTTGAAACAGGCAAGGGCTATAGTAAGCCTACTGGTCGATCTCTTTCAACCTTATCTTGCTGGCAAATAAGACATGTTCGAACATAGGCCATTACATCCTCTTGTATCTGCGGCCAATAGTACCCCCTCTCTAGCAATGCAAGTGTTCGTCTCCAACTTGGATGTCCCGCCCAATAGGTGTCATGGCATTCTCTCAAAAGTTCTTTCCTCAAACCAAAAGTTCTTGGAACATAGAGGCGATTACCAGTTGTGAGTATTGCTCCATCTTTTATCCAGAACCGTCGAGTTTTGCCTTGCTTGATCAACTCTGTAATCGCCTTCGCTTGTGAGTCTGTCTATAGGCCTGCTTTGATCTTCTCCAAGATGGTGTGACTCGGACCGGTATGGGTTAGCACTGCAAGGTCTGCCCTTCTATTGAGTGCATCAGCTACATTGTTAGTGCGCCCTGGCTTGTATTCCAATACTAAGTCAAATTCTGCTAATTTTTCCTACCATCGAGATTGCTTGGAGGTTAGCATCTTCTGAGTAAGGAATTGGCTTGCTGCAGCATTATCCATTTTAACAAGGACTTGAGATCCCAAGGGGTAGTGTCTCCACACCGGTAAACAATGTACAATGGCTAGCAATTCCTTTCCTAAGCTGAGTAACGAGACTCTGTATCATTCAACTTTCAACTCTCATACGCTACTGGATGACCATCTTGAAGCAAAACTCCCCCTAAGGCATAATCAGATGCATCTTTTTGTACTTCAAAGGGCTTGGTGATGTCTGGCAAGGCCAATACTGGATCTTTCATCACGACCAGTTTCAAGTCTTGGAATGAAGCTTCACACTACCTATCCTATTCCCATGTTCGGTCTTGTTTCAACAAATTTGTCAGTGCAACAGCTCTCTTAGAGTAGTCCCTTATGAAGCGACGATAATAGTTTGTGAGTCCAAGGAAAGAACGTAGTTGAGACACGTTCTTAGGAGTGTTCCAGTCATGGATTGCCTTGACTTTCTCTATGTCCATCCAAATCTTGCCATTGCCAATAACATGACCCAATAAATTGATCTGGTCTGGCCAAATGAGCACTTCTCCTTCGTGACAAAGAGATGATTATCCCTAAGGATTTGGAGCACTTCTAGCAATAGATGTAGGTGTTCTTCTATAGTCCCACTATAAACCACAATATCGTCATGATAGACAACCACAGACTTGTCAAGAAGGTGACGGAACAGGCCATTCATAACGGTGCAAAACGTAGCTGGAGCATTGGTCAAGCCGAAGGGCATTACTAGGAACTCATATGACCCATATCTAGTAGAACAAGCAGTTTTGGGTTCGTCACCAGCAGCAATGCGGACTTGATGGTAACCTGATCTCAAGTCGAGTTTTGTGAAGTATCTGGCAGATCCAAGTTGGTCGAATAAGTCTGAAATGAGCGGTAGCGGGTATTTGTTATTTATATTGACTTTGTTCAAGGCTCTATAATCAACACAAAGGCAAAGACTGCCATCATGTTTCCGCTGAAAAGAACAGGTGCCCCATAAGGTGTTTTAGAGGGCCGAATGAATCCCGACTTCAACAAGCCATCTAGTTGTTTTCTCAATTCGGTCAACTCTGGAGGGCTCATGCGATATGGACCACGTGCAGGTGGCTTGGCACCAGGCACTAACTCAATTTCGTGATCAATGAGCCTTCTGGGAGGTAGATTTTTTGTCAATTCATTCGGCATCACTTCGCTGAAGTCAGCAATAACTTGGGAAATTTCCTCAGGGATTTTGCTAGTATCATCTTCCATCTCTAGCTTTGCCACAGCTAAGAATGTATCTTCTTCTTTGGCCAAGCCTCTCTTGACTTGGAGCACCGACAATATTCTATCATAAGTTGTGGGTCGACTTGAGGTTGGTACAATGCGTAGTCTGGGTCCAAAAAAACCCAAGGAGTCCATGAAAGGTAGTGGTTCTGCTGCAGCTCCTCGGAAGAATCTTGGCCAAGAATCACCTTAAAATCATCAAGTGAGACGACCAAAAAGTTTGGCCTTCCTTCCCATGGACCAACCTGTAGTGGCACAGCTCTAGCCATACCATTAATAGAGATTGCCTCAGAGTTGACAGCTTTCAACTTACCCACATCTCCTTCTAAGTTCAGACCCACACGTCTAGCTTCATCTGGGGCAATAAAATTGTCTGTCGCTCCTGAATCCAACAATGTTTGGGAAGGGAACCCATTGATAGTGATGTCAATGTATTGCAAAGCCTTCTTGTGTGGGTGTTCATACATTTCTCCTTTGACAGCATTGAGCTTGCGTAGAGCTTCCATCTGGGAAGTCTCATTGTTGGTGGGGTTCGAGCTCGATGCGGTCGAGTTAGAAGGTTCTGTTTGAAGCAAGGACATCCATGAGTGTAGGGCTGGTTTGGATGGACATTTTCATGTTGGGTGATCCCTACTATTGCAAAGAATGCATAGGGAAGGTGCAGATGGTCTCCACTGCCCAGAGTAGTTTTGCCCTCCTTTGTTGTTGTAATTTGAGTTGCTAAGGCTGATATTCTAATTTCTGTTGGAACTCCAATTATGGTTGGACGGCCGAGAATTGTAGTTTCCTCGGTTCTGACTTGAGTTTCCCCAGTTTTGGTGATGTGATCAAGCATTCGACCCAGAGCTTGAATTGGTACTGCCAGTTCTAGCTGTGGAGTAATTGAGCGAAGTGGATCCAGCCATGGGCATATAATCGCTAAACCTTTCTGCTGCTGCAATAGCACTTGTAATATTTGTCACCTTCTGCCTTTGCAATTCTGCTTGCAGAAGCGGCTGAGCTTGTTCCATGAAACAAAAAACTTTGTCCTTCTCAGACATGTCTCGAATATTGCCTGTCTGTTTGATGGTGTGGAACTTCCACCTTGCTAAGAAATTAGTGTTCTCAGGCAAGAATTGATTTCTGAGTTCCTTTTTGAGGTCTGCCCAAGTTCTAATAAGGATGCGACCTTCTTCCATATCTGCATATTTGGTTCTCCACCATAGTTTCGCATCACCTGCTAAGTACATGGTCGCCATGGTGACCTTGGCTTCTTTTGATTCAGGGTTCACCACGCGAAAATACTGCTCTAGATCAAACAAGAAGTTCTCTAGCTCCTTCCCATCTCGTACCCCAACATATGACTTTGGCTCAGGCACTTTCATCCTAGGGTGATCAGTCGTCCCCGTGGCCTTGGTCAGCAAGCCAGCCCTTGCAAATAAGTCTTCCAGCTGTAATTGGAAGTCACTCATCACCTGAGCTGTGGGGTGAGGCGACTCTTCCATAGCAACTGTTCGTCCCTCTAAATTATCGACGTGCACAACCAGCGAATCTACTCTGTCTACCAAGTGAAAGAGTCCTCCAAGCCGACTTATTTGTTCTCCCAAACTGCTCAACTGGTCCATTCTATTTTCTAGTCTCTGCATTCGACTAGTCTGTCGTTCCTCCATAGCGCTAAGGCGCTCGCTTAGTTCTTGAATCCTGGTTTGCATTCAACAAGCTCTGGCTCTGATACCAACTGTCACAGACTAGCAATCCGTGCGACACTTGCTATCCAATTTACTAGTAAGCCTATGAGTAGTTACTTTGACGGGCACAAATATTAACTTGAGAATGCACAATATCAATCTGTAGACAATATAAAGATGCACAATAGTCAGCAAAAGCTTTCATTAACATTCAATAGATTACAATGGGGAGGAACGTTCGAAAGGACGTTGCTCAAGACTAGTTCGATGCTATCGATCGATGGAAATACAAGTTTGAAGTTGAAAAGCAATGCAAAGAAAACAATTAAAATGCTAGCGGTACAGTCTGGCTCGACTATGCAATGGAGGCAACACGTCCTCACAGTCAAGAGCTCAAACCTTCCCCCTATAATATAGATGCTAAGCATTTGGGCATTTTTCAAAAGGGAACATTGAGTTTTGAAACCATTAGGAAAGTCTTGAAAGGCCTCTGACGTTGATTTCCCTGACTAACGGTACTAGTTCTGACAGCGAGAATACAATCCTCCATATTTTATTTTTAAAGTACACTTTCAGAATCAAATGTCTCTTGGATATTTTGCCCTATATAATTGATAGAACGTGGACACGTGTCAGAAACCCTTTTATCGATTTAGTCTTCGAGGTATGTAAAAAAAGTCCTAGGGCATTGTTAAAGGATATTTATGCAACTAAATGTATTTATAGATATTTAAAGAAAAAAATTTATACCTATAATTCAACAGATAAATAATTCTTCAATTATTTTATTTATTAATTTTATCATTTCAATTAGTCAACGAAATGCATGGTATATTTGTACTTAAGTACAATATTTTGAATGGGAGACCCAAAGCTCCAAACCATAGTGTCTGATGTGGTTTTAAGGGAAGAATCCTCTAATGTTAGACCCTAAACACCCGGAAAAAATGTTTTGCCTCATGAACATCCACATATTCGACATTTTAAAACAAAAATGTGTGTACTTTGGGTCCTTGCTCTTAGCTGTGTTTGGTGAGGTTGAAAACAAACACGATGGGGAGTGCCGAAGGTACGATCCAAGGACCAAGGTGTCATGCATGACATGGTACACACTACTTGGAAAGTGATACACTAGTGTGTGTGTATATATGGCAGCGAATACTCTACACCACCTAAAGTATTGTCCCACACCACTATATCAACTTTTTCTCTCCCACACAACCTATTTTATTTTGCACACAACCAATAAAAACTCAAAATTTAAAATTTTCTCTCTCGTCCCATCTCTTCATCTTTTTTTCTTCCCTTCTTCTTCTCTTTTTGTTTCTTCCCTTCTTCTCCTCCCTTCCTCTCTTCTCCATTAGACACCACCAACACCCCGCTATCATCACCACTACCTCGCCACCACCACTTTTCTCCCTCCTACCACCGTCACCTTTCTCCCACTTTTCTCCATCAAGCACCACAACCACCCTACCATATCTCTCAGCCTCTTTGTCTTTGAAAATAGGGTACTATCCCTGATTTTTTTCAACTTATATGCCCTATCAAGACCAATTCTCAAGCTCATCAAAACATAACAATTGTAGTACTCTGAGTTATCTAATAAACACAATTTGAGTTATTTGAAAATGTTTTGAAATGAGAAAGTTATGGTCATTTTACTAAAGTCTTGCAATGAAAATAGGGTAGTGTCCTCGACTTTCGGCCAACTTATATGCTCGATCGAGATCGATTATCAAGCTCATCAAAACATGTAATTTGTAGTACTCTAAGTTATCTAATAAACACAATTTAAATCACATGAAAATACTTTGAAATGAACAAGTTATGATCATTTTACAAAGGTCGCGCAATGAAAACCCCGTGTCCCTGACTTTCGGCCAACTTATATGCTCGATCAAGATAGATTCTTAAGCTCATCGAAATACAAAAGTAGTAGTACTCTTAGTTTTCTAATAAACACAATTTGAATCACTTGAAAATGTTTTGAAATGAGAAAGTTATGGTCATTTATTAAAGTCACGCTCCGGAAAAAAAAATGTTTTAGTCCATTTGCATTAAGCAATGCAAGGATTGGGTGAATGGGTGAAAACAAACTTTTTTTTTTGTAACAGATTTATGTGGCTTTAGTAAAATGGTCATAACTTTCTCATTTCTAAACATTTTCAAGTGATTTAAATTGTATCTATTAGATAACTCATAGTACTACAATTTTTCGTTTTGACGAGCTTAATAATCGATCTCGATCGAGCACATAAGTTGGTCGAAAGTCAGGGACACTACTCCGTTTTCATTGCGAGACATATTTGCGCGACTTTAGTAAAATGATCATAATTTTCTTATTTCAAAACATTTTCAAGTTATTCAAATTTTGTTTATTAGATAACTCAGAGTACTACAATTTTTGTGTTTCGATGAGCTTAAGAATCGATTTCGATCGAGCATATAAGTTGGTCGAAAGTTTGAAATACTACCCTGTTTTCATTGCGAGACAGATTTGCGCGACTTTAGTAAAATGACCATAACTTGCTTATTTCAAAGCATTTTCAAGTGATTCAAATGATGTTTTATTAGATAACTCAGAGCACTACAATTTTTATGTTTGATTAGGGTTGAAAACCGAACCGACTTTGATCGATTTCAAAATTTTCAAACCGAAACTGAACCGATCATTAGCAAAACTGAACCGACTCTAATTTATGCAAACCATAGCCGACTAAAACCAAACCGATTTTAATTTATGTAAACTGTAATCGACTAAAATCGAATTGACCTACTATTTTAAACATATCTTATTATTTTATATAAATATATATTATTTCTTATATATATTCGGTTGATTCGGTTTTGTCGGTTAAAATCACATAGAAACCAAAAACCGAAGAACTGACCACTTCGGTTTTGAACTTTTAGAACCGAAATCGAACCGATCGGTTTGGTCTGTTTAATTGTTTTGATCGGTTTTTTGTTCAACCCTAGTTTTGATGAGCTTGTGAATCTCTCTCAAGTGAGAGTTTAAATTGGTCGAAAGTATCATGTTTTTATGTTACTATTTTTTTCATTTTTGGGTGGTGTTGGTTAGAAGGAAAAAAAAAAAAAAGAGTATGTGGTGATGTGAGACAGTATATAAGGTGGTATGGAGTAGTCGCTACAACGTAAGAATAAGATAAATAGCCCCAAATTTCGTTAGAATAGCCGTGATTGAGTTTGAATAAAACACCTTGTTGTTGTCTCCACTCCACCCAGACGGCCAGACCAGAGTAATTCTTCAATTGTCTCCCTTACCGTCCCTTCCATTCCATGCAATGCAATGAAATACAAATTCAACTTTTGATTAAAGTATTACATTTACACTCATTCTTGTTACTTGTTAATCTATGGCCACAATCGCTTCCAATCATCATCCCATACTTCTTTCCAGTCCTCCTTCGAGTCCCGTTTATTCTTCTTCTTCTTCGATTTTTGTACATAGAACCTCTCTGAAACTACACCCACAAAACCGAACAAGAAAGACCCATCTTTCTTTAAGTTCCGATTTGTTGCAGAAACTATCATGCAATAATGTTGACCCCAAAACTCTTGCTTCAGCACTAGATGACTGTACAGCCTCGCTATCCTTCCAAGAGGGTACTCAAATCCATGCTAGAATTGTCCGTCTTGGTCTCTCTCAAGATGTTTACTTGTCAAGCAAGCTCCTTTTCTTCTATTGCCGCCATGGGGTTGTGGATGAAGCTCGAATGGTGTTTGATTCGACCCCAGTTGGGCAGCTCAATCAGTTCTTCTGGAACACATTGGTGCGAGCTCATGTTGATGCTAAGAGGTATGAGGATGCAGTTGAGTTGTTTGTGGAAATGTTGGTTTTGGGGTTTTCTCCTAATGAATTTACATACCCTTTTGTTCTTAAGTCGTGTTCGGTTCTCTGGTTCGTTGAGCTTGCAAGAGAGATTCATGGGTTGATGGTTGTTAATGGATATGTTAAGGATGTGTTTGCAGGGAGTGCGTTGTTGGATTTGTATGTGAAATTTGGGTGCTTTGGAGATGCTTGTAAGTTGTTTGATAGAATTACTCACAGAAATGAGGTTACTTGGAATTCAATGGTTTCTGGGTATGCTCAGAATGGGTATTGGATGAAGGCTTTCGAAGCATTGGAGCTTATGGAGAAATCTGGTGTTGTGGTTAAAGTGAGTAGTTGGAACTCGATTATGGCTGGTTGCATTCGGAATGGCGATGGGAAGTTGGCATTTGAGACTCTTAGAAGGATGTTGGTGTCGAGTTTGAATGTGAAGCCCAATGCAGCAACCTTCAATACTCTCCTTCCTGTGATGCCCACAGACACAATTTTGATGCAGTTGAAGGAGCTTCATGGATTTGTTATGAAGCAGAAAGAGATGATAGCTTTGGATGTGATAGATGAAGATAGATTGCGATCTTCAATTGCGTCTGGTTATGCCTCCCATGGATGTATGCATTATGCATCTCGTTTGTTTGATGGGGTCAGTTTGAAAACATCCCAACTTTGGATCTCAATGATATCTGGATTCATAGATGCTAAGCAATCTCATGAAGCTTTTCGTTTCTTCCGAGAAATGATAAAGCAATATGATGGTGAATTCAAAACTCTCTCCAAGGTTCCGCTGACTTTGCTTCTCCCGGAATGTGACCCTACTTCTACTACTGGTTTGGAGATCCATGCTCATGCTTATAGAGTTGGATTTGAATCCAATACCTCTGTAAACAATGCTCTTATTTCCATGTATGCAAAAAGAGGAAAAGTCGAGCTATCTGAACAAGTTTTCCTGATGACCCCTGAGAAGGATGTCATTTCTTGGAACACTATGATATCCAGTCATGCCTTCAATAATGATTTTGAGAGGGCTTTTGGCCTTTTTCACCAAATGCACTCGGAGGGAGAACAACCTGATGAATTTACATTCAGCTCTGTTCTTAATGGATGTGGAGAGGTGGGCGCTCACCAGCAAGGGGTGGGTTTACATGGTTACATGATAAGAAGTGGACACTTAGAAGATTGTCTTGTGGTTCAAAATTCCCTTTTGGATATGTATGGCAAATGTGGGTGCATTGAGGAAGCTAGGAAGTTGTTTGATGAGATGAGTTTTAGAGATGACATTTCTTGGAACACCATAGTCTCAGGTTATGGGGTCAATGCCCTTCCCCATGAAGCATTCTCACTATTCTATGAGATGCAAAAGCAAGGATGGAAACCCAATCGTGTCACGTTTATTTCTCTTTTATCAACCTGCAGCCATGCGGGTCTGGTTGATGAAGGTTTACATTTCTTCCATGCCATGACTACTGAATATGGCATTACTCCAGATGTTGAGCACTACTCGTGCATTATTGATAATTTAGGGAGAGCTGGCCGGCTGGATGATGCCTACAATCTAATCAAAAGCATGCCA
The DNA here is from genome assembly GCA_003290165.1 of Berberis thunbergii. Lineage (NCBI taxonomy): Eukaryota > Viridiplantae > Streptophyta > Magnoliopsida > Ranunculales > Berberidaceae > Berberis > Berberis thunbergii. Next base: position 129,656 of record QNQO01007601.1, on the reverse strand, counting down.
ATAAAGCCTGATGACTGTGTATGGGGTGCCTTACTTAGTGGTTGCCGGATACATGGGAATATTCCTCTTGCAGAAGTTGCAGCCAAGCACTTAATAGAGTTGAAACCCCAACATTCAGGGTATCATCTTTTGCTCTCAAATATATACTCAGACGCGTCTCGATGGAAAGATGCTGCGCAAGTCTGGTCGGACATGAAAGACATGGGCGTGAAAAAGTTTCCAGGGTACAGTTGGATTGAAGTTGACAGTGAGTTCCACACATTTTTGACGGGTGACAACTCCCACAAGCATTCTCCAACTATATACTTCACCCTAAATGGACTTACAGAGCATCTATTCGCTGAAGGTTATTCACCTAGCATTGGTTCCAAGATTTTCTCTTATGAGACAACCTAGCAACCCGAGATACATCAGTACTTGAAACATGGAACAGCAAACTTTGTGTTCATCATGCAGAGAAAACCGAGGTGTTGTTGCTTCCATCAGGCGGATGATTCGTGAAACGAGTGAGACTACCTCGGTGTCATTTGAGTAAAAACTAGGAAGCTATGGGGAAGTCGTTATTTAAGTAACTACGGTGGTAGAGAAACCGAGTTTTGCAGTGAAATGAAGTAAAAGAAAGGTGTGCAAGGAAGAGTACATGCGTGGGCTTGCTTTTCTTGTTCAGAACTTCAGAAGAAATGAAATGAAAGCTTGATGAAGATGCTCATATAAACACATTGACCATGTCAATTCCATCATTATTATGTTCGTTGTGTGGAAAGATGAGATCATGAATTGTTTTGTCAATAAGATCTCGAATGCTAGAGCTACATGTCGAGCATGGCTGGAATATTTCTTATGGAACTCGTCAAATATTTGGCTCGGGCGGTGCCAGGACCAGGATTCTTTGTATGATTTTCTCTAATTGAATAAAAATTATCAAATGGGCTACAGAAGCTAAGCAACTCTACAAGTGTCTACAAGATTATAATTTAATTCTGGTTCCATCCCAGGTATCTCATATGACATTTTGGGCTGTTCTTGTTCTATTGTTTTTATCACGTTTCCTTTTAAGTTATAATCTCAGTAACAAGGATAGTACATTTTTAAGAAAAATCCAGTAATCACACATTCCATCGTGCAATACTGAACACGCCTTTAGATACTCGTATGAATTCAAACACATTTTCGTACGTGAGTTTTTACTTACATAGTTGAGTGCTCATATTATTTGTTAACAATTTGAAGCTGTAAATAATGGAGAGACAAGAAGAAGAGAGATTGAAACCCCCAAAAGATGCAATCAGGAATCCTACCCCAATGGAAGAGGTAGGACAACTACCCCTAAGTAATGCAGAGGTCAGAGACGTGGCTTGAGCACTGTCCAACTGATGATGTAGTACCAAATGAAGTGAATATAGTTGGTAATAAAAATGGGAATTTGGCTGACCAACATGAAAGAGACGACAAACCCAATTCCCCAACCAATCTTCAATTGGTAGTCAGAGATGAACTAAACACAGAGGTTATAGCCATTGATGAAAGAAATGACATGGAATACCATCGACATGGTCCACTCACTATCTTTTATCCAAGGTTACTGAAAATGATAGCTGATTATGACAATGGGTATGGATTTAGTAGTGAAGTGAAAGAAGCAATACAGATTCTTGGTGGGGATGTATTAAAGGAAGGCTACACAACGTTAAAAGCTATAATGGAAAAGGAATTCAATTATACTGTAACTATGGTGGGTCAAAGCACTAGAGGAGATGTTGACTCAACCGCCTCAGGGAGAGGCTCCTCAAAAGATATTCTCAAAGCAGAAATTCTAAATGTCGAGGAAGTGGGCGAGGAAAAGAGCGAGGGGAGGGAGGTGGCGGGATGGGGACCGTCCACCTCCCTCGGGATGTGTGCCATTTTTTCGGCACGCGCATCCCAAGGGAGGTGGACGGTCCCCATCCCGCCACCTCCCTCCCCTCGCTCATTTGCTCGCCATTTAGAACAACTCTTCTCAAAGTAAGAAGGGAAACCCAAGTATGCAGATTTAGGTTATGAGGAAGGCTAGATGGCGAGGAAACCAGCGAGGGGAGTGAGGTGGAGGGAGGGGAACCATTCCCTCCCCTCGGGATGCGTGCGTTGAATTTTCTTGCACGCATCCCAAGGAGAGGGAATGGTTCCCCTCCCTCCACCTCACTCCCCTCGCTGGTTTCCTCGCTCATTTCCTCGACATTTAGAATTCCCCTTTAGGTTATAAACCAAATAAAGGAGAAGTTAGATGGAGATTAGCATCAATTGCTAGAATTTTTTCTGGTACAAGTATTTAATTGCCTTAATTTCCATGTTGATGTGTTTCAATGACACCATTTCAACCTTTTCTATTTGCTAGGGAAAGCATCGGAGAACTTTCTCTTCAAGATGATTAAGCAATTGATTGCTGCCTACCAAGGGCAAAAACTTAAGTATGTGCACCAAGAAACCATCTTAGCGAGAACTCATTTAGTGAATTTAACATCCCCGGTTGAATATTCTCTTAGTCCATTAGCAGATCTTAAGGAAACGTCACTGTGATGTAGTGAATGATGAAGGAAGGATTCAGTGGTGTAGTTTGATGCACTTCGATGAACATTTATTTTAATGATAAGGTTCACCCTAGCTCTCTTTAAAAAAAAAATTTTAATAAATAAATTTGAAGCTGCCATTGATAATTAAAGATAAAAGGGTGAAGCATTAAGAGATGCTCAAGAATTAAGAGCATCTTGTAGCTTAAGAGATGCTCTTAAGACACATAATAATCCTTTGGTCAGTCACTTCAATGAGGGATGAATGCTCGTTCTAAAAGTCATCCTCGATTAAATCACAATATTTCGTAACCACTTTCATCTCCAATCTATTCATAGGTTCTTCATGTTTCACAGTCTCATCTAACTAAAAAATGTAGTTAGCATAAACAGATAAAATTCTAAGATGAACGAATAGAAAATTTTAAGAGATTTACGCAAGAAATCATCCCAACAAATAACAACATGCATACAAACGAAATAACATGGATGACATTGTATAAAACTTGGATGATTATTCCCGAAAACCAAAATCCTCATACACCACGACACATCTTGTACGAGAATTATCTATGCCACAGTAACCAAACAAGGATTTAGTTTTGTTGGGATAATATTGGCTTGAATAGTTTCACATCAAATACGGAGGAGGAGTCACTAAAGTTTACAAGAAAGTGATCCACTCTCTAATAGCAACAAGGCCTTTTGAGAAAAACCCTACACCACCTAGGCCCAGATGGAAGGCCCAATATGATAGTGTTTAAGTTTGGGACAATATTGTTGTTATGTATAATGAACCAAGGGGTACGCGCAGGTGCAGACAACACATTGTTCAGGGGATCGGGGGCAAAGTAGCAAGCCAGATGGAGCATCGCAGGTGCGCGGTCCGCCAGATGAATGATCCAGATTAGGCTCCGGATCCTTGCCAATGTGGTATCCTACAAGTCGGGAACCAACAACGTCGGGAATAATCGAGCCCGTACACCGAGTGCTACCCACATGATTGTGGTCGCCCATGACACTCGAGGAGGAGATGTACTTTGAGATGTTGCAGACGATGGATAAAATGTAGGATGTGTGACGATTCATACCAAAGGTGGAGATTGTGCGATAATGTTGGCTTGAATAGTTTCACATCAAGTAAGGAGGAGGATGAGTCACTAAGGTTTATAAGAAAGTGGTTCACTCCCTAATAGCAACGAGGCCTTTTGGAAAAAACTTCACACCACCTAGGTCCAGATGGAAGGCCCAATATAGTGGTGTTTAAGTAAGGGACAATATCGTTGCTATGGATAGTGGACAAAGGGTGCGCGCAGGTGCATGACATCGTAATAAGTGGTATCAGAGTCGATGGTTTGGCTGAGACTCGGCGAGGTGGAGGTGTAGGTGGCACATTGTTCAATGGATAGGCACATGTAGTGAGTCAGGTGGAGCATCACAGGTGCGCGGTTCGTCAAATGAATAATCCAGATTAAGTTCTAGATCCTTGTCAAGGTGTGTCCGGAGATATCCTACAAGTCCGAACGAGATGAAGTTAGTGCAGTGGTTGCAATTAGGTGGAGCCAACAATGTCAGGAATAGTCGAGCCCGTACACTGAGTGCTACCCACATGATTGTGGTCGCACATGATACTCAAGAAGAATGTATACTTCTAGATGTTGCAAACCGATAGATGGATTGTGGGATGTGTGACGATTCACGCCAAAGATATCATTGCTATGTATAGTGGACCAAGATACGCACATATGCCTAGCGCTATGGGCGGATCTACCTTGAAGCTAAAGGGGGCAATTGCCCCCCTTAGTTTTTTAAGAAATTTCACCAAACTAACAATATTTGCAATTTTGCCCCCCTTTAAAATTTTAGATTGCCCTCTCTCATAGATAATAAAATACAAATATATACAAAATCGCAAACCCTTCGCAAGTTCGCAAACCTTCACAATTTCACCTCTCCGCCTTCTTAATTGCCCAAAATGATTTTGACAAAGATCGATTTTCTTCAATCTCCTCCAATCGCACAAGACAATTTCAACAGAGATTGATTTCTCCAATCACACAATAAGATTTCGATTAGACATAGATTGATTTATGGAGGTGGTTTTACTCTCTCTCTCTTGTTTGTTTGCTCCTCATCGACACTCTTCAGTCTTCACAATAGCCTGCTTCAGCTAAGCAATTGGACGGTAACATTCTTAATATTAACAGATGTCCATCAATTGAAGCTCAGTTGATCGGACATCAACTCTCCTTTTAAGAGGTCGCAAGTTCGAGACTCACTAGTTAAGATTTTATGAGTTTCCACCTGATTATTAAAAGCACATGTGCTTCGCCGTGGATAAGTCGTCTTCATGCAAGGTGGAGACAACGAATCGGAGCAAAAGCAAATCTCCCTACGAGATAGAGGCGACGAGGATATTAAGTGGCAACAATATTGTAGCATTCGGGCCTAGTTTGGTAAACCCTATAGGGTCAGTTATATAGCCTTCAGGCATGAATTACAACGCAGAGGATATTAAGTGGCAACAATATTGTAGCATTCGGGTCTGATTTGGTAAACCCTATGAACATGAGAACTCACAGAGAGTTTTTACTAAAATCCAAAGTGCAACAACATTGACACATAAAATATGTTTCTCTTGTACTACTTTTGAAACTTTGTTTTAATCATATTTATTTATTTACTTTAAGAATTAAATTATCTGTAATTTATTTTTTTGCCCTCCTTTATCTGCAATTCTGGCTCCGCCCCTGCCTAACGCGCCAACAATTTCGACGTATGATGGGCCTTCTAAGCCAAATGATAGTCAAGTCACTATCAGCTGATCTATTCCATTTACGAAAACCAGTACAAGCAATGTGTGGCAAGAATACAAAGTTCAAAACTATGGGTGACTGATCAGCTATTGTTCATTTGTTGTATTAAAAATGTAGCAAATGCATTTGATGGAATTCAAGTTCCTTCCCTACATATGCACAATGATATTACTATTGCTCTGCTGCGGCAGAACTAACAAGACGTTTGGATTCCTCTATATGTTTTTTTTTTAAGTTCAAATTGAAACATATCTCAAACACCAAGATCAACACAGAGTAAGAGAGCCCATATCTCAATCATATCCCTCGCTCTCTGTCCTCGCCCATTCCCTCGACATTGAGAAGGGCTCAAGAACGTGAGAGCAATGTAAATAGAACATCAAGTGGTTGACATTGTCATGTCATTTGAAGGTGGAAGAGTTAAACTGGGTACTCTCTAAGCATTCCAATATTGCAAACGTCACTGCCACCAAAAACTCATCCAAACTCTTTGGATCAGCTGAGCTAGACCTATCCCTAGTACTTAATTCCAAAAAACAAACACCTCAGTTATCAGTTTTGATACGTCAATTGTGTTGCTCAAGTTAAACATAGAGGTGTAAATTATCTAAACTACGACCACTTGGGGCTGTCAATAGATATCTGATGGATTTTAAGGAAAAACAGTTTGACATAATTCTCAGTGGTTACATTGAAATCAAACACATGATCAAATCCTATAGTTATGCATCTAACTGATTATTGCAGATACAAAGTGGATGAACAGTTTTTAGATCAAACTGATTCCTATCAGTAATGTTTGACAGAAGGAAACAGAAGTAATGTTTTCTAACCAGCCAAAGACGAAAGATCTCCATACTGATGGGTTAGAAACTAACCTTCGCCCTTGAAACAAAGGATCCTCTGCGATACATCGCAGGTAGTGTTTTGTAGTCATTTTTTTTTCCGAGTATCCTCGAGAAAGTAAACATTATCAAATACTATTAGTAAACAATAAAGAATGTTATAAAGAAGAAATGATGTAGGAGGGTTTCTAGGGTTCTTAATTTTGCTCTTAAAGTTATTTACTAAATAATTTATTCATAATATTTCAATTTAATTATGAGTCTTTCTAGTTTCCTTTTAGGATTAAGTTTTACTTTTTCTTTTAAAAGCAATAGACTGTTATTTTAGTATTTGATTATACTTTTTCTTTTAGGAATAGACTGCTTGTTATTTTAGTATTTGATTCTAATTTTTCTTTTTGAAATAAGCTGCTTATTATTCAAGTTATTTGAGCACTATAAATAGAGCTCTTCTTCAATATTATAGTAGAACATTTGATTTGATAATTTTAATCGAACATTAGAGTTTTTCTTTGTGTTTTGGGTAATTTTCTTGTGTTCTTCCTTATGAATTGTCTGTTAGAACTAGCCTGCAATATAATCGCTATTCTGCCCAACATCAGTTGATATCAGAGCTTCAACATCTTCTTGGGGTGAGATTTTATCAGTTTCTATGGCTGGTGGTCGTGGCCGCGATCGTCGCGGGCAAGTTTTGGATGAGGAAGCCCTAAATCGTGATCATGACATTCAGGATGTGATGATTGAGAATTTATAGATGCAAGTTGCAGAGTTAACTCGACGTCTAACGGCGCAAGATTTCGGTGATTGTGAGATGAAAAATCACGATTCTGATTCCAGTTTCGAAAACACGTATCATTATCGTACTCGACTCTGGTGAGAATGCAGATTCACAACACACAGTAGTCCAGACGACCCAAGTATCCGACGACGCTGCCACAGACCTTCAGGTGGATTTGCTCATAACCCAGATGGAACATGTAACAAAGATGTTGGAGAAGATCACACAGGAGCACACTCAGCCAGCTAATCCTGTTCAGGCACCGCCACAACAAAACTCCGCCAATTGAACTCAAGGGAATGATGAAATCCCAGTAGAACCCCAACAAGGAAACTTCGAAAAAAAAGGAACTCTCTCGAGGCAAGAATTTGTTGTGTGAAAGGATGCTTACCAAAATCCCGTTCAGAATAAGGGTTATGAATCCTAACATACTATATGAGTTGGCGAAAACACCATTATCTGACGCCATCATGAAAACGAAAACGCCAAAAAAATTCACTCTTGAAAAATTCGAAGTATATGTTGGCACTTTCGACCCAATCAATCATTTGAGGCACTTCTACCACATGATGGCTTTGAAGGAGACTACAGAGTCAATCTTATGCAAATTATTCCCAATTAGCCTCACGTCTACAGTGATGAACTGGTTCAATAGCCTACCATCAAGGTCAATAGATTCCTTTCAAACTTTTGGCCACCACTTTCATCCCCAGATTCATTGGAAGTCAGCGGATGATAAAAGGGTCACACTACCTCCTGCACATCAGAAAGAAGCCTAAATAAACAATACAAGAATATGTCACCCTCTTTATCAATGAATTGACATTGATTGGCAGATGCAGTGATGACACAACTGCTGCAACCTTCATGGCCGGATTGAAGAGAGACCCCTTATTTGACACTCTTAACCTGGAACCTCCAAAGGGCATGACAATCCTGCTAAAAAAAGAATATATCCCTAAAAGAAATGAAGGTAGCTAGAAGGAAAAATGACCAAAAAAGAGATTTTTTTAAGGAAATGGGAAAGAAATGAAGAAATACGGCAGGACAACTGACAGTTGGAAGGCAACAACCCATCAAAAAAGTATCGAAGTCGCAGAAGGAGCGATTCACGACGGGAAGAATCCGGGAGGCTACAACCAACGCGAACTCGACACGAGCGGGTAACGAGTGTAATGAAGACGACACACAAGCCATATACAATCCTGAAGATAAGTCGAACAAATATATTGAAACACATAACAAAGTAGGATAACGTCAACTAACCGCTTCGGATGAAAGGGAATTTGGAAGGGAGAGACAAGCAAATATTGTTCATTCCATAAGGATCATGGGCACGATATCGAAGAATGCTACAATTTAAAAGACGAAATCAATCACTGGGCTCAGAAAGGACTACTCGATGAGTTCATTGGAATGTTAGACAAACAGATCGCATGGAAGGAGAAAGAAAACAATGCTGCGAGATTAAAATAACAGTCCAGAGAATTGATATACGCCACACACTGCATAGTTGGAGGAAGCAAAACACACGAAGCAACTAGGCGAACTCCTCACTCGAACAAATCTATATCAGAACAAGGGTACTGACGAAGCACTTCACGAATGCACAAGACATGGAGAAGTTTGCATCAACCAATTCGTACAAGTCAAAAGGTCTCATCAGCGGTTGCAAGCTTGACCCGAACAACTAGCGATAAAGCTGACAACAACACACTCATGGTTGATACCAGACATGACGACGACATCAGCATGGTTGGACAGTCTGGTGTTGACAAAAGCACAGTTGTACAATTTAGTAATGACACAAGCATGATCAAACAAGCCAATATTATTCAGCCATCGGACAGAAAAATACCTTGAGTCTGCCAGTCACAACATCATACACAACATATGAGGACGAAGCAAAGAAAAACAAAGCGACAAAAATACCAGCCTCCAATACGAAGGCCGGCAACAAGCAAAGGAAGATGAAACAAATCGTACTCTGAACCAGCATAAATGCCTTAATGGCCAAGGTTGATGAAAACATCAAGGAAATATCAATAAGATTACGAATTCAAAAACTCCAAATTTTCGCATGGACAACAAACTAGATACGTCAATAAACTAGTAGTACAAAGTAATCAGACAACAAAAGTCAGACACACACAACTTCTAGTCTGATCAACCAAGAAGTAAAGGTTGGACACCTGAGTCAACTAAACACAAAAAACTTCGAATCGGCCGAGATGTCGAACTAACGAAGTAAAAACTGGACACCCTAGTCAACTAAACACAAAAAGACTTTGAATCGACCGAGATGTCGAACTAATGAAGTAAGGGTTGGACACCCGAGTCAACTAAACATAAAAAATTTTGAATCGACCGAGATGTCGAACTAACGAAGTAAATGTTGGACACTCGAGTCAACTAAACACAATAAACTTCAAGTCGACTGAGATGTCAAGTTAATAAGGTAAAAGTTGGACAGCCGAGTCAACTAAACACAATAAACTTCGAGTCAACCGAGATGTCAAGTTAACAAAGTAAAAGTTGGACACCCAAGTCAACTAAACTATAAACTTCGAATTGACTGAGATGTCAATAAACTTCGAGTCGACTGAGATGTCGAGTTAACGAAGTAAAAGTTTGACATCCGAGTCAACTAAATACAATAAACTTCGAGTCGACTAAGATGTCAAGTTAACGAAGTAAATGCTCAACAAATAGGTTAACAAAATGACTTTGAATTGACAAACACAAAGTCAGAGTTAAGGGAACAAGTCAAATGAGATTCGAAAAAGTACAGGCTAAAACAACTTTTTACAACAAATCAGAAAGGATGATACCGACCCACCATTAGACGAGTGATGAGCCTAAGCACAAATGCAGTTATAAAAGAATTTGACGCAAAAGCCACAACAAATACAACAAAGAAAAAAAGAAAAAAAGACAACAAAAGTCAATTTCTATTGATAACACTACTCTGTTACATCCGGAGAAAGTGATAAAGAAACATAAGAACTTTTTTCAGGAGGGGGAATGTTAATGGCTCTGGGGCAATCAATTGTAGAAGAAGCAACGACTCCTCCCCTGCTGGAGTAGATTCTTCGACATCGTCATCCTCAAAAGCTTCACCGACCAGGTGACGATACTTAGACAAATCTTCGTCGAGCCCTTCAATATAATCAAGAAGTTCAACCCGCCCATCAACAACTCGCTTCCAATCTTCGACTTCGACTATCCTTAGCAGCAGCGAGTTCATTTTTGGTCGCAACAAGCCGCCCTTTAGCGGTAGAGAGCATACCAAAAGTATCTGCCTTGACATCATTAAGCGCAACCGTTATTTGTTCCACCCACCTTTCACCGAAATCACACATAACAGATTGCTCCAATTTAGCACGAGAATCTTCATCGAAAGCTAATTTCTCAGCGGATAACTCTTTTTTTACATCACATAAACGGGTGCAAACCCCATCTAACTTGGTCTTCAAAGAGTCAAGCTAAAAACAGTGGACCTATCCTACATATCCTTTTCTTCCGTTAATGACTTTCGAGAAGCATTGCAGTTTTCTTCGAGCCCACACATTGCATTTTCAACACATCAAATTGAAAAAGAACATGAGAAAACACCAACAATAACGTTGCCAATCTCCTCTTCAACAGAGCCACTTGATCATGACCAGCTCGATAAACCGAGCCCATCACCCCTGCATAGGCGAGATGAATCATCTCATCCATTATTTGCTCAAGACCATGGTCGATGTGATCAAGCTGGTCAAGCATGAGCATCGAATGCCTTTCCACCAACCGCCTGTACCATTCATTTACCAACCTACGTGCACCATCTTGCACGTCGAGCTAAATAAACCAACATAACTTGCTGTCAGACTTGATAAAGATATCCTTCGGGCTAGGCTCAATCCAACTAATCTGTGGATGAAGGACACGAGGATCCGATAGCACTGAAGAACCACCTCCGACGATAGGGAGAACAGAGGGAATAGCAGTAATAATGGAAAAACCACATTTACCCTCCCGTTGAGAAGCATTCGCGGCAAGGGCAGGGCTGACGGTAGCAACGGGAACATGAGAAACCTGACAAACGAAGAGGAACTAAGAACCCAGCTGTTTCACTGACATCAATAGAAGGAGAAGGAGAATGATCCCTAAAACTCTAACCACCAACAATGTCTTTAGATTGCTCCATCGCTAGCTGAATCATCTTTTCATTAATGACCCGAGGATCATCATTGGAAAACTCAATAACGTCTAAGACACCGTAAGTAGAAAGAAACATCCTCTTGTTGTCACCAATGAATGAGTAGTCTCCTTCTCGCTCCTTTCTAATGCGAGCCTTAGTTCCTCAGCCTCCTCGAAAGAATCACGATATCATTTTTCACCATCGTCAAGAGACAGACTCGGGTGAGGCACAACCCCCGTAACATCCTGAATAGGACTCGGACGAGACGCAATGTAAGAAGAACCATAGTTAGAAAGTCATTTCTTTCTCAGAACACGACCAAGGTCTACCAACAATTGCCTTGACGGACTCGTAGACCTCGCAAACTTTCTTTTTCTTGAAGCAAGAACTGCGATATCAACAGGAGCATTGAGATCCGTAACACACCGATTCGAGCTCACACTCCAATCAATGCTAGCATTACTAACACCAGCACAAGAATCAGTAAGTAAAGCTCGTTTCACTTTGTGCATAGTGTACAAACTACTACGCTCCAGGATACCCTCGAAAAGAAATGCCACCATAGGAAAACGATGAAACTTCAAGAATTGATCACTGATCTTCTGCTCCTCAGCAGTCACGTACAGATTCTTCCGTTTATCTGAAAAACGGAATGATCGAAAAATCAATCAACCTTGCAATTGGAAGTAGCCCAAACTAACGGAAGCATAAAACCAACATCGTGACCAATCACGAATGTCATCGCTAAGTTTCTCGAAACATTCTGGGGAATGGAGAAACAAATATCCTTGTGCACCAACAGACCAACTACTGAATGCAAAATCTTCACAATTAGAGGAATGTCGGATATAATAGCCCTCGCGTAAGAAGATACCATCACCTTCCAACCATTGGGATCCATTTGGGCAAGAGGAATACCCAGGAAGTTAAGATACTCCCAAAACAAATCTGAAATCAAAAACCGAAGACCAAAGGAAAACATGCACGAATACAGTGCGATGTTCCCAGCCTTCAGATTACAAGGGCTATCATCCTGTCTAAGTGAAATTATCTCAAGGTCGGGTGGAAGATTATAATCGGAACGAAGACTGTCCAACGTCGACTGAGAAGCTCTGTTGGAAGAATAATGATTCTCACACAGAGTATGCGACTTACCACTTAGCTTATCACCAACATACATCGTGAAAAGGAATGAAAATGAAAATGACGAGGGGATGAACAAACCCTAAATTCAAAAATAGCGTGGAGGAAAAATGAAGTCGTCACATCTCCTTTTATAGAGCCAAGGAATGAAGGGACAGCTTGTGGGACAGTGTGCGAGACATGATCACTATGCAAAATCCAAAAAATGTGCGCAAAAACGATCAGAAAAGTAAATAATCGAGACATCAACTCGCGAAAATTTATTGACCGCATCAAATACAAGGTAATGATGAAAGTGAAAGGCGCACTGCCACAGAGTTAGTGGCCATGTCAGCATGCCCACAAACTGAAGGGGATAGTAGTTGATGATACATCAAAATAAACTGATCATCACGGTCGTACACATGGCATAAAGATCCATCATGAAGATACAACGCCCAATTTATTGGGCCACCTTATAGAGCCCAAGAATAATAAAGCCAATTGTAGAGGCCCGGACGAGACCCACCAATGAGGGAAAAACAAATAGGACCTAAATCCATACCCAAACAAATTTGAGCCCGGATCCAGGCCCGATACGAGTTCTCTCATAAAAAAGGGGAATGTTGCACCAAAAAGAGTCATGGAGGGAGTTACGCCAACCCAAATGCATCTCCATAAAGAAGGAGACTGTTACAAAAAACATCTCATTCCATTGCGCCTCACATACTTAAGTCATGCAGAGAGTTAACCACGACCATTATAAAAGGTAAAGGGAGCTTTCGACAAATGTATGCAATTTTAACTGAGTTTTGTCCAGATTTACATCCTTCTTCCAACAAAGTTATTGACCTAAGCATCGAAATGCCTTCGGCCACCAAAAAGAAGGTCCTTGGTAGTCTAACAATTGTTTTGCAGGTCAAACACACTGGAGGATGATTTTTTGACGCATCAATAATAATAATAATAATAATAATAATAATAATAACAATTCCCATGTTCAAATACACATTTGGATGCTCATCACAAATTCTTTGGATATCTTTTCTAGAAGATTATGTATAACAACATGAAGTTCCTAGAAGTATCTAGATTTTATATTTTTTGGTTCTTGGTCCCAATCAAGGACGGTGATTTCGTGAAATCTCGCCAGGTATTTCATTTTTTTCAAAATATGAAAAGAAAATATGTTTTCAAATTTACATTTTTCGTGGGTTTTTTTTTTTGCAAATTTTGGTTTTTTTCACAAAAAGTTCAGAAAATCATGACCAAAGTTACATTTCTTTGCTCGAATAATTTTGACCCATGATTTCGGTGCTCAATAATTTTGACGCCTAGAAGAAGCTCCATCCTTTAATCTCTGAAAAAGATCTGAATTGAGAAAATATGATGAACTTACGAAGATCTAGTCGAGTTGATTGAAGAAGAGTTTATCTATCTGAAGAAGATTTGATCATTTGAAGAAGATATGAATTGAATCGATTAAATTGATTGAAGAAGTAAATCTGAAGAAGAAGAAGAATAAGAAGAAATGAACTAACTTGAAGAAAAAGAAATTGATTGCTCCAAGCCTCCTATTTACCTCTCTGATCGATCACCTGTGGCTGTTGGGTATGTGATTGATAATTATCAAAGCTTTTGGTTTATTTAATTAGGTTTATTTAACTTATTTAGGTTTAGTTTATTTAACTTGGGCCTACAATTTATGTATTTAGGGTCTGTGATTTAGGGCATGTGATCGAAAAAATCAAAGCTTTTGGTTTATTTAATTAGGTTTGATTTATTTAATTTTGATTTAATTAATTCTGATTTACTTGATTCTGATTATTTATTAAATCTATTGAAATTTTAGACAAAAATCCAGATCTCAAATTGTGGAAAATTAGAGTTAAAATAGCAAGACCCCATAAGGTATTTTAAATTTGTTCCACGTCATTTTGTTCAATAAATTAGTACATTATTTAATTTGATGCAGTTTATGATTGACCACATTTAGTAACACAAAATTTAAAATTCCAATGTAATTAGATAAATTTTGCACAATGGAGAGTGAATCAATTATTATTTCTCTAGTAAAAATTCTTTGGATTTATTGAAAGTTTGGATGCATAGTCTCATCCATTTGACTTTGTGAGTTTTCAATGTTATTAATTTTTTTATGGGCATAGTCATCATTTATTTTATATAAATATGAAATCTTATATTTATCAAAAAAATTATTTGAACAGTCATCATGCTACCAAAGCATAGAGATATAGCTTGGGACCATGGACGAGCACTTGATGGGGGAGAAAATTTATTTGCAATTATTGTCATAAGCAAATGAATGGTGGTGGCACATCATCAAGATTAAAACATCACAATGATGTTGAAAAATGTCCAGATTGTCCAAAAAAAGTTTGTAGATTTATACAACAAGTATTGGAGGGGAATATCACAAATAAGTTATAAAAAAATGAACTTGAGAAGTTCAGAGAGTCAGTTATGGCGACGCCTTAAAGCCATAATTCATCTGGTTCTGAAGAGGATGATGAAGTCCACCGTGCTCGATATCAACATCGGGCTGCATAATGGGAAAGGGAACAACTTAAGAGGATGGGTAGTACCGGGTTAAGTCTACATGAGCAATCATCCAAGAACATGGTTGATAGTTCTTCTGGTAGTTCACATAGTTTGTTTAGTTGCTCAAAGAGTATGAAACATGGTATGGATTCCTATGGGTATCATCCTGAATCTAGTAAGCAAAAAAGTATCGCGGGATTCTGGGGGAATGCAAAAGGTAATATGTCAAAGGCAATTAGTAAGTTCTTTTACTTTAATGAAGTTCCATCGCATACGACAAAGAATGTCTATTATCATGCAATGGTAGAGGCAATTAAAATAACTGATAGACATGCACAACCACCTTCTACATGGAAATTGAGACACAAGTTACTTGACGAGGAGATAGTAGAATTAGAGGATTTGATTGGGCACCTAAAACCTAAGTGGTTGAAGTATGAGGGACAATAATGTGTGATGGTTGAACATGTCCTACGAGGTTGAGCATTAACAATTTTATGATATATTGTGATTGGGTGACCATATTTAGAAAGTCGATAGATACTTCAAATAAAAAAAGATCACAATTATCTTTATGGATTAATGAAGGAAGTGGTTGACTATGCGGGTAAAGAGAATGTTGTGTAGATTGTAACTGATAATAGAAGCACATTTTTGAAAGTAGGAATGAAATTGATGAATAAACCATGATACAATTTGTATTGGACTCCATGCGCATGTCATAGTATTGACTTAATGTTGAAGAAGATTAGTGACCTAACACCAGTTAAGAGTGTTGTGTAAAAAGCGAAGAAGATCACTAATTACATTGACAACCACCATAGAATCCTAGTGATGATGAGGACTTCTTGTGGGGGTGACATCATTAGACCAAGTCTTACTCGATTCGCTACTCATTATGTTGCCTTAGAGAGCTTGTTTGAAGGAATGATGGACTTAGAAAAATGTTTGCAAGTGATGAATGGAATGCATTTGACCAACGTAATACTTCTAATGCAAGATTTGTGGAGGGTTTAGTATGAAGTCTAAGCTTTTGGAACTCCGTACTTGAAATTGTGGCGATCCTTAGTGCTATTGTTAGAGTCTTGAGAATGGTGGATGGTGACAAGAAACCTACTATGGATTATGTATTCAATGCAATGATAAAAAATGAAAGAACTGGTAAAAAATAGTGGTCGACAACATGGTTCATTCCTTCAAATCATTCAAAGAAGGGAACAAAAAATTATACACCCGCTCCATCTGGTTGGTACGCAAAGCATAACTTTGGTTATTTATAAGGTATTAGAATTATTTACCTTCATTATTAAATTTCTTTTCGTTCTTATGCCAAATATTATTTATACCATTGACAACTTATTATCTTAACCCAAAATTTCAATACGATGATAATCTTAGAAATGATGAAAAACTTGAAGAGGTGGTGGAAACTATGGTGATGAGATTAATTTCACGTACCGATGATCCATCATTGGTCTTGCAAGAGGTAAGCTAACGAATATCAATTCATACATTCAGGAATGTGTGTATTAAAATATAAATTTTATACAAATATGACATTCTACTATTTTACCTACAGTTGAAGTCTTTTAGAGAAGCTATGAGATCATTTTTCACACCAGCAGCTAGAGGAGGGAGACATAATACACAATTATAAAATCGAATAAATTAATATTTGCAGCTAAAATGTAGAAATTTTTATTTATAATTGTATAAATTAATATTTGCAGCTAAATGGTGGCATTTGTATGGGAGATCGTCCCCCAACTTGAGAACTATTGCAATGATGATCCTTTCTCAGACTTCATCATTATCGGGTTGTGAAAGAAATTGGAGCACTTTTGGCCTCATTCATAACAAGAGAAAGAATAGACTAGGTCATGAGAATCTAATGAAATTTGTATTTGTTCAGTACAACATGAGGTTGTGTTTGAAA
Organism: Berberis thunbergii; assembly: GCA_003290165.1. Classification (NCBI taxonomy): domain Eukaryota; kingdom Viridiplantae; phylum Streptophyta; class Magnoliopsida; order Ranunculales; family Berberidaceae; genus Berberis; species Berberis thunbergii. The sequence continues at coordinate 112,868 of QNQO01007601.1, read as the reverse complement.
TATATGAGTGAAAATGGTTCTACAGTTGAAAGTAGAAAACCAATTAACATTGATTTGACTAAGATATTTTAAGATATTGAGGATGATTAAGAATTAATCTACTCATGGGTAAATGAGCTTGGTGAACCACTATTAGATACACCACAGGGTGAGCCAGATCCTTGCATTGTTCATAGGACAAGGGAAGTTAAGGGAATGCAATGTGCGAACGTTGGCAGTAAATCCGTATTGCCTACTCGAGATGATGAAGGGATGTATTCCATATATGAGGAGGATCAAGTCAGTGATGGTAGTGGTGATAATGGTGATAGTGATGATAGTGGAAGTAACGATGATGGGGGTGATGGTGATGTCGGTCATTATGGAGGGAGTGGTGGTGGTGAACCAATCACAAACACAGGTGATGCAATGGAATCGTTGGTATTTACATGCGAGGAATCACAATATAGAAACAATTTTGAGACCTGAGATGTAGACCATGGTTCACGTTCTAAGATGGAAAGAAACCATGCATATATATGCCGATGGTCAATGAGAATGAGATTGACCAAACCTATTCACATGGTTTTCTTGACATTGGAGTTGATTCCCTTTCATCCACCTTCGACGATATGAGTCTTTTTGGATCGGCTAGATATGGTTCATCTTCTAAGAAGAGTCGGAGTCAATGGTAGAGAATGGTTAATTTCCAACAATAAAGAGGGTATGATTCATCTCTTACAGAGGACGGTCACGATCAATGGAGTGTGATGGCTTATCATGGGCAAAGTACACAAGTTTTTGAGTCTGACTTTGTTACTTATCCGCAATATCCCATTATTGGCCATTTTGTAGGAAATTGATCATGAGGGATACATCACCCATGTGAACACATTTATAAACTGTTATAGTTTTAATATGTCATGGGATCAACATTGTCATCAAGTGAAACTTAATCATGTTACGTTTGAACCAACTAGGAACTCATTTTGGTATTGATAGTTTATTATGTAATATTGTGATGAAATTTTATCTTGTATAGTATGTAGCTTGTGTGACAACATAACTATTGTAAGTCTTTTGATGTAATATATGTAAGAATTTCTATGATTATTAACTTGGATTTATAGTTATGTGTGAAATTTGTATTTTTTTATACAATATTGTTAATTATGTGATGAATTTAAGAGATAATTGGTATAATGTGTTTAATAAGTTTATTTACATGCATTTTTTTCATACTTTATATCCCTCGAAAATTATTCTATATTTTTCATTTATCCTCAAAAAAATTTATGTTTTTTCTTTACGCATCGAAATATTTCTTAAAAATTAGAATACCGAAATTAAGTCGAAAAAAGAAATCACAATCCTTGGTCCCAATAGGTAAGAGCACACTACACGTTGGAAGACTCTGTTCTTATTGCCTATGTGGATCTGACGTGGCACAGTAAGCTGGGAGCATCAGCTTTACAACGTCAATGGCCCCCCAGATTTCAGAACATTTCGGATGGCTAATTTAAAATTTGGGACCATCACCACTGCTATGCTATGGCCATAGAGGTTCTACCTCTAATTCTACCTCCCATTTCCATCATATTAAAATCCAACCCCACAAATGCACAACTCCACCTCCAAGTAAAAATTGAGCAAATTCTAGCCCTTTCACTGCTAATCTGACTCGTGGATAAAAGATGATTAAAGCAGATTGAAACTTCTCTTCCGCTATGCTTTCTCTCTTTCTCTTTTCAATGGTTTTTGCTTTCTCTTTCTTGCATTTTCCCTCTAATTTCAAGGACGGTCCATAAACTCCAGAGTTTCTCGTAATGTTCATCTCCTCTCCCATCTTGCTAAGCTTTTTTTAGTGCATCTTGAAGTTGTCAATATGTGCTTTGAAGCTGTCCCAATTCACTGGAATTTCTACACACCAACAATCGACAACAACTATGTAAATTTTCTTGTTTGAATTTTTATTGGGTTGTCAGATCTGTTCTCAATTTAAAATATGCAAGCTGTTGTCTTGATATTATAATTGAGAAATTTAAACAGGCTAGAACATTGCTTTTTAAGATACTAGATAATGCTAGAATATCTTTGTTATACTGTTAGAGAATAGAATGTTGGGTATTATATCAATTTGTGAAGACAACTTCTTTTTTCACAAAAATGTTTAGGATAAAGATAGCATGTAAAACTTTTGGGATCATAATGTCTATGGCACAAGCCTAGTATATCTTGTATTAGTTTAGTCATCTAATCTTAGTCTCCAACCTCTATAGGATATGAAATAGGCAGAGCAAACAAAAACATGAGCATCTCTATATGGTTTTAACTTTTAATCATCAACATCATGAATTATGGGAATTCAACGAGCTAGGAATGGAAGGATGGAAGAGATGTCTTGTTGAATGAACACAAAGCTGAAAGTTGTAATGACATTAGCAAATGCACGAAACTTCCAATAACTTAAAAGACCATTTTATTACATACCAGTCATCAGTGGAGCTGATACACTTGAGTGAAGATAGTAGTACCTGTATTCATCACTAACTCCATATGCACATATTATATCTGTGAACTCTTCTAATACTGCTACCGCGCAGGAGTATTTCATCAAATTTAAAGCTGAAGGATCATTTGGCTTTTCAAATTCATGCACATCGGAAAACCTACAAAAATCCATTAAAGCGATTATAAGTCAATGTTGAGGATTAGTCCTACTACTACAAGAATCTTGGGATTGAAGGCAACAACAAAAAAAAAAAAACAAAAAAAAAAAACATTCCAAGGCATGCAATACAATCAATGCAAGAAAATGAAAAACATAAGAAAGTAGCGTGGTTCGACAATCTTGCCTACCTCAACAGATCAATCCATTATGAATCAGAGAATCAAGGTTTACAATCACCTATGAAGCTTCACTCAAACCTTAACCTCCCACAAAAGAAAACCACCTGCATCCCCACGAGCTAACCGCATATATAGCTTGACCAACATTCATGACGCCTTGCTTCACTCTGCCCACGGCTCGTTGTGTGTGGGGGAAAGGGGGTAATATCAGTCTAGGCCAAAGAGGATTCAGGTTCCATAACCTCAACTGTTATTAGATAACAATGCAAAATCATCATTTTAATAGTAAATGCATACACTACAGTAGACACATAGTTTGCACTTGAGCCAAGGACATTGAAGTGTTGATATTCAAGATATTTTGAAATTCGTCACAAGGCTTATAAATAGGATGTGAATAATGTGCACTCTGAATATTTGTTGGTGAACTACAAATATTTCACCCCATACATGTCCTATGAAGTTCACAAAGGTGACAACCAGTTTCTGAAATGATCAATGGTTGGGAGAGAAACCTTAAAAGGAAGCCATCCTAATCTTGCTCAACAATAAATCATGGAAGAGTAAGCAAATTTATTAATGTAGAGGACCAATGCACGGGATATAATCTTCAGTATAGAAGGGGTAAAATTTGAGCATGAAAGCGATTATCTGTTCCAGCTCCTAAATCTGTTGGGGAATTCTAAATGTCGAGGAAACGAGCAAGGAGAGGGAGGTGGCGGGGTGAGAGCCGTCCATTCCGCTCAGGATGCACGCACAAAAATTGCAGCATGCATCCCAAGCGAGGTGGACGTCTCCCACCCCGCCACCTCCCTCCCCTCGCTCGTGTATAGTTGGGCTCTTCTCGGAGAGATGTGGTTTTTTTCTTTTTCTTTTTCTTGAGGTCACTCTTTACTTGTAACTGTGGGATCAACGAGTCACCTTCTCACTGATTTTTCTCTTTTTCAAGAGATGAACCCGTTGTAATATATCCCTGTTTTTATTTGTCCAATCAAAAGAAAATGTAGTCGTTCCATATAATTATCCCTTCAGAGTTCAGATTCATTGAATGTTTTCATGAACTATGCATTATTTTGAATAATCAACTGTACAGACAAATCATATCAACTTCTGAGATGTGTCATTAATGCCCCGCTAAATTTGTGATTAATTGGTGAGAAATTGTTTATCAAACGGTAACCGATACAAATTTGATATTTAATGGTTTGGTTTAGCAATCATGGATTAAGCAGCGAGAATTTGGTGAGTCACCGGTAAATCACCTAGTAATTAGCAAGAAATTGGTGAGTCATCGATAATCAGTGAGGCACCGATAAAATTAGCCCATCCAACTCACCAATTTATCGCTATATATATATGCTTTGAAAAATAGACTGATTAAATTTGATTAATCATAAATCAGTCCTAAATTGCTAAGGGTCCGTATTCCATTTTAATTTATTTTCCATTTTAACTACATAGTTTATGAGTCGATATAGCAAGTGGCTAAACGATAACGAAACATACATGACCATTTTCAAGTGGTATGAATGGACAACAGGACTGCATGAGAAGTAACAAGTTGCTCTATGATATTAGTAGGTAAAGCAAAATCTAATAGGAAACAAGTAACAATTCGTTATCAAGAATTGATGTGGTAGTGATTACTTGTGAAAGTGTTGGTCATCTTCTTACAACAATCCATGTTGAAGGAAACAAATAGTCTTCCGACTTCAAATTAATTCTTCATATATTCATATTTGCTATTAGCCATGAAACTACTTTTCCATAAATTCTATCTTTCAACCTGAAATACACCGAAATAGTGTTTATGGAACCCAAATTATAAACTTGAACTACAAAATACAAACTAAAGAGAATGTCAAGCCCAAAACAATATCTTGGATCCGTTGCAAACAAAGCCAAACCAGTAGGCAATAGTGCAAGTAAGAAAGCAATAGGACACCAAATGTTTGAGACTGTCCCAACATATTTGTTTTTCGGCAATTTCTCATATTCAACAGGGTGGTTTTCATTTAAATACTAACATTTGTGATACTAGGTTAACACTACAAAAAATTGAAATCAGCAACGGCTAAAAACCGTTGTTGATTGAGCTAAAACCGTAGCTAAAAGGCATCAGCGACGGCACAACAACCGTCGCTATCCCGTAGCTACATTTATCGTCGCTATTTGATTCAGCGACGGCAAAATAACCGTGGCTAATTAGCGACGGGATAAAACCGTCGCTAAAGTGTAAACATCCGTCGCTAACTGATTTTTTTTAAATTAATATTTTTTTTATATTAGCGACGGCAATTTGGTCGTGGCTAACAAATTTTTTTTAAAAAATTTAACATCATTTTTATATTAGCGACGACATTTTGGCCGTGGCTAATAGATTTTTTTAAAAAATTTAACATTATTTTTATATTAGCGACGGCATTTTAGCCGTAGCTAACTGATTTTTTTTTTAATTTAATATTATTTTTATATTAGCGACGACATTTTAGCCGTGGCTAATTGATTTTTTTTTAAATTTAACATTATTTTTTATTCTAGCGACGGGCATTTTGCCATCGCTAAATGGTTTTTTTTTTTTAAATTACATTATTTTTATATTAGCGACGGCAAAATTGTCGTCGCTAAATGGTTTTTTTTTTAAATATATTTTTAAAAAGATCAGATTTCTCCGAGATCTCTGAGATTAAAAAAAAAATATATATATATATATATATATATATATATATATATATATATATATATATATATATATATATATATAAATATCGGAGATCTCTCGAGATCTGAGATTTCAGATCTCGAGAACTCAGATCTTTGAGATTCTCCAAGATCAGAGATCTCAGATCTCCAAGATCCCCGAGATCTCAGGTCTCAGATCTTCGAGATGAGAGATCTCAGATCTCCGAGAGAGAGGCGACGGATGAAGGGAGGGGAGAGAGAGGCGGCCGGGATCGGTGTCGAGAAAGCGGCGGACTTCTCCTCAGTGGGTTTCTTCTCTGGAAGATAAGAGAAAAAAAAAATTTGAGAGAAAATTTTTGTTTAAGTTGGTTTGTAGAAAAAATTGAAATTTATATAGAGAAATGTAATTGAAGGGGATTGGTTGTGTTAGTTTCACGCGGATCGATGACGTGGTTTGGTTTAGTGCGTTGGATTGAGCTAAAATTTTGGGTGTTATTAACGGTTGAGATGAAATTTCATGCGGATCGGTGATATTTTTTTTAAAAACCAATTAGTGACGGCAATTAGGCCGTCGCTAACCTCTTTACTGTTTTTTTAAACCAATTAGCAACGGCATTGGCTAATTGATTTAATGTTTTTTTAAACCAATTAGCGACGGCCTATTGCCGTCGTTAACATCTTTATTGTTTTTTTTTAAAAGACCAATTAGCGACGGCAATTAGGTCGTCGCTAACCTCTTTAATGTTTTTTTAAACCAATTAACGACGGCAATTAGGCCGTCGCTAACCTCTTTACTATTTTTTCAAACTAATTAGCGACGACCTAATTGCCGTCGCTAACCTCTTTACTGTTTTTTTAAACCAATTAGTGACGGCCTAATTGCCTTCGCTAACCTCTTCACTGTTCTTTGATCTTCTTTGATTTTCTTTGATCTTATTTGATATTCTTTGATTTGATCTTCTCTGATTTTCTTTGATCTGATCTGATCTTCTTTGAACTTCTTTGATCTTTTTTTATCTGATCTTCTTCGATCTTATTTGATATTCTTTGATCTGATCTTCCTTGATCTTCTCTGATCTTTTTTGAATTCTTTGATCTTCTTTTATCTGATCTTCTTTGGTCTTATTTGATATTCTTTGATCTGATTTTCCTTGATCTTCTTTGAATTTTTTGATCCTCTTTGATCTTCTTTTATCTTTTTTGATCTGATCTTCTTTGGTCTTCTTTGATCTTCTTTGATCTTCTTCGATCTTATTTGATATTCTTCGATCCTATTTGATATTCTTTGATCTGATCTTCTTTGATTTGATCTGATCTGATCTTCTTTGATCTTATTTGATATTCTTTGATCTGATCTTCTTTGATCTTCTTTGATTTTCTTTGATCTTCTTTGATCTTTTTTATCTGATATTCTTTGATTTGATCTTCTTTGATCTAATCTTCTTTGATCTGATCTGATCTTCTTTGATTTTCTTTCATCTTCTTTGATCTTTTTTTATCTGATTTTCTTTGATCTTCTTTGGTCTTCTTTGATCTTCTTCGATCTTTTTTATCTTTTTTGATCTAATCTTCTTTGATCTACTTTTAACTTCTTTGACCTGATCTAATCTAATCTTCTTTGATCTTCTTTTAACTTTTTTGATCTGATATTCTTTGATCTTTTTTTATCTGATCTGATTTTCTTTGATCTAATCTTATCTTCTTTGATATTCTTTTAACTTATTTGATCTGATATTCTTTTATCTTCTATGATCTTGTTTGATCTGATCTGATTTTCTTTTATCTTCTATGATCTTGTTTGATCTGATCTGATTTTCTTTGATCTTCTTAGATCTTTTTGATCTGATCTTCTTTGATCTCATCTTTTTTTATCTTCTCTGATCTTCTTTGATCTGATCTGATCTCTTTGATCTTATTTAATATTCTTTGATCTGATCTTCGTTGAACTTCTTTGATTTTCTTTGATTTTCTTTCATCTTCTTTGATCTTTTTTTATCTGATTTTCTTTGATCTTCTTCGATCTTTTTTTATCTTCTTTTATCTAATCTTCTTTGATCTACTTTTAACTTCTTTGATCTTCTTTGATCTGATCTGATCTAATCTTCTTTTAACTTCTTTGATCTGATTTGATCTGATCTGATCTGATATAATTTTATTTGATCTAATCTGATCTTCTTTGATCTACTTTGATCTAATCTTCTTTGATATTCTTTTAACTTATTTGATCTGATATTCTTTTATCTTCTTTGATCTTCTATGATCTTGTTTGATCTGATCTGATTTTCTTTGATCTTCTTAGATTTTTTTTATCTGATCTTCTTTGATCTCATATTCTTTGATCTGATCTTTTTTTATCTTCTCTGATCTTCTTTGATTTGATCTGATATTCTTTGAATTTTTTTGATCTGATATTCTTTTATCTTCTTTGATATTCTTTTATCTGATCTTATTTGATTTGATTTGATCTTCTTTGAATTTATTTGATCTGATCTTATCTTCTTTGATCTTCTTTGATCTCATTTTCTTTGATCTGATCTGATTTTTTTTTATCTGATCTTCTTTTATCTTCTTTGATATGATCTGATTTTTTTTATCTGATCATCTTTTATCTTCTTTTTATTCGAAAATGTGTTATTGGAGATTTTATCCAGTTTATAAATATATAGCGATTTTGCTTTATATAATTTAAAAAAAAATTCACATTTAGCTACGGTATTTTGACTGTAGCTAACAAAAAAATAATTTGTAAACATTAGCTACGGCCCTAGTGCCGTCGCTATATTGTTTTCTTAAAATTTAAAAAAAAAATGACATTAGCTACGGTATTTGGACCATGGCTAACAAAATTTTTTTTGTAAACATTAGCTACGGCTGTAGTGTTGTCGCTAATATAAAAATTTTAATATAAAAACAAAGTTTCATTGGCAAGATTCGAACCCGGGTCACCTAGGTGAAAACTAGGTCTCCTACCGGGCTAGATGAATATGTGTTATTGGTGATTTTATCCAGATTCTAAATATGTAGCGATTTTGCTTTATATAATTTTTTTAAAAAATTTCACATTTAGCTACGGTTTTTTTACTGTAGCTAACAAATTTTTTTTTGTAAACATTAGCTACGGCCTAGTGCCGTCGCTATATTGTTTTCTAAATTTTTTTTAAATCACATTCGCTACGGTCAAAATGTCGTCGCTAAGCTTTTTTGTAAAACTTAAAAAAAAAAAATCACATTAGCTACGGCCCTCGTGTCGTCACTAAGGTGTTTTCATAATTTTTTTTTAAAAATCACAAAAACATTAGCTACGACTATATTGCTGTCGCTAATTTGGTTTGTTATATTTTTTTTAAAAATCACGTTAGCGACGGTATTAGGACGTAGCTAATAAAAAATTTCTAACATTAGCTACGGTCAGAATGCCGTCGCTAAGCTCTTTTGTAAATTTTAAAAAAAAAATCACATTAGCTACGGCTGTATTGCCGTCGCTAATTTGGTTTGTTATATATATTTTTTTAAATCACATTAGCTACGGTCAGAAAGTCATCGCTAAGCTCTTTTGTAAATTTTTTTTTATAGAAAAATCACATTAGCTACGGTCAGAAAGCCGTCGCTAAGGTCTTTTGTAAAATTTTTTTTTTAGAAAAATCACATTAGCTACGGCCCTCGTGCCGTCGCTAAGGTGTTTTCATATAAATTTTTTTTAAATCACAAAAACATTAGCTACGGCTGTATTGCCGTCGCTAATTTGGTTTGTTATATTTTTAAAAAAAAATCACGTTAGCGATGGTATTAGGACCGTAGCTAATAAAAAATTTCTAAACATTAGCTACGGTCAGAATGTCGTCGATAAGCTCTTTTGTAAAAAAAATTTTAAAAAAAATCACATTAGTTACGGCTGTATTGCCGTCGCTAATTTGGTTTGTTATATATTTAAAAAACAAATCACATTAGCTACGGTCAGAAAGCCGTCGCTAAGCTCTTTTGTAAATTTTTTTTTAGAAAAATCACATTAGTTACGATCAGAAAGCCGTCGCTAAGGTCTTTTGTAAATTTTTTTTTATAGAAAAATCACATTAGCTACGGTCAGAAAGCCGTCGCTAATCTCTTTTGTAATTTTTTTTTTAGAAAAATCACATTAGCTACGGCCCTCGTGCCGTCGCTAAGGTGTTTTCATATAATTTTTTTTTAAATCACAAAAACATTAGCTACGGCTGTATTGCCGTCGCTAATTTGGTTTGTTATATATTTTTTAAAATCTCGTTAGCGACGATATTTGGACCGTAGCTAAAAAAAATTTCTAAACATTAGCTATGGTCAGAATGTCGTCGCTAATGTTTGTATTAGTGACAGTTTTAAGCCGTCGCAAAACGATTAGCGACGGTTATTTTAATTTATGTATTGAAAACCGTAGCAGAAACTTTAGCGACGGTTTAATGCCGTCGCAAACCATTTAAATAGCGACGGTTTTAAAAAACTGTCGTTAATTGCCGTAGCTAATTTTGCTTTTTTTTGTAGTGTAATGGTTCCTTTGATTTGAGGAAACGAGTTTGATTTGCAATGGAAGTTACTAAATGGGGTGGTTTTTTCATAAGGTTGTTGAAGAGAAGAAACGAGACGAGATGGAGATAGTTGAGTAAAGAGTTAAAAGATTTTCTCCAACTACAACAAGTATTTCTTGTTGTGTTGAGAAAACACTATTTGAGTTTCTTTACTTGTATGAGCAACTTTACTTGTTTCAAGTTAAAAGCCCTTTATCCCTCCTCCAACACTAACACGAGATTTGCCACTTTAAGAGTCCAACCCAACTTTCAGATATGTTCCACGGTGTTCTCCTCTATCATCCAACTATACAACAAACAAACAAACAAAGATCTTATGCAAAAGATCATGATCATCATCCTTGCACTACTATCCTCCTCTACAAAACATGAGCTCCTTTGCCATTGGATTAGGAAGAGTTGAAAACGCCCAAGACAAGTGGACCCCGGACAACCAAAGTTATAGGGGAGACATGGGACAAAATTGGGTGGGGTAAATAACAAGTGATGATTTATGACTATGAGACAAGAAAGAAAGAAAGGTTTTTTTTTTTTTTTTTTTTGGGGGGGGGGGGGGGGGGGGGGGGGGGGGGGGGGTTATTAATTGAGAGGTTTTTTTTTTTTAAAGACTTAGCATAAACAAATACTACAAACTATTACAATACTGTTGTCCCACATAAGTGGCCAGATCGTGTGCAACGTGATTGAGATCACGGGGAGTATAATTACAAGAGATTTAAAATAAGAGTCTTAATACTAGTAATGATAGGCTTCCACATTCATCTGAGATTGGTCTGGGTAGCCGTCTCCGTCTCCTGGATAAGAAAATGCAGTGTTCCACAGTCGCCTAGAATGAAGCCTGCTTCCCAATGCTTGGCCTGAATGAGTATCAGGGTTGCTTCAGCAACAAAACACTCTGCCATGGTACTATCAAAAACTTTGTCAGAAATTCTGCAAGCTATCTGAGCCTGAATCCTATCTACTGCGTCCACTACAAAAACCTCATAGGCTCCCACTTCTCTCCAGAACAAAGCACGACCACCTAATAGATCGTTAGCTGGAATTGAAGCACCGTATTTGTATCCCAGCCTCCTACATATGCGATACACTTTGGAGGAAGAAGGCTTTGTTTCATATATGAAAATAATGTCAGATTTGGACTTGTGGGAAAGGGTTTTCAAAGTGTGGAATGCGCACGGCGACCCTATACCCCTTGCGTTTCATGAAAGAAACATGGCAACTGTAGCAACCCTACAATGGCGGTCCCCTACTCTTGTGTGGCAGTGCCTGGATAAGCAGATGATTGATTGAAAGAGTCATTAGAACCTGACTTTGAAATGTTGTGATGGACCTTTGTACTGATAATGGTTGGGAAACCTGGTGATAGTGACTGGGGATGATCAAAACCTCTTGGGGCTAGAAACATGGCGACCTGAAAGGACCAGCTGTTCTTGCTTGGCTGTCAGGAAGAGGGATGGGAGCCTGCTCCGAGGTATGCTTCTGAATAGCTGCTTTTGAAATAGGGTGTTTCCCAGTGGCCCTGGTATCCACATTATCTACCATGTCTACTTTCTTTTCTCCCATTTGAGTTGAGTTCTGGTTTGAGTTGTCTGACTGTATTGAGATGGTGCCAGTGCAATGAAGTTGAGTGGGAGAGATAGAGGATGTGTTTTGATATTTAGCTCGCATGCATAGAATTGATTGTCTTCTAGCCTCTCTCACCAGGTCTGCATGTGACACCTTCTGTGGTATTTCCTCATATGTAACTGGGGTTTGTTGTAATTGATGTGATCCACTCATCCACCCCTGAGAATTGAGGTATTGAATGTTGTACAAGTCTCCCATTGTAGCATGTGATTGCATGAAAGTATTGTTGCAGAATTCCATGGAGTGGGGCTCCAGAGAGAAAGAATCCAAGAGAGAATTAATAGTTGGAGATTGATGTTGGACAAATCCAATAAAGTTGACACACATATGTAATATAATGTGTATTGCTATCTTAAAGTGTAGTCCATCTAATATGTGATTTAATAGGGTGTTGGACTATAAAGTATTAATAAATAACATGGTGTAAATAAGGATGTAATTTCTAATTCAATGAGGGGCAAAATTGGAAATTCACAGCCCGTAAGTTGAAGGGTTATGACTTATGAGCATTATAAATATGGATTGGTCCCCGATTGAGCGTTGTGCGTGAAAAGAGATAACCTTTGGCATTGTCTTCTGTATCCTCTCAACTAAGAACTAAGGAAACACTTGAGTCAATCGGAAGATCAATTTCAATTGGAAGATCCAAACTCATCACAATCAAAGGAAAATCGCTATGGATCAAGGTATGTTTCTATTCTTCTTGTTTCCATTGAATCAACTAGAGTCTTAAGCTTTTGGTTTACTTTTACAATTGGTATTAGGGCAACTCCTGTTGATTCCATGTGAAATTATAAAGAAGAAAATTTTTTCATTATTTTGATGATGCGCTTATGCACGAGTGATTACGCTATTACGGTTTATACATGTACAATGATTACACTTTAACAGTAATATTATGTTGATTGATGGCACAATGTGATTCCTTGATATAGTGATATATATATATATATATATATATATATACAGTGATTATAGATTCATACAGTGATACATATATTCATATAGTGATATATATACATTCAGTGATCATATTACAATGATATTCATATCCACTGTTGAATCTATATAGATATGTATTCATGCGATTGTATTCAGTGTTTCATGGCAATTGTCTTCACTGTTTTATTGTGAGTGTAATTGTATTCAGTGAATATATTGTAATTGCATTTACTATTGAAATAGATTACAATTTATTACAATTTGGTGTACAGTGAAATAAATGTTTAAAAAAAAACGATTCACTGTTCACCGTTGACCATGACTGTTCTCTATTGACAAAGGCGACTATTCACTGTTGGGCCTGGGGAATGTTGGGCCTGGTGATTGTTCACTGTATGGTGATTGTTCACTGTATGCTGATTGTTCACTGTTTGGCCTGTATGGTGCCTGTTCACGATTGGGCCTATATGGTGACTGTTCACTATTGACAAAGGTGACTGTTCACTGTTGGGTCTGTTGACTGTTGGTTGGGCTTGTTGTTGTTGGGTCTATTAGAAAATTTTGCTTTATCCTGTTTTATTGGGACCTATTTAATTTTTTGGCTACATTTTATTTAGACCCATGTTTTAATTGTATTCAGGTGATAATTTAGTTAATACTCCAAATTTATACATAGATTATAATTTTGGTTTCATGCATCACTATTATGTTCCTTATTTAAAATTTACACAATTTAACTAATAGGTTGCCAAAGCAACCACTGTTAGGAAAATTGGTTGATTTTAAATAAGTGAGCATGCTACATCCATGTGAAACAATCGGCCCAAAGGAAGGTTGTTTTGACTAGATAATCCAAAGTCTTAAATATGTGATACGGTTAGCTTTGCCATCCTTTATTATGTCGGTCCAAAGAAAGGCATAATATTAGGCCGGTTTCGTTGTGTACGAAGAGTACCACTTATAGATTGATATTTCTGTCCAAAGACTAAATAACAATGCTGTGCTAGGTATCTTGTTTTTTATTTACCTATTGTATGAATTTAAAAGTTTATGCAATTGAATAATGATGTGAATATGTTATTTATGTAATTTATTCTCTGTACAGCTACTATGTCTGCTACTAGTATATCTGCTGGTGTAAATAATATTCTCATGCTTAATGGGACAAACTTCAAGGACTGGAAAGAGAACATGTTAATCGTTCTTGGATGCATGGATCTGGACCTTGCCTTAATGATTGAGCAACCCGCTCCTTTTATAGATGCAAGTACTCCTGAGTGGGAACGCTCCAATCGCATGAGTCTCATGCTCATCAAGTGAGGTATTCCAGAATTCTTTAGGGGTGCAATATCCGCAGGGGTGACCAATGCCAGTGAGTTCCTTACTAAACTTGAAAAGCGTTTTGCTAAAAACGATAAAGCTGAAACAAGCACACTTTTTGCTAGCTTGATTTCATTGAAGTACAAAGGCAAAGGGAACATTAAAGAATACATCATGGAGATGTCTTATCTTGCTTCAAAACTTAAAGCATTGAAGCTTGAGTTGTCTGAGGACTTACTCGTGCATCTAGTTTTGATATCACTTCCTCCACAGTACAGTCAGTTTAAGGTCAGTTACAACTGTCAGAATGACAAATGGACTCTTAATGAGCTCATTTCATACTGTGTGCAAGAGGAAGACAGGTTGAAACAAGACAGAATGGAAAGTGCTCATTTTGCAAGCACCTCTAAGGATCCAACACAAAAGAAACAGAAAGGCAATGATGGTTGTTTCTTTTGTAAGAAACCTGGACATGTAAAGAAGGAATATACCAAGTATCACGCATGGTGTGTTAAAAAGGGTATGTTTCTTGCTTTGGTCTGTTCTGAGGTTAACTTAGCTTCAGTATCTAGAAACAGTTGGTGGTTAGATTCCAGTGCTACTACTCACATAAGTGTTTCTATGCAGGGTTGTCTGAGCTACCGAAAGCCAAATGATGCTGAAAGACGCATCTTCGTGGGCGATGGAAAATCCGTAGAAGTGGAAGCAATAGGAAACTTTAGGTTACTCTTAGGAACTGGTTGTTATTTGGAACTGAAATACACCTTTGTAGTACCGTCAGAATTTGGTTTCTATTTCCTTGTTAGACAAATTTGGATATTGTTGTTCATTTGGAAATAATCAATTTAGTCTTTCATTAAATTCCAATATTATTGGTACTGGTTCATTAAGCACATTTGATAACCTATATCTTCTTGACACTATTGACTCATATAACGAAATCTTGCATGTGGAATCACGTGGTACTAAGCGTAAGCTAAATGAAGGAAATTAATCAAAACTGTGGCACAAACGTTTAGGACATATCTCGAAAACAAGAATGGGGAGATTTGTGTCAGATGGCATAATAGATTCTCTTGATTTTTCAGACTTTGATGTCTGTATTGAGTGCATTAAGAGCAAACAAACCAAACAAAAGAGATTGGGTGCAAATAGAATTTCAGACGTCTTAGAATTGATCCACACAGATATTTGTGGACCATTCCCTTCGGCTTCTTGGAATGGTCAACAATATTTTATATCATTCATAGACGATTACTCACGCTATGGGTACCTATATCTCATTCATGAGAAATCTGAGTCACTAGACATGTTCAAAGCTGAAGTTGAGAACCAACTCAACAAACGAATTAAAAGTGTCAGGTCTGACCGTGGTGGTAAGTATTAGGGCAGATATGTAGGTTCCGGTAAACAACGTCCAGGACCATTTGCTAAATTCCTAGAGGAATGTGGAATCGTCCCATAGTACACCATGTTGGGATCACCTAGCATAAATGGTGTAGCTGAAAGAAATTGGGGATGTCCAACTGAAGCAAGGCCTTATCGGCCGAATGAAAATAAATTGGACTTTAAAACAGTGAGCAACTACTTCATTGGCTACTCTGAGCGATCAAGGGGCTACAAGTTCTATAATCCCACTATTAAGTCCATTTTTGAAACGGGAACAACAACTTTTTTGAGGATGTCGAGTTTGGGGGGAGAAATAAGGTCAGAAACATTGTCTTTGAGGAGGAACCGATTTCGACTCCTACTACTGTTATTGACAATGTACATGTTCCAATACCTGTCATTGATCAAGAAGCAGATCTGGAACCTCAACAGGACAATGTTGAACTACTCCCTGCTCAAATTAAAGTAAATATTCCAGAATAACAAACTCAACAACCTCAATATCAAATGCCATTAAGGAGATCCACGAGAGAAAAGAGAATAGCTATTCCGGATGATTATATGGTCTTTCTCCAAGAACATGAGGAAAATGATGGATTGGTGGAAAATGATCCAATCAACTTCAATCAAGCCATGCAAGAATCTAACTCTCAACAGTGGATAGATGCTATGAATGAGGAGTACAAGTCTATGCAAGACAATAAAGTTTGGGATCTTGTCTCATTACCTGAAAATACAAAGTCTATTGGTTGTAAATGGATATTCAAAACCAAGAATGACTCAAAAGGTAATGTGGAAAGATATAAAGTTCGTCTTGTAGCTAAAGGCTTCACTCAAAAGGAAGACATCGACTATAAAGAGACTTTCTCTCCGGTGTTAAAGAAAAACTCATTTAGGACAATCATGGCTCTTGTTGTACATTTTGACTTTGAGTTGCATCAGATGGATGTTAAAACAACGTTTCTCAATGGCGACATTGATGAAACAATTTATATGGTGCAACCAGAAAACTTTGTGTCTGGAGACCCAAAGAATATGGTTTGCAGACTAAAGAAATCCATCTATGGGCTCAAGCAAGCTTTCCATCAATGGTACTACAAATTTCATCAAGTAATTGTCTCGTTTGGTTTTGAGACAAATGTTGTTGATAATTGTGTATCATAAGTTTAGTGGGAGTAATCATATCTTCTTAGTTTTGTATGTTGATGACATATTGCTTGCCACTAATAATATAGACATGTTGCACGAAACCAAGAGATTTCTATCAAAGAAATTTGAAATGAAAGATCTTGGTGAAGCTTTTTGTGTCTTAGGGATTCAGATATACCGAGATCGTTTTTGGGGTATTCTTGGATTGTCACAAAAGGGCTATGTAGAAAAAGTGCTTAAAAGGTTTGGCATGCAAGATTGTAAACCATGAGATACCCCTATATCTAAAGGAGACAAATTCAGTCTTAAACAGTGTCCTAGGAATAAACTTGAAGTTGTAGAGATGCAAAAAATCCCCTATGCATCCGCAGTTGGGAGTCTTATGTATGCTCAGGTATATACACGTCCAGACATAACATTCATTGTTAGAATGCTTGGCATATATTTTGATAACCCTGGGATGAGTCACTAGAAAGCAACTAAATGGGTTATGACATATTTACAGAAAACTAAAGATTACATACTCACATACAAGAGATCAGATCAGTTGGAGATCATAGGGTATTCTGATTCTGATTTTGCTGGATGACAAGATAGTAGAAAATTTACATCATGCTACATTTATCTGTTAGTTGGAGGAGCTATTTCTTGGAGAAGTGCTAAGCAGACACTCATAGCTTCTTCCACCATGAAAGTAGAATATGTGGCGTGTTTTGAGGCCTCCAACCACGGATTATGGCTGCGTTATTTTTTCACTGGGCTACGCATTTTGAATAACATAGAAAGACCACTAAAGTTATATTGTGACAATAAGTCAGCAGTTTTATATGCCAACAACAACAGGAGCTCGTCTAGGTCAAATCATATTGACATAAAGTTCCTGGTTGTGAAGGAGAGAGTAGAGAATAAACATATTTTCATAGAGCATATTGGGACAAACTCCATGATTGTGGATCCGCTTACTAAGGGATTACCACCTAAGGTCTTTCATGAGCACACCGCTCATATGGGTGTTATGTCACATGAGGATATCATGGTTTAGTGGAAGTTTTTTTTTTTTTTTTTTTTTTTCTATGATGGAGTTTTGGGCACATTGGTGTAAGTTAGTATTTTCTGCAGAAATAAAGTCTTCAGTCAATTGTCTGTTTATTATATGTTTGATCTCATTAAAGATTAAATTGGACCGGTTGGAAATAGACATGTTTGGATCACATCACATGTAATTTCCATGTTTTACATCCATTTTTTATCTATGTCATTTGGTTATATTGGTATATGTGACTATTGATGGATTTAGTTATGCTCACTACAACACAAGTGCTTATCAATAGCACAAGAGCATAGCGTTTTTAAGCATTGTGCTATTAAAAACCCTTTTAATTTCATTACCCTTTTAACATAACAATTGATGATAGCGTTTTTTGTGTTTATGCTATAAAAACTTAAATTCTAATGACATTTAAGTATTAAAACGCTATTGAAAAAACAAGCGGGACATTGAAAAGTTGAAACCGCTCGATTATTTCTCTCTAAAATTTTAGAAACGCGCTCGCACTACTCTTTCTCAAAAACAATAACACCTCTCTATCGCTCTCACTCGATTTCCTCAGAGTTTTGTTGTTGCAGCTCTCTCTCTGTTTCCCTCTTTCCAGAGCTGAGGCAATTCTAGGGTTAGGGTTCGTTTAAGTATTGGAACTATGAATCTGTTGAGGTTTGCAACAAATCCCTAAAATCATCAACTACTCTCTCTATTTCTTGAAATTCAATCTCCAAATCAATCTCTTCTTCTTCTCTAGATCTTCTTTAACTTGTTTGATCTTCTTTGGCGGAGAGGGAGGCAATGGGAGGTCATTCTTCCAAGCACGCTATCTGTTGGTGGCAATCTCATCTGAAACCTACCAACCTTGACTATGATATTGGTAAGTTTCTTGAAACGTTTTCTTTTTCTTTAGTGATTGAAAATCAAGAACAAATCCTACTGCTTTTGCCTCGTTGCCTCTATCACCTCAGTTGTATAGTGATTCCAGCCTCAGTCCAGAATCGGATAGTGAAGGGGAGAGAGACACTTAGTTCTCACTCAAATTTCTATAAGCAGAGAGAGAGAGATAGAAAGATGGCTTCTAGTAGTTCAGATTCTTGGACAGTCTCCATAGATCCTGAGCGGCTCCTCTCTTACAAATTCCCCCAGGTTCGTTTCTTTTTTTCTTCACACTGTTCTTGAACCAATAAGCTTTTTATGTGAACCCCTTTTTTTATTGCTTATGTGAAATAGTATTTTGTGGCTTCTTTCTTATGGTTGCTATTGTTTCCAAATAAGTTTTGATATGTTGAGAATTATTGTTTCGTGATGTTCGCATTTGCAGCACCTTCTCTTTTGGCTATATCTTTTACATTAATTGATGATTTGTCATGCTCGGTAGACATGGACGGACAAATTTAAAGATTGTAATTTTGTGCACCGCATTTCTATGGACTATGAGTTATATTGAATCGTGTTCATTTGAAATTAAGTTGTGCATTTGGTATTATGCACGATAACCTGGGAATATTGCTAAGTTGTTTTCTTTTCTGTTGCATCAATGATATGCAATACAGACAACATTCACATATACTGAAAGGTAATGGTTGAGTTCTCACCAAGTTTATTAGCTGTTATAGTGTAAGTGATATTTCTATCATCTATTCATATCTAATGTTTCTTCTTCTCCTTAACAGAGATGTAGCAATCTATGCCCTTGGAATTGGAGCGTGTGCTAGAGATGCCTTGGATGAGAAAGAATTGAAGTATGTATACCACAAAGATGGCCAAACATTCATCCAGATTTGTAAATCTAGTATGCGGTGTTTAATTGCAGAGGATACCAATATGTTTTTTACTGTTTGCTACAGTGACATGCCGATGCCGTCTAATATAGCTATTTTACCTAGGTCTCAAATTCAATCACTAATCCTTCATAAATATTTATACCAACACCATATGATTAAAAACTATTTAAATAACATAGCTAAAAGGTTAAGCAATCCAAATTGTTGTTTACTTGCTCTTCATAATTTTTTCACCCTTTTGTTTGTTTTAGCGCCAATTTTTTTAAAAAAAAATTATTGTTTATCCCCATTCCCCATCAATCCTATTTTTGTTTAGTGGCGAGCAATTTTCTTAGTAAGTTGTTGGTTTTCTTTTTTGGTCAAAATTGGTCAGGATCTCAAAAGTTAGAATATTTCTTCTTATTGGATGTGATTTACATGGTTGGGTGATATATGGGATGGGACCAGCAATGTACATGGTTAGCAGGACTGGTTTACATTAGGGGTTTTGCTAACAACTTTAGCTACATAATTATTTATATGATTACAAATTTAGAATGGGTATGATCTCTTGACTATCTTGATCATCTCCACATACGCTCATCCAACTATGAGATTTCAAGTCCCTTCAAATTTGATCTTAAAGTTAACAGTATTATTGGGAGACAAATATTGGAGCAAACTGAAATTTTGTGTGAGCTTTATCATTTTATGATCGCTGAATAGTCTTCTTCAATTTGCTTCTCTGAGAGAATTTCTTGTGGATGTCACCTAAGTAATTCTTTTCAGTTTGGACAATTTGAATTTATTTTTTCTTATTATCTTTTGACGGCACTTTTGAATTTATGCTTGTGTGTGCCATTATATCTCCTTTCTATGAGGGCCTTATTTTTGTGTCACAAGGGAATCAGTGTGGGATGCACAACCGTACCTTGAAACTTCATTTTTGCAGGTCCTGCCAACTTTTTCGGCTATATTTACATCTGGAATTGCACTGTCATTACATAAACTACCAAGAATGCAATATGTTTTACTACCTGCAAAAATAATATTCTTTCATATTTCACTTGCTCATTTTGTTTGCAATTCTTTTCTCCCATGCTTATGTTTGTTTACACTTTTGGTTGACCACAAGCTCAATTTATCCCTACATACCTTATCATCAAATAGGACCTACCAACTTTCCTGACTGGATTTTTTTTTTTTTTTTTTTTACCAGATTTAATTTGTAGTTCTAGTTGGAAAACTGTAATATTTAGGAGAACAATTTGCAACATTTTCTTCTGCTAGTCTTGCTCAGGTGAGATGAATTTGAATTACTCAAAAGGAGAACAAAATCTCTTTGAGAAAATTAACTCCATATTAGTAAACTGAAAAAGAAAAAATTATTCATAAACTTGGCAATGTGACGCAGCAATTTTGGTAAGGTTTTTGGGAACTTCCCAAAGGAATCCTTCAATATTTTCACTCATGTATAGGCATTTCATTGATTTCCTTCTGCAGTTTTGGATTTCTTTACAGGTTGATTGGACACCTGAGTTGCACAGAAGATTTGTTCAAGCAGTGGAGTAGTTGGGCATGGATAAGGCAGTCCCTTCAAGAATTTTGAAACTTAAAAGCATCGATTGTCTTACTGGACACAACATTGCTAGTCATCTCCAAGTACATATCTTCTTCAATTATATCTGTCTTTCTCTTTTTCATCAAATCCTTCCAAATTTGGGATGATTTTTTTTTGTTCTTCTTGTTTTATGCTTTGTCTGAGATGAAAGGCAAGTGGGAAATACCTCTAAGCAATGAGCATGTATAAAGCTTTTCTTTTTTATTTGCTAAAATTAAGGATGTCAGTTCACAAACTTCTTATGTACATTATACATGAAAGTATGTTAACTAAATCGATTTTAACTTAATATATAATCTTGGTTTAAGTTGTTTAGAAAATGATAGATCAATCATACTTTGAATGAAAATAATTTTTATCTCTGCCTGTGCCTCATGGAAATAATACAACTTTTCTCTTTTTCTGCTTCTGTCTGTTTAAGATGATGTGTTTTCTTGAAAGTTGAAGCAAGGAAAGAAGCCTCTCTAAAAAAAAGTAGCTTGTACAATCATTAATATTGTTACATTTGGAAAGCTTGTATATTATTATATCAGCCATGCAAGTTTACTAGTATATGTAAATGATGATTTCTAAGCTAAATACCTTGATTTGAAACTTGGTTTAGTATAATTATGGTCCACGTTATGTAGCTAACTCGGAACATGAATGTTTTGTGAAATTTGAACAGAAATATAGGTCGCATTAGCAATATTTAAGAGCAAGGGAAGTGGAGGCTGAAGTTGAGAGGGAGAAGCAAAGGTTCAAGAGAATTCTCAAATATCTCAAGTTTCAAAAAGGGGAGAAGCAAAGGTTCAAGATGTTATCAGAAATGATGGCGAGGGTGTTGTGGTGGAGGTTAAAGTGGTGGGAGAGAATGAGATGGTTGAGAATGCTGAAGTTGAGACTCAGAGAAAACCCCATATTCATGTTGCAGAGAAGAAGGAAAAATCCTTCACAGGCTTCAGATCTTAATTTTGATATGGCCAAAGAATGTAGTGCATTGTCTACTGAAATGTTAAGTTCTGAGAAGAGGCAAGTTAATGATGCTAGGGCCTCTGAAGCATTGGACCAACCTCCAAGAGCCAGTGAGGAAGAAATGCAGGATGCTAGAAAAAATGTTCTTGGCAAGGTTTCTGAATTGGATGCTGCAACAACCCACTACATCAGCTTCAAAAGTTGATAAGCAAAAGGGTTTAATCTCTCAAGTATCGGGGTCGTCTTCTCCATCTCTGAGGATTTGCAGTCCCACAGGTTCTTCCAATGAGCCTGGTAGCACTCCGATTGTTTCTTCTTTGGAGCTTGCGTCTTCTCAGATTATTTCTATACAGGGGACACTCAACCACGTAATCACTTACTCTTACATACCCATTGTCCCACTATTAAATTCTTTCTTCTGCTACTTTTAATATGATACAGTATTTTTGGTACGCTATTCTGCAACTCAGGATATAATGTGAAGGAATTATATATTATTTATATGAATTTTATATTTCAAGTGAACATAGATCTATAGACCATGGGTAGGAATTATATATTATTCATTTGAGGTATGTTTTCTCATTGTTTAGACATATTTATTTATTCATTCATTTAGTGATTACTATTGTTATTATTACTTTTATTGTTGGTGAGCTATTATTTTGTCGGTATGTTTTCCTTAAGCTCTCTTTCATAAATCGTATTCCAGGTAAACTTGTCTATTTGTTATATTTGCAGCTATTCACCATGCAAAAGGATTTGCAAAAACAAATGGCAATGGTGTCTACCCCGGTTACCAAAGAAGGTAAAAGAGTAGAGGCAGCCTTGGGCCACAGCATGGAGAAAGCCATCAAGGCCAACACCGATGCTTTATGGGCCCGTTTCCAAGAAGAGAATGCTAAACATGAGAAATTAGAACGAGAACGCACACAACAGATAACGAGTTTGATCACCAATTGTATGAACAAGGATTTGCCAGCAATGCTAGAGAAAACACTGAAGAAGGAACTTGCTGTATTTGAGCAGGCTGTAGCTCGTCTCGTCACACCAGTTGTTGAGAAAATTGTTTCTTCATCTATTACAGAAGCATTTCAAGTTGAAATCCTGAGGAATTTTGATTTTTGACTCTTCTCCTGAAAATTTTGTCTGACCAAGTTCTGGTTGTTACTTTTACAGAGAGGGATATGAGACAATGCAGTGACTCAACTTGAGAAGTCCGTTAGTTCAAAACTTGAAGCACTGCTGGATATCTTGATCCTGAGTAAGCTCCTGAGATCATCTTTTAGTTGGTTTTTAATGGAGCTTGTTTTTACTCTCACTTTTGCATGCAGTTACTATTCCACTCAGCAGTTAACTGAGAAAAGTGACATTTATAGTTATCAGGTCTGTGTTTTTCACTTTTTTGCACTATAGGAATAAATTCTGTGGAAAAGCATAGGATTTTCTTTGTATGAATTAGTCAATATTGTAATCATATTTTGCAATTAGGACTAGTTTTAGTACTTTGTATTCACTACTAGTTTTTAGTACTTTGTTTTTCATTCTTTTCTAGTAGGGGGTGTTGTTATCTATGGTAATTTATAAACTGAAGTCATATCTGGTTATGAATTTCTTGGTATCGCTTAGGTTGAGGACATTAGAACATCAAGGACATGGCCCTGTCCTATACTCCACTTTAACAAACTTGATTTATTATTGGTTTTTACAATCTATTCATTTGCATTGTATCACTTAGGTACCTAATTATGTCTCATGATTTAGTGATTGTGATAATCACATGCTTTTTGTAATTTTTTGGCGTAGGTTTGTAGGTGTCTGAAATTTGCTTTTGTATTAGGTCACTTAGCTCTGCCTTCGAATTTCCGTTGAAATCTGATTTGGTTTTAGGCTCAGTTGTGTGGTTCAGTACCAGCTTTGGCTTCAATTAGAAATCTAGTAGCATAAAAACTGTCTATTTGAAATAAATTATATGTTCTGGGTTGAGAATTTTAGCTTTGATTGTCTTTATCTTTGATTTTTATGTTCGAGTCAATTAGAAAATGTATCCATGGAATCTAAGAATGTTAAAAGTTAATTTTCTTTTCTAGTGAGCAGCATGGTTTGTATTATCATACTGCCTTAGGCTTCTGGCACAAGTTTGAGTTTAGTGGGTATAACTCTGAAAAATTGTCTTGAGTAATCCTAACAGCCCCCTTATTTCTTGGACAATTACCTTGTTGGTCGTTTGACTAATGGGAAAACCATTCTTGATTTGACATGCATGGAACTTATCTTTGCAATACAATACTTCTTTGGCTATGTTTATGTCCATGAGGAAAAACTTTGATGTCATTCATGCTCATTTCAGTGAGGATACTTCTTTGCAATACAATACAATACAGAAAAACTTTCAGTGAGGATACCGGTAAGTACATAAATTAATTTGATGTCATTCATGCTCATTTCTCTATTCAATTAGGAAAATGGGTTACTCTGCATACCTTAACAAGCTTGCTACTTTGAGAAATGCATTGGTCATACTCATACTCATATTCAATATATTCAATATATGAATCCAAAGGTAACTCCGCCAGTGTCCGCCAGTAATGAGGTATAACTTATAAGCTTAACTATTCCAGGAAATCTCTTTTCTAACATTGTAATCTTCTAAACTTACAATTGACTTGCAGAAAATGGAAGACTGGAAGGCTTCTCATGTGACTAATGCAACTGCCATGGATCCTGACTATTCTTTGCCTCCAAATGTTGCTCTAATCACTGTTCCTATTTGATAGTGTATGACTGTATGGTTCCACAGTCTATGTTCTGGAGCTGAATATCTACAACAAGTAGTGGATGGAGTAGCTGCACGTGTCAATATAGAGCATGGATCTTTTGTTCCGGCTAATGAAATAGTTGTTCAATATCTCTGATTCTCCTCAGAAGATTCATGGGCTACTCATCCAACGCATTGAGCTCAAATGGGTCACTACACGAGGCCCCTTCTACAGTTAATCAAGCAACAACTACTGGCGTACATGTGGCAAATTAGAATTTTTTTAGTAAGAATGTTTAAGTTTAAGTGTAATACATTATCTTATTAAGAGAGTTAAGAAATGTTTAAGTGTAATACATTATCTTTATTATTTGATAGATTTTGTGACTCAATGTAATATATTATCTTATTAATTACATTACTTTGCCTCCATTCATGGAAATGTTTAAGTTTGACACATTTAAATATTTATTTTCTAGAAATGAAA
The DNA here is from genome assembly GCA_003290165.1 of Berberis thunbergii. Lineage (NCBI taxonomy): Eukaryota > Viridiplantae > Streptophyta > Magnoliopsida > Ranunculales > Berberidaceae > Berberis > Berberis thunbergii. The sequence goes on along the minus strand of QNQO01007601.1, from coordinate 87,750 downwards.
CTTATAAGATGTAATAAAAAGTCATTTGATAGCAAAATAAAATAAAATAAAATAAAATAAAAATTGATATGTATACTCTACCATAGCGTTTTTTAAATGCTATGGTATACTCTGAAACGCTATGGTAGACTCTACTATAACATTTTTAAAACGCTATAAAAGGATATACCATAGCGTTTTTAAAACGCTAACTTACTGTAGCGTTTTTAAAACGCTGTAATAGACCCTTCGACAGACATAGCGTTTTCTAAACGCTATTAATGGACTTTTTTCTTGTAGTGGTTACTTGTGTCGCAAATCGCTTTAAACCTATATCAGTATAGTCAATGGACGAGATTATTTCGACTTACCTTTACTTGTGATAGCAAGTTTTGAACTCATAAGGTTATACACATTAAAGGTAACATATATGGCCCAAGTGGGATATTGTTGGACAAATCCAATAAAGTTGGCACACATATGTAATATAATGTGTATTGTTATCTTAAAGTGTAGTCCATCTAATATGTGATCTAATAGTGTGTTGGACTATAAGGTATTAATAAATAACATGGTGCAAATAAGGATGTAATTTCTAATTCAATGAGGGGCAGAATTGGAAATTCACAGCCCGTAAGTTGAAGGGTTATGACTTATGAGCATTATAAATATGGATTGGTCCCCGATTGAGCGTTGTGCGTGAAAAGAGATAACTTTTGGCATTGTCTTATGTATCCTCTCAACAGAGACTCTAAGGAAACACTTGAATCAATCGGAAGATCAATTTCAATCGAATGATCCAAACTCGTCACAATCAAGGAAAAATCGCTATGGATCAAGGTAGGTTTTTTGTTTCCATTGAATCAACTAGAGTCTTAAGCTTTTGATTTACTTTTACAATTGAGGGCCAAAAAATTGTTCTGTGACTGACTTGGATGAGCTTAGGTGAAAGACTGTTCCAAAATAAGATTGCATCCGATGTTGAAGACCACCTATTGGAGAATATCCTGATCGAGGAGTGTGAGTAAGATGATCTAACTGAGCATACTGTTGGACGCTCGATTGTCCTGATAAGAGAGGTTCCTATTGTTGTTGAGTTATCCTCGTAGAATGTTTCTTTGCTAGAAAGTCTAGGGGAGCATCTGCTTGTACTATCAGCTGATGATGTAATAAAATTGTGGATTCAGTTGTGGTGTCATTTTGGTGGTACAAAGAATTTTGTTGGTGACCTAGAGAGGAGGGAGGAACATCAGTCAGTGACATCATGTGCTCACACGTGCGAGGTGACTTGCAACAATATTCTCATTAATTTGTGTAAGCAGTTGTCGTGAAGTTTGCCAGTTCTGACAGGCTGACATGCCCACCAAAGACGGTTGAAGAGGCACTGACTTTTGTATGAAGTTAATGAGGCTGACAATAATGTTACTGTCTTATGTGGTTCCTGACCAGCCATCATTGTCGCCTTTAAATGGAGTAAAGGTCAGGAACTGACCCACTTGCTACGAGTAAATCTTGCTGGCCTCGGTTCAACTGCTGGTTTGGGAGGCGAAAATATATTTTTCTCCCTTTTTTTAATAAAGAGAGGGGGTAAAAGTGTACATTTTCCCCAAATAGCAGCCTCACTCCCTTTCTCTGGCCAACTAGAATTGGGGACTTGCTACATGTTGAACACGTGGAGTGTCTTGAGTTACTCCCTGTCCATGTGTCATGTTCAGAAGTGAGGGGGAGATGGGTAAATGGAGTTATTGGAGATGTTGAACGGGGGCGCAGTTGAAGTTATTACGGTTGGAGAGGAACTAATGAGAGGGGAGTTTTGAGGAGTTAATGTTGGCTTTGAAATTTGTGCAGTGGTTGGGAGGAGTAAATGACCGGTCTCAGTTTGAGTCGACTCAGTAGGAAATGACTTGTTTCGATTCCCATCAAAAGTCAGAGTTTAGGTCGATTCGGAGCGCCGAAGATGTGCTTGGTGGCAAAGAACCTGAACTGTGAGACTTCCCCAGTATTTGGGTGTTCGTTCCGCTTCCGGGCCTTGTAGCAGTACCTGATTAGTATCTGAGTGTGTGGAGTCAGCAGGATTGAAAATGTATTTTTTTTCAGAAATTCTAAATGACGAGGAAACGGGCGAGGACTTAACTGCATGACTGTTAGCATCTGAGCTATCTGCTTTCCTATATTTGATTGAAAGGAACATGGGCGGACCTACTAAGGGACGAGGGGGGCAGCTGCCCCCCCTCAACTTTTAAAATATTTTTAGTATATATATTTTAGTCTTAAAAAATCGATTATATAATGTAGAATACAATAAGTCAATTGTTTATGAAAATATTCAAACATGTCTTTGTTGGTGTAGTGGTTAGAGGTTTATCACTTTTAGTAAAAGACCTGAGTTCGATACTCTTCGAGTGCATTTATTTTATTTTATTTTCAATGCAATATATTTAAAATTAATATCTAAAATAATAACGATAGAATTTAATGAAAATATATACCATTAGACAACTCGTATAAAATTTGAGCCTCATATAAACTTTTTTTCTTTGAAATTGTATTATGATCATATTAGATTCGCAAATTTCAAATTTTTTTAGCTTCATCTAGAACTTATCCTAATTATTTTGTGATTCTCAATTCTAGACAACCATGCTTTATAGCCACTTTTTGGTCAAGTTTTAAGTTTTTTACATTTCTATCCCTTCTATAGATAATGTTTGTGATTGTATTTTAAAGAGAATGGGTAAAGGTGTAAAAATGCTCTAGCCTGGCTAAAAAATGGCTTTAAAGTCTGACTGCCTAGACAAACTCTTTTGTGATATTAGTTATATATTCTAATTATTATGCTTGTTTGCTTTTTGCTAAGGTTATCAATAGTGACCTTATTTTGGCTTAAAATTGACTACACTTGGATCCAATTTGATATATGCATTGTATTTTTTATAGTTGAATTTTTTTTATTAGTTAATAGCTTCGGTAAAAAAATTGGCTTTACCATTAATAACTACTATTATCAACTAATAAGTATTTTCCATTTCGCCCCCCCTCGACTAAAATCCTGGGTCCGCCCCTGGAAAGGAAGAACATGAGAGAGTTCTCGTTGACTTATAGATGAACTTTGAACTGAACTCGAAGCCGGGGACATTGTGGGACATGCTTTGCCAAACTTGTGACCAATCATATCCAAATTTAACCAAATAATTGCTCTCATTGCAAACACCAAAAGTTGTGTTCATCATATTGGGAAGGGGTTTGGAGATGTCTAACCAGACTTTGAATTTAATGTAAGGAACGGAAGTATCATTAATGGATGAAAGATCAAAGTCCATAGGATCACCTAGACAATCAGCCAACAAATTCACATTGGCAAAGGGTATTTTAGAGGAACTCATGGAAGCGATGATGGATAGAAAATATGGCTCCCAATTTTTAACTGAAACAAACCACCCGAAAATGGACTAAGGTCTGATCCAAACAAGAGAACCTTTTGCATATCTTCATGACTGGTGAACTGGGATCAGATAGTAAGTGTTCTTGTCATCACGAACATTGTCAAGAAGTTCAATATGAACTTGGTGGCAGGCTCCCATTGTCCCATAAGAAGCTTTGCAAACAGAGATGGAGCAATCGAGCGTGAGTGGTAGTACTTGGCTACCGAGCAAAGTTGAAGATCTTCCAAGGAATCAACTGCAGTATTCTTCAATGTCCGATTCCGCAGTATGGTGAGTTGATTGGCAAATTGTTTGCCTAGTTGAGCTATAATGGCTTCATGAGAAGCTCAAGGAGCTGTTTGAGGAGGTAACTGAGGGGGAGAGGAGGTCGTCTGAGGTGGGGACATTTGAGGATCTGTTGAGCGGGTTCTTGTGTCATGCTAGATGCTGCATGGCAGTTGAGGTGGATGGTCAGTTGTAAGATCTTTGTGTGGGCGAGCCTGAGGGTAAGGGTAAGGGTGAGGGTGAGGGTGAGAGTGAGAGTTGGAGTTCAATATATAGGTCCAACAGGCCTGTGGATCTCAAAAGGGATTGGACTAGCCATCAAGGGGGGATCATAATCTCACATAGTCTGGGTGCGGGAGGGTGATGTGTTTTATATGTCCGACCTAGGCTCTACATGATATAACGCGTTTTAAAGTCATGCAGGCCGGTTTGGGCACAAAGGAGACAACATCTTACTGTGAGGATCGGGTCGTTACAGAATGATATCAGAGTCTGACTCAGCCGACGTGGACGTTGGGCCCCAAGGGGGTGGACTATGAGACCTTTGTGTGGGCGGACCTGAGGGGGAGGCTGAGGGTTGGAGCCCAATAGGCCCAACAGGCTTGTGGATCCCAAGAGGGGTTGGACTAGCTACCAAGGGGAGATCATAGTCCCACATCACCTGGGTGCGGGATGGTGATGTGTTATATATGTGGGAGTGGACTGTGAGACCCTTGTGTAGGCGGACCTGAGAATGAGGGTGAGGGTGACGGTTGGAGCCCAATAGGCCCAACAGGCATTTGGATCCCAAGAGGGGTTGGACTAGCTACCAAGGGGAGATCATAGTCCCACATCGCCTGAGTGCGGGATGATGATGTGTTATATATATGCGAGGTTGGATCCCATAGTAATATGCCTTTTAAAGCCGTGCGAGCCGATTGGGTCCAAAACGAACAATATCTTACTGTGCGGATCGCATCGGGTCGTTACATCAGTCATGATGTTAGGTCCTGAGCTTGTCGGAGATAGAGAGGGGAAGGAGGGAGATAACCGAACGGGGACTAGATGTGAATGAGAGAGTTGGAGTAAGGTTATGGAAGTGAAGAAGAGGATTGAAATTCAACTGGGGCTGTGAATGGCGAAGTTGAGTTGGAGATAATGGTATTTAAAAAGAAGAAATTGAGTGAGAGGGGGGTAGTAAATTGCGATTTGATATATATATATTGGGAGTAGAGTCTGGTGGTTGCTAGGAGACTCCATGATCAACGCTCTATAACAATGGTGAGCTTGTAAAAGATATGAGTGAGTAAACAAATTATGAATATAGATGAATCTTTCATAGGATCTGAGGAATAAATAAGGAGATCTGGTGTTGGAGTCATGGCGGGAAGTAGGAGCAGAGAAGGAATGATGACTCATCAAGCTAAACTTAGTGATGTGATCCTTTGATAGCCTATCGAAGGTAATAAATGTAAGGGATTGTCTAACTGGATAGGAAACCAGCGAGGAAACGTGCGAAGGAGGGGTGGAACCCTCCATCCCCTTCGAGATGTGTGCAGTCACGCATCTCGAAGGGGATGGAGGGTTCCACCCCACTCCCTCGCGCGTTTCCTTCTAGTTTCCTCGCCAATCAGAATTGCCCTAAATGTAAACATAGGGGTGGTGAAAGAATTCGTCGGCGTTAAATTATGAAAAGATGTTGAGCTCTTCCTAGGATCGTAATACGTCGGAGACCTGCATATAACAAAATACAGAGACAAACAGTAGACAGTTAAGCGTTCAAAGTGTGAAAAGATGAAAATTGGGGAGCTAAAGATAAGATGTAGCATAGAGAAGAGAGAGACAAAACAACAACCCAAGGAAACAAACACCCGAGGAACAAGTAGGTAGTGAAAAGTAGGATACAAGATCGAGATTACTATGCAAACGAAACTCAACACTCTCTCGACCTTGTTAAAGATAAGTTGATCAACTTCCAGTATTATTTAACAGTTGAATTAATCTTTGTTTGCTTTGTTAGTTTGAAGTTCCCTCACCCAGAACTTTACGACTCGAACCTATTCAACATATAATACAAAGAGAGAAAAAAAAAAAACCAGCTCAGTTCTCCCTAATTATAGTGAAATGCATGAACTCTAGCTCGTATAACTACACTTAAAGTAGCAATCAATAAGACGTCACACCAAAATTTCCTTTATCTCATACTACCTACTTTGTTTCTCATACTACCGTACTTTTTCACACCACTTACATAAATAAAATCATCCATTTTTTCCCTCACCATTTAAATTGACAATGGTTCCTCCCTCCCCAATTCGAAATCTCTTTCAAATCCCTCCCCACACTCAAATCTCTTCTCTCTCCCTCGACTTTAGTAAAATGATCACAACTTGGTCATTTCAAAACATTTTCAAGTGATTCAAGTTGTTTTTATTAGATAACTCAGAGTACTACAACTTTTGTGTTTGATCGGTCTCGATCGAGCACATAAGTTGGCTGAAAGTTAGGAACACTAACCCGTTTTAAGTTTTCGGACAAATTTGCACGACTTTAGTAAAATTACCATAAAATGCTCATTTCAATACATTTCAAGCGATTCAAGTTGTGTTTATTAGATAACTCAGAGTACTACAACTTTTATTTTTTGATCAACTTGAGAATATGTAATAATCGAGCACATAAGTTGACTGAAAGTCAAGAACACTATCTCGTTTTCATTGTAAGACAGATTTGCGCGACTTTAGTAAAATGATCAAACTTGCTCATTTCAAAAAACATTTAAGTGATTCAAGTTGTGTTTATTAGATAATTCATAGTACTACAACTTTCATGTTTTAATGAACTTGAGAATCGGTTTCAATTGATGGTTTAAATTGGTCTACAGTTACCATATTTTGCATTTTTTCGTTTTGAGTTTGGATTTTTCTGTTATGCATATTTATTGGTGGTATAAAAAAAATAAAAAAAACAAAACTCAATGGTGGTGTGAGAAAGAGGAAATGGTTGTGTGGTGTAGTTGTTGCCTAAAAACAATAGGGTGAGTGGGGGTGGAATTTACCTTACTGAGACAGGGACGAGTTATCTTTTGCTAATAAGATAAAGAACAACTGTCTGCTTGCGACCACCAAGTAGTAATTTGAGCTTTGGGGACTTTGTTGAGCGCCAAAAGAAATTTTAGACAACTGACAAAAAAACACGATGGGACTCAGAACCCAGAATCTCATGCAATCAATTTCGAAAGTATGACTTTTTGATACCACAACTTTTGCTGAAGGCCATCCCACCCCTTTTTATGTGCGAAAGGACACCACCAATATAAACCCTCTCTCACCCACTATTTATCTTATTCTCCACATTCTTTTTTCCTTCACAGCAACTGACGGAGCAACACCACCTTGCCCTGCCTTTTTTTTTTCTCTTCTTCCTCTTCTTATTTTTTGTCCTCGAGCAAATTCCTGCTAGTGGGGGTTCCCAATTTGCATGAGCATGCGTGAGGGCAAAAAAAATTTGACACTCGCGCAGGCTCCTACGAATGGGGAACCCTCACTCGCAGAAATATTCTCGAGGGCAAAAAAAATAATAAAATAAAGAATAGAAGGAGAGGGAAAAGAAGAAGCGATGAGAAGAAGAGGAACAAAGAGAATATGAAGATAGGACAAGAAGAGATAATATGAGAAGAATAAAGGAGAAGTAAATAAGAGGTATGGCCAGCGGGCGGGCAGGGCAAGGCGGTGCGGTGGTGGTGTTGTTCCCTAAGAGAGAAAATATGAGAAACAAGGTGGTGGTGAGTTTTGTCGTTTATATTGGTGTCGTTCTTCAATAGATGGTGGTGTGCTTCAGAAAGTAAGGAGTGATAGTGTCTTTCAACAAAAGTGGTGGTGTAAAAGTTAGATGCCTTAATTTTTATATTTTTTTTGAAAGACAAGCAGAATTTTTATAAGATCCCAGAAATCATAAAGATGCTGCAAGCTGGGTTTGAACCTAACCGTTGAGCTGTCATGCCTTAAGTTATTATAAGAAGAGTAAAAAAATCTATTGGATCACTTCTTGGATTCATCTTTTGAACTTAGAAGCCAATTGAAACATGTAGGAGTGTGCACGGTTCAAATCGATTTCAAATTTGGAAGAACCTAATTCAAACCGTTTACTCGTCTTAAATGTGGGGACCAAACTTAATTCTAACCGTTTAGAACGGTTTAATTCTAAATAGTTCCTGTTTAATGTGCAACAAAAATCAAATCCATCAAAGAACACAATTATGGAAATTCTCCTGTCTCTTTCTCCTATTTAAACACATACACAAAGCCACAAACAACGTCACCACAAACTACAGAGGATGAGACTCAAACCACCAACCCCTCTTCTTCTTATTCGGATCTCTCTCATCTCGGTGACTTCTCAGCAGGCAGCAGTAATGGCAGTCAATGGATCAGTGAAATCGGACTTCTTGAAGGTCTACTCAGTGTTGAGGCAGGATCTTTTGAACTATCCAACTTTTGAGTTCACCAAGGATTCCCGTGATTGAGTTGACAGAGTAAGATCAATTGCCCCTACCCCATTATTTGTTTTTGATTAAAAAAAATGTGGTTTTTATGGTCAAATTGCATGTTGGGATCAAAGGGTATGGGCGGAAGTAGTGTTTGAGTGTGTGGTTTGGATCTGTAACGCTACAATTGCGACAGCAAAACAGTGGATAACCTTCTCTCGAGCTGCTTCAGTAATGAGACCTTGCACCTCATCGCCGCCGCCTCCATCTCGATCTCTCAGATCGAAAACAAGTTGAGATCTGACACAAGTTGATGGTCTTTAACAGAGAGAGAAGGTGAGAGAGTGCAAGAGAGAGCTCTCCGCCCTGCGCTTCATCGCCACCGCCTTCATCTCGATCTCACTAAGATCCGACACAAGTTGATGATCTGAACAGAGAGAGAGGGTGAGAGAGACCTCTCCGCCCTACGCTTATTGCCGCCTCCACACTGCATAACTAAAGTTGTCAAAAGATGAAAGAAAAAAAAAATAGTTGGTGAAGAAGCGAGAGTCGTGAAGAGAGGATAGAAGTGCTTTGCCAGGGGTCGAGGGAGGGAGCGAGCACCCATCTTCCTCGAGATGATGCGGGCTTTGCTCATCTCGCTCATCCCGGGTTGGAAATGAACCGTTTAATACAAATGTTTGGAACCGAATTCGAACAGTTCTACATCGTATTTAGACCGTTTCTTAATTTACAAATAAAAAATCGGACTGTTTGGAGCATAACGGTTCAGTGCGATTTGGTGCAAACCAGTCCAGTCTGATTTGGATCTGCAGTTCCTCTACCCAGTATCGCCACCGCTAGGAACATGGATGATGTCAAATTGTACACTCAATCTATACACAAGGCTCTGGAAATCCCTTTCATGAAACAGCATTTTCTTTTATATGAAACAACTTTTGGGAAGATAGTGCTGTATGGTGCCTATTATTTCTTTCGATGAACCAGAATAAATGATAAATCCATGAACACCACCAGAGAAAACAAATAATAACAGTAAGAGATAATAATGGATTTTCAACTTTTAACAACAAAAACATTCAGTTAATACTATTCCTAAATGACGAGGGCATTAGACCACCCAAGCTCAGAACCGCAAACTTGATTTTCTTCAGTTAACTGGTGCTATGATACTGCAAATTTAACTTTCTTCCAAACTTAAGTTATTGTCCTCAATTAAATTTAACTTAATTGGTGTTATGTTAAGTAGTTTGGTTCACAAACAAACATGTAAAACGATAAACTTAAGTTATTGTCCTCAAAGTTGTATCCAAACTTCATTTATCGACAAGACAGCTCCACAATATTTACAGAAATGCTCTCACGATCTACCAAGAGCAGAAGCCAGAATCCATATGCAGTGTGACACAGTTTAAGTCCGCCTTCTGTTTATCTTTGTGCGTCTTTTGTTGTTATTGCCTGAAGTAGATGGCTCTGACGAGACTGGTAACACTGTTCCTCCTCTTATCTCATCAGCATCTGTCATCTTTTCAAGTGGTTTTTGTGCTTCAATGTAGACTGTAAGATCTCTAATCTGTGACCACCAATAAATTGAGTGAATATGATACTGGACTTTTCACCAGAAAATTTTGCAAAGATAGATCCATACCTGTTCTTCCAAATCCCGTATCTTCTCACCCTTGAGTCTCAATGCTGCTGTCCTGCAGAATGAACAAATATTAGCTTTTGGCACAACAGAACAGCTGCTTTCAGGCTAAAATTTAAACACAAGTAGGAGAAAATGTGATCATCCAGAGGCATTCAACAAACAAACTTTTAGGTTCTGCCACATCCAAGTAAATGCTCAGATTTACACTTTAGATAACAAGAAAATGGATACAAGAAGACTAGCTGAATGAATATTTTATTTTCACTCTTTTTATATACTATATTCAAGAGTTAATATTGTTTTAAAAACCGAATCGCAACCGAACCGAATCTAATTTATGCAAACCGTAACCGAACTGACTAAAACCAAACTAGAACCGAAATAAAACCAAACCGACCGACTAATTTAAACATATTATATTATTTATATATAATGTTATATTATTTATTCTATATATTTGGTCGGTTTGTTTTTGTCGGTTAAAATTACATAGAAATCGAAAACCGAACCGACCACTTCGGTTTTGAATTTTTTAAAACCTAAACCAAACCGATCGATTCGGTTTTGATTGGTTCGGTCAGTTTGGTCTGTTTTTGTTCAACCCTAAAAGAGAGCTATAATAATATACTACGTTAATGATATATATGGATGATGGATCTAGCAGCAGTGCAGCACTTAGGCTTCTTAATGACCACACATATACATGCAGCTAAACCTCTGTGTGAAACCTAGATATGATATATCTAGGTGATGAAGGAAAGCATACCTTTCTTCAATTTCCTTAACCTTCAACTTCCCATTTTTCTGGTCCTTCACAAGGCTCTCATTGATCTAGGAACATAGAGAAGAGTTCAGAATTGCTTTAGAATGAATAGAAAAACCCTAAATCCTGACACTGATATTCAAACTTAGAAGTCAATAAATCTTACGCTAGCAACAATTTTGTTTTCCTCAACACATTTTTCGATGCTGAGTTGGATCTTTTGCACCTTTGAATTCAGGGCCTTGTCTACTGCCTAAGCAATAGGCTTCTGTTTACTACCCTTGGCTTCTGCGAGTAGTTTTTCATAGTACTGAAAAATAAGAGAAGGGTAGAAAATCAAGATTTCCATTAGAATAAGTATATTTACAATTAGATCCGTTGCCTAGGAAAAACAAGTAACAATCTAAACAATGGCTGGAACAAGCAAGTGTACTTACTTGTCTCTGACTCTCAAGCTGGCTCATCAGCAAATGGTTGTACTCATCCACAATCTATCCACGTGTAAAAATGAAGGTCAATGAAGAAAATTGAAAAATGTAAACACAGGTCCATTCAAATAAAACCAAGGGATGAATTCTTGGACAAGACAAGTTAAAGCGTCTATGGGGAGGTATACAGTTTCAAATACTTTGGCGTCTCTTCAAGGTCCTCAACTCATTAGCTCTTTCATTCCTCCTTTTGATAAAGATGCACCTATATAATATTTATAACAGGATTCCCACTGCTTCTTGTATATACACAAGAATGAGCACATGATTGGGGCTTCTCACGGTGCCGACTCAGATGCTCTTTCCTCTTGCCTATTTCCTGTTGTTTACTTCACTGGTTCTCATAAATGGTCAGAGCCCTAATTCCCAGCTTGCATTTGCAAAAAAGGCTATAGTGTTTAAGTGCTTTCAAGTTTTCCATATTCTGTTTCGGTTGAAGTCATGCAATACTATATTATTCACATGGTTCTCAGTCCTACATGACTCAATAGCCAATTCAAGTATTACTACTTACACGTTTGTCTAAATTTCAAAATTAATGAAAATCTTCCAATTTCCAATGTATATAGCCTATAATGCCAAAAGGTCTCCAGAAAAAGACAAAATGAGGCAGTCTAGTTTCGACTCTCAACACTAAATGCTCAAAAATTATCTTTTTGAAGAAAACTTGAAAAGAAAAGTTAAATATATTGACAATGCAAAAAAGTTTTCATAAGACTCGTACAAGTAAGATAGGTTTCACCCTGCTAATGTTAGCTTAATTGTAAGACTTGTGGCGGATTGTATCAACGTGCCACAATACATTTATTTATGGTTCAGGGACTCATAAAAGACTTGTTTGCTACTCCATGTCAACAATCCAGTGGTAATAGATGTCACTACCGGAAGATGAAAACGAGGATGACTTGGGAGAGAAAGAAGCGAAGGAAAACAAAATGATAATATTGTACGTGCGATATCATCAGCATAATGAGAAACTTTCCAAACTTATACCAAGACTCAACCTTCCATAAATCAACTTCAAGAAAATAGAAACCAAAAAGGACCAATATAAAGTCCTAAGCTTGCAAAACAGTAAATCTAATCTTACCTAAATTATAGTTCCTAGAGCCTACCCCTAACAACCCAACATTCAAAATATCATAAGAATTAACATAACTAATATTCTAGAAAATTCTAATTAAAAAACAAAATACAAAAACATTTATTTGCTCCACCATTTCTCGCCTCCACTTAAAAGAACTCTGTTGACTATGAGTTAGGTTTCTTCAGCTTCCAACCAGGGAGAACGTGGTTCACAGCAACAAATAAAAGCGGCAGCCATGAAGATAATGATGATGAGGGCTCTGATGATTCAATGAAGAAACGATAACTTCATCCAACACCAGTAGATGCAGGATCAACCCACAATGCTACCAATTTAAAGCAATATCAGAATTGCAATTTTCTTATTATAACAAAATATGAATAAATAATCCACTGAATTAACTCCAACAATTTAAAAATAGGGTTAATTGCTATTTACCCCTTACATCATCATCATCACCAAAACCCATTCACGATACTTTCGGAGTCGGCTACACGGATTTTGGTTCTCCAAGTAATGCGATCTTCCCACATATCCTCACATAATCCAAGCTCAAAGATGTCTTCATTCACTGCTTTCATCCAAGTTTTCATCGTTCGTCCATTAACTTGCCAATCTAGACATTTTCTAATTGACGCCGTGCTTGTTCTCCTCCGCACATAACCAAACCACGTTAAACGCCTTTATCTAATTTTTTCCTTTATGAGCGCTACACCTAAAATCTCGGGAATGGGCTTTGATGATGATGATAATGATGAGCGCTACACCTAAATATCTCCTAATTTTATCTTTACAGGTTTTACCACACATCCATCTTAACATGCGCATTTCTATTACTGTTATCTTATGCGTAAGTTGTCCCGTAGCAGCCCAACAATCTGAACCGTATAGTACAGTCGGTCGAACAATTGTTTATAGTATTTTTCTTTTATCCTTACAGGCATCATTCTATCACATAATATTTCTGACGTCATTTTCCATTTCGACCAACCAACTTTAATCTTATAGTCTACATCTTCTCCAATAGCCTCTTTTGAATTATAGATCTTAGATATCGAAAAGCCTCACACTTTGGACCTTCACGCCTTCGATCTCAATTGCATTACTTTTCCCTTGTGATTCACAACCAAAGTTGCACACTAGATATTTGTCTTCAAATGACTAATTTTAAATCCCTTACTCAACTAAAGTCTCTCGCCTAAACCTTCGCTAGTCTCATCAATTAAGACTATCAGCTGCAAATAACATGCACCAAAGTACATTTTCTTGCAGGTGTCTTGTCAACTCATCCATGACCAAAGCAAAGAGGTATGGACTTAAGGTTGACCCTTGATATAATCTAGTGACACTAGGAATTCACTAGGCATCCCACCTACTGAGCGAACACTAATTACAACCCCTACATACATATCCTTAATGATATCGGACATAACATTTAGACACTTTCCTCATTCCAAGCACCCACCAAATTAACTACTTGGGGACCCTATCGTAGGCTTTCTCCAGATCAATAAAAATCATGTGCAAACTCTTACATTTTTCTCGATATATTTTCTATAAGTTGCCTAAGCAAGAAAATGACCTCCGTAGTAGACCTACTCATCATAATTCCAAATTGATTTTGTGAAACCATGGTTTAAACTCCCAAGTCTTCGTTCTATGACCTTCTCCCAAAGTTTCATTGTATAACTCATAAGCTTTATCCTTCTATAGTTTGAGCAGTTATGAATATCTTCCTTGTCCTTATAAATTGGTACCACAATGCAGTGCCTCCACGAATCTTGCATTTTTCTAGTTTCCAAAATCCTATTAAAGAGCCTAGTTAGCCATTGAATCCCAACTTTTCCAAGACAATTCCACGCTTCAATTGGTATATCATTCGGTCCAACTGTCTTCCATGTCTTCATTATTTTCAAAACTTCTTACTTCTTTGGCACTAACTCTACGGTGGAAACGCGATATCTCCTTGTGAAGCATACCCCTACAAGTTTAACTCCCCTACATGTGTCTCACTGAGTAGGTTCCAAAATAACATTCCATCTATCTAAAATAGTTTTATCATGCATTAAAATTTTTCCATTCTTATGCTTAACATGACTCAAATCCCTAGTCTTTCGTTCTCTAGCTTTAGCTATCTTGAAGATATCATTCTCCCTTCCTTTGTACCTAGCCTACTAAACAGATCATCATATGTTATCTTTTTAGCTTCTCCTACTGCTTTACTACTGAACCTCTTAGCTTGCTTATAGGTAATTGAGATGTGCACCCATCGTTAATCACTACTGCACTTACCCCCCAAATGGCCCAAACTAGCGATCAACGTGCATTGACCATGTATTTTCAAATTAAATGACCAAAATACCATTGATAAATCACAGGCTAAGATTTAGTGTTTCGTATCTCGATCATCACATCCCGAAGAAAAGCGTTCGATCTATATTTAATCGTGCAAGCATCTCGAAAAATTTGATGGTTCAAATTTAATCGTGCACACGTCTTGATGAAAATTGTATGCTCCATCTTTGGTTATGCATGCATCTCGAGGAAAATTGTACAATTCAAATTTAATTGTACACGCATCTCAAGGAAAATCTAATGGTAGTTAAAAACTTCCACTTCTTCCTCCTCCCCCTTCATCCTCCTCCCTCTATTTTGCAGCCCCGCCTCCACCTCTCCCTTCCTCCTCCCTTGTCTTCCTCCTCCTTCCTCCCTCCTCCCCCTTTTTCCTCCTCGATTTCGCAGCCCCGCCACTACCCTCCCCCTTCCTCCTTCCTCTTCCCTTTTTTCCTCCTCTATTTTGGCGATGGCGGGAGTCCAAAACAGAGGAAGGAAAAAAGGAGGAAGAAAAGTCGAAGTTTTTTAAACCATACGATTTTCCTCAAGATGCATGTACAATTAAATTTGAACTTTACTTTTTTGAGATACGTGCACGATTTAATTTGGAACATACAATTTTCTTCGAGATGCATGCACGTTAAATTTGAAAAATTAGATCTTTCTTGAGATGCGTGCACAATTAAATTTGGACCATACGATTTTTCTTGAAATGAGATGTTTGAGATACAAAATTTTTAATCAACTGTTGAATATTTCTCGAGATACGAGTATGATTTCAGTTGGGACTTGGGATTTTCTGTGAAATGAGATATTTGAGATACGAAATATTAAATCTCAGCCTGTGATTTATCAAGGCATTTGGATCAGGTAATTTGAAAATACATGATCAATGCACGTTGACCGCTAGTCTTGGGGGTAATTGCAATAGTGATTAATGATGGGTACACTTCTCAATTACCTATTTATTGTAGGGGGTAAATAGCAATTAACCTAAAAATAACAGGTATGTCTATAGCAAAAAATAAAGTAATAAAGTACCGAAAAAAATAAAGGACATCCTAGCTAATGTACTTTTTAAAAGCTATCTTTTTAAGGAACCATGCATTGTGAAAAAATAAAAATAAAAAGATAAAAATAAATAAATAATCCATTAAGGTTTTGTTTCGTTCTAAACAAAATAATCCATGGAAAAGGGTAAAAGAAGAGACAAAGGAAAAAATGATAGCTGAGAATTGAAAACAACCATGTTCTATGAAGATATTCCTTGGCATTCTTAACTAATTATTTCTAAAACATTTATGGCCGTGTTTGATTGCAGGAATACGATTCCACAGAATAAGGGTAATTTCTCTACCCTAGGAATCTCTGGAAACTTCCTCTGTGGAAATACAATTCCTTTGTTTGTTTAGAACTTATAATTCCATGGAAGTCTGCAATTAAATCTGCATAGGACATTCTGAACTGATTGTATCTTCAAAAACCAATGATTCAAATACTTAAAATTAATTGAAATCATCAAAACACCATCATTTGAATTGTCCTTACCAAAAAATCACTAGGGATTGACTGAATCATAAAAAGTCAACAGTCTCATACCTTCATCATCATCAAAGCCCATTCCCGAGATTTTCGGGGTCGGCTACATGAATTTTGGTTCTCCAAGCAATGCGATCTTCCCACATTTCCTCACCTAATCCAAGCTCAAGGATATCTTCATTCACCGTCTTCATCCAAGTTTTCAACGGTCGTCCCCTCCGTCTACACCCTCCATTAACTTGCCAATCTAAACATTTTCTAATTGGCGCCGTGCTTGGTCTCCTCCGCACATGACCAAACCAAGTTAAACGTCTTTCTCTAATTTTTTCCTCTATGGGCGCTACACATAAGTATCTCCTAATTCATTCATTTCTAATCTTATCCTTACGAGTTTTACCACACATCCACCTTAACATACGCATTTCTGCTACTGCCATCCTATGCGTATGTTGTCCCGTAGTAGCCCAACATTCTGAACCGTATAGCATGGCTGGTCGAACAATTGTCTTATAGCATTTTCCTTTTAGCCTTGCAGGCATCTTTCTATCGCACAATACTCCTGATGCCATTCGCCATTTCAACCAACCAGCTTTAATCCTGTGGTCTACATCTGCTCCAATAGCCCCATTCTTTTGAATTATAGACCCTAGATATCGAAAAGTCTCACACTTCGGGACCTCGACACCTTCGATCTCAATTGCATGACTTCTCCCTCTTGGTTCTCCCTCTTCGATCTCATACCTTGCATTTCTTAAAACTGATAAAATAATCAAAAATAAAAAGAAATACCATACCGAATCATTAGATCTGATACGGTACAAAAACGGAAAGAGAAGAAGAGGAAGAAAAAAAAGGAAGATGAGAGACTTGCGACAGTGCTGCTCGAGGTTGAAGATGGGGGTAGCAAAGATTCGAAAAAAAAAGACATCTTATGACAATTGTGAGGGAAATTGGGTCAGATGAGGAATTGGACTTACGAAAATAGAAGTGAAATCAAACAACAGAATTAGCCACAATCCAACGGAATGTGCCCAAGTTCCATGGAATTTATAGTAATCAAACACAACCTAAGAAAAACATGAGGTTGATGGGTTCTCCCATTTACCTCCCTTTTTCTATCCTTTGCCACAACCAAACAACAAAACACTCATATAACTATAATTTAATTCTATACTCTTCTAAATAAAAAGAGGTTAACTAGAATACTTTTATGTTCCTGATAAGGATGACCCAGAGGGAGTAGCTTTTACATATTATAGCAAAGAAGTCCACACAAAACTTCTCTCTTAGGGTATGTTTGATTTTTTATTTTTCCATGGAAAACCACAAAATAGTGGAAATGAGAGAGTGCCTGAGAAATATTAACATTCAATGATGTCAAGATAACTATGCTTCATTGACTTTTTTCAGTGGTGAAATATTTGTAGGCCCCCTTTCTCTCCTCTTCCTCTACATATGCACTTTTTCCCGTGGTTTTCCATAAACAAATTAAATAAACAACAAGGACTGCAAAGTAAAATGCTTGATCACACCTGAGGAGGTCCAATTACTAAGCCATAGCAAAACAACATAAAACTGGTTAGTCTAATTAAAGACTTATTAGGACTATCTAGGTTGGCAAAATATTTTTGGTTGATACCTGTGAGCCTTAAACATGCTGTTACAGCTTGCTGCGGGAGTTCCTTGAGCGCGGTTGTAGTGATTTTGTGTTCAAGAGTTACTTGCAGCTTTTCAATTTTTTTTAAAAAGATGGTAGCCTTGCAAACTTTGCTCGTCTTGTCCAGATAAAATAATGGTTCAAGTGAATGAACGTTTTCTCACCGTTTCAATTTTACTGCTAAGGAGGGTCCCACTAATTCCAGATTCTTCGTTGTAATTGTAAGTACCACAATCTCCATCCAGTGACCTGCAATCAAAGCTCAACTCCACTAACTTGCCATCTGCTTTTGATTGATTTAACCGGTGAACGTAAGTATCGCCATCATAGTCCCAAACCCTCTGTGTTTCTAAATCAAGAGAATAGCAATGTTGAGTATCTTTCCAATGCTGGATCGCATGGCGTTCTTTATACCAGCGTTAGAATCATCACGGGGTGATTGAGACACAATAATAGTTGAACAAATGAAGAAGTAGGACTGATATAGTTTTAAGCTAAAAAACTTCTGTGGCAAAAAATTAATGAAGTTTTCGATCATCAGACATCCTATGACCAACCTCCCACATCCAATAAAGCCACATATTACGCAGATCCAAAGATTCTCTAGTGTTCCACAAACTGAGCATGTTGGTTTCTCAGCCTGCTGCTGACAAAATTGGCATACCTGAAAAGGATTATATCAACGTTTCCGCTAATTAGTTTCATTTATAGGAGCAAATCACTACTAATCAGTTTTATTGACCCCCCCCCCCCCCCCCCCCCCCCCCAAAGCCATCCCTTTTTTAGGAGATCAAAGAAATTGTAGCAAACTATTTATTTATTTTGATAGAGATTCAAAATTTAATATCAATTACCATAATAAAATCAAGGGTCACAGGGGAATGGACATTCAAGTGGAATGCGGTTTGGCACGGTTGATTTGCTAAGTTCATGTGCTAATGCATTGCGGATGGATCTACAAGGTATAGATGCATCATTGAGGGATGTTTGGTGTTAGTTGGGTGATGCCTGATACTATGGAGACGATATTAAGAAGTTGGAAGATACTGAATTATATGTATTCTGAAGTAAAAGAGATTTGGAATTTACTACCTTATGCAATACTTTGGCCAATATGGATGGAGCACAACAGTAGGGTGTTTTGCGACAAAGCATCTGGATCAGTGATCATGAAGGTCCTCATTACTTAGGGGTGGGTGTTGCATCTTCCATCTTTCAAAGGGATTCCCTTTCTTCTTAGAATTTGATTGTTAATTGGGATGCTACATAGTGTTCAGACCTTAATTCTTTAAGGTTTTTTGTCCTGTAATACCACGAGTATTGCTTAATAAATTTTTACAGCGAGGAGCCAAGGCCAAATTAAGCAAGGCAAGAATCATTTTATTGAAAGTTAAACAGGATAATGAGCAGTCACTGCCACATATTTGTAATATCATAATGCTCTATCATGTTCCTAGTACTCTAATAGTAGATTCACCACTATGACTTTTATGTAACTTGTAACATGTAGAAACAAGTGCTCGAAACTGGCATATATAACATGCCATGATTTACAATCAATGTAATGTTTGGCATGTCCGTAGTCCTAATCAAAATGATATTTACTCAAGTTATATGGATTTACTCACTGAGCAAAATGAATGAGTCCATTTTGAAATGCACAGACATTGAAATGAATGATCGCACAAGGTTGTCAGAATACCACTGGTGTCTTGATCTAGTCTCTCTAAACAAATGAACATATTGAAAGAGTTATAAACATTTGCCAAAACATAAACCTTACTCTCAAAATCAAAACATGGATGAAGACTAAAATAGACAAGACTAGAGAACCAAGGGCTTACCAAGACAAACTGGACAGGTGGGTAATTCTGTGCAACCTGGTGGAGGTGTACCAGCTATCTCAGTTACTTCCGTATATTCCACCGATGCTGTAAAGAGTATATGACAAACCTCAGCCTGCACAACTCAATCACAACAGAGTTGGATATTTCTTTCAACACTCATTAAATTCTCATCAAATGGGAAAAAAAAACTGCTTGATTCCTTTGAAAAGATATGCATTTGAATACATAAATATGACAAACTTGCAATCAATGAAGCCCCAAATTCACAAATTATACTAAAAAATGATACATATTTATGAAACATATAACTTAAATCAACTAACCAATGTTAGTTTCAAGAAACAAAGTTTGATATCTATGAACTTGAACTTACATTCTTGCAAATATGAATAGCAAAATCAAATTGTTCATTAAAAAATTTATAACATTTTCTATACAATAACAAAAATTGCAGAAAAGTTAATATCTGAAATCTCATTTAACATAAATGCACTAAACCTGGCCACGTGCGAAAAGAAATAAACCTCTGAACCCCAACAAGTACCCAACTGAAAGTTATCCTCAAAACTGTCTCTAAGCCATTGCATGACCTAGCGGAGAAGCCACCGACCCCCAAGGGGCCAATCACACTTCCTCCCTTTGCTTGTAGCATTGCCGGCCAGTGTGCAATAAGGCTGCTGCCAAACTGGATGGCCATGTCACCCCAGCAAAGTCGCACCCTCTCCTGCAAGTCCCGATTGATTTGGTCTTGCAAGCTCCCAATGAGGAAGAGTACTTGTTGTCCAATAATAATGAAACCACACCGACTTTTACCCTTGAATGTTTCTTACCCCCACCCCCCTGGCACAAGGGGAGGGGGGTTTGAATTTTTCGCAGTGGCCATTCACACGAGCCAAAAATCAAATAATGGTCCACTTTCAACCAGATGACCTAGATCATACGACAACGGAGGTAACCACGCTTCCTAAACCCTAAACAAGTGCATAATTGCATTTTGGAATCCCTACTAAAGGTAAAGAGGGTCAATATGTAATTTTTTTTAAGAGATCCTAATGACCAACAGTGGAAACCGGAAATCCGTCCAAGGAGGAGGTGAGAAGTCTTTATTTCCTTCCTCATCATGCCAACCACAACATATTCATCCTTTTTATCAACAAACAGCAGGAAATTTTCATTAAAAAGTGAAAAGTGGTTGACAGTCACAATACAAAAGAGCTGGCTAAGCCAAACAAGTAAATTAAAAGGCGATTACAAAGTAAACAAATTAGCCCAATAAATAATACAGGTATGGAAAGGGATAACATCTAAATAACCCCAAACATTCCCCCAATGCCATATGAAGGACTTGATATCTCTACAAACAGTGGGAGGATCTTTCCTCTTTCCCCCTAAAGATCTTGCTATTCTCTCTTTCCATATTAGCCAAAATGTAAGAAGTAGAGAGTTTTGGTCCAAAGCCATATTGACTACGGTATGTTGAATGATTTTTTTTCAAAGAGGATTCTACGCAGTGTTCGAAAAAAGGCCTAGGCGTTAGAGAAAAGCCTAGATTAATGGCTGGGCGGGGTGAAAAATCGGGTAGGCGCCTAGGCGGGTTCTGAGCGGGGTCTAGGCAGTTTGGGCGGGTTTTTTTTTTACTGGTTGCAAAAATTTATGTGAACAAGGATTTGAGATTGGTTGTTCTCAGGCCGACGATCGAGGATGCTGAGACTAATTTGAATAAGGTTGATTGTGTTATTATTTTATTTTTCTTTTCCTTTTTTTGAAAAGAAACAATTTAATTATTTTTCATTCTGTTTGAATGTAGCACATGATGATTACTTAATGAAATTCTCAAAAGATCTGCCGATACCAATTTTAGTAATGTAAATTTTATCAAACATGAGTGAGGTCATTCATGCAATTTGAAGAAAAATAAAAGAGTAAGTTTTGATATTTGTTCACAAATTCAATTTATATAAAGTACCCATCATGACCAACTTCAGTCATTTGAGTTTTAATAAATTTTGTTCATGATTGTTAATTTTTCATGTTTATAAATTTTGCATATGTATCTTGGCCAATGCAGTTAAATTAGAAAGCGATAGCAGTGCGGTCCAGGACCGAATTAAGATTAAGCGGTATTAATCGAATTTAATCGATCAATTTTTTCAAAGCATATATTTTTAAATTTAATCAGTCATAGATTACAAAAATAAATAATTAATCAAATGGTATAAATTTGTAATTATATAACTTTACTAATTAATCATAGTCATATATTACTTTACTAATTAATCAAATGAATTTAAATTGCAGGTTGCAACATTTATATCACTACAATCAACCTAACTTTCCAACCTAGCGATAAATCGGTGAGTCGATTGGGCCGATTAATTGATGACTCGCCAATTTTTCGCCGATTAATCGGTGACCGCTATACCCCAACCGATTTCACCCAGTTCGGTTTGATCAAACCCCGAATTAAGATTAATCACCGATTTTTTATTGCATTAATAACTTAGATCTTGGCATTAAATTAGATGTAATTGATAAGATATTATGTTTAACTTTTGTAAATTATTAAAATTATAATACAAAACCTAAAACTGCCTAGGCCCCTGGGCGCTAGGCACCTGCTCTCTACCCGCCCGCCTAGCGCTTTTTAAAACACTATTCTATGTATGTGAGTTGACTGATTTGATATTTGGAAAGGGTTTAATGTGGAGACATTAAAACCGATATACTAAAGTTCAATGAAAATATTAATATGGACGACTTAGTTGATTGGGTAGCTCAGATAAATAAAGCAATGAATATAAATCTATCGCAAGTCAAAAGAGAAAGATTTTTTATTAGTTACAAACTGTGTAGTTAAAACAACGTTATAACCCCGATATACCGCCTAACAGGGGCCGTTACGTTATATCATTATCACGTTATAGTACCACAGCTCCGATATAACGGTGTTATATGGACGTTATTGAGATAACTTTTTTAATAACGTCGTTTTAATGTTTTGTTCTAATGCATAGAAAAAAAATCACATATTTCATTCTCGATCGAACCACAACCCTAGACTGATTGGAAATGAACATAACTCGCCGTCACCAATCGATAGAGAACCAGACCTCGCCGTTTGACAGAGAACGTGAGAAGATGGAAAGAAGACGAAGAGTCGATCGCAATCTCTGTTGCGATCTCACTCTCATGCGAAGGGAAGATTTTTTTAATAATGATTTTTTTTTTTAAATTTAATGTTATAAACATGATTCTCTTTTTTACTCTATAATATACATTAATACTTTGTGGGTGTATTAAAAATATATTTAAAAATTATTCCGTTATATACTGTTATATCCCGATATTTCCCGTTATAACCTATAACGCTTTTGGACCGTAATCCGTTTTAACTGCATAGGTTACAAAGGTTATTGGGAATTTCCCCAAAAAGTGGTGAAAAGAGGTAGCTAGAGAAAGATACATGTTACATCAACCTCTTGTCCTCACGTGGTCCCATGTCCTAGGTGAAGGCACTCTTGAAAGAATAATTAATCCTCCTACTTACCAAAGAAATTTGTTTAATTTGTGTACATAGGAGTTCAATCTTCTTTGTAATACATTGCGGTTAGGAAACCGAATAACAAAATATGCATGGTCAGCTCAGTGGTCATTTAAGTGATCATCCAAAATGAATTGATGATCTTCAACATAAAAAACTTGAAGAGTTTTGAAAACTCAAAACCACCACATCTAGGTTCATTCTCCTGCCCCATTTGTTAATCCCTCATGCTAACTCTATTCGGCTACTCCTAAGTCGAATCTATGTTATGTGGTTATAAATTTGGGTACATATCCGAGAATGTCCAAATTGTAAAACGTTGTCGTTGGTTAATAATGTAGATGACCAAGATTGTTGTTGATCTGTGCAAATATGGATATGATATAAGACATTATACAAACACGACGATACGACAAACACTCAAATACTAGGATACGGAATGGTAGGTTACAATATTAGAACATATTGATTAAAAATAGAGTAATATAGGATCATAAACCATAAATTTATTAACATTATGATCCTTTGTAAACATTATGTTAGTAAAACAAATAATAACACAACAATCATTTCACAATTCATTTATTTAGAGTTT
The DNA here is from genome assembly GCA_003290165.1 of Berberis thunbergii. Lineage (NCBI taxonomy): Eukaryota > Viridiplantae > Streptophyta > Magnoliopsida > Ranunculales > Berberidaceae > Berberis > Berberis thunbergii. The sequence goes on along the minus strand of QNQO01007601.1, from coordinate 64,100 downwards.
AGGTCCCATAGTTTGTACAACCTTGCATTTAGACTCTATCTTTGTCCAACTTTGAGTTTAGGTCCCATAACCACGTTGACCATCCATACTCCGTCGACAAATTAAGTTAATTTTGTTATTTTTTAAAATTGAATTTACTCAGTAAACAAGTAACAACAACCACCACCACCAAACTGAATCCAACTGGAAACCACAAACAACCAACTCCACCAATATCCGCATCTACTACCAACAACAGCACCACCACCACTGAATCAAGCCAACACCACCCTCTTTACCTCATCCTCTACTCTCGATCATTTCCCACCATCAAGCCACCACTACCGTTAGTAAACCATAACCCTTTGTCTCAGTTCCTGCACTCGGATCATCACCACAAATTTAATTTCTAGATTGCTTCCATTTGATCCATTCATCAAAGCCCACATCTCAATTTTTTGTATTTCTACTTCATCCTCTCTTGGTAGGTAGGTAGGTTTTGGTTAGTTTGTCATCAACTACTCTTCTTTTGGTGGTTTTTAGTCTTGAATTTTTAGGGCTGTGTGTTTGTGGCTAGCGATCTTCCAATATTTGAGATTTATAGTGTACAATGACAGCAGCCAGAATACTGGACACGGTGGCCAAGAGTTCTTTTGAGTTGGAGCACTCTTTGGGTTTTGGGTTTTTTCTCTTATCTATTTGTTTTTTTTTCCTTAAAATTTCGCCCTATTTTATAATATCACACTCACAAAGTCAACAAACAATCAAGAAAGTAAACAAAGAAACGAGAAAAGAAGAGTGGAGACAAAAGGGCTTGAAGGAGAGGTGTGTGGCGGTGATGTGGTTGGGAGTTAGGGCTAGGACTTGAGGAAGAAGATGGGTTTTACTGATTTTAGGTTTTATTCTTTTCGTATTTTATAATTTAATGTCAAGTCAATCTCAGACATACACATGAATGGGTTTCATCACCTCATCTCACGCATAAATTAATCATCTAACGGAGACTTTGGTCTCATTTTAAGTCGGGCTAGGTTAGTGATGATCAATCAAAGTCAATATCCTTAGACCGAGTCAAAGGACACTTCTGTCAGTTTAGACAGAGTTGGGAAGGTCACCATGGTCTTGGGACCTAGACTGTAAGTTGGAAATAGGACCTAAACGCAAAGATGATACGACCTATTGAACGTAAAAGTTTAAATAATTGTAAGTCATAGCGCTTACAATAACAAGTCATACGACTTAACTCATAAGAAAAAAAAAACATAAAACAAAAAGAAACTGCATCCTAAAAGTGCACATCCCACTAGACGTGTTCATATCCCATCCTAGTCTTGCAAACTCTTCCCTTATTTGCACCCAATCGAAATTTTTAAAAAAAAATCCGGGCCATGGTGGGTTGTATCCTACCCATATCCTATACATGTTGATTGTTTGATACTCCAAGGGTTGTATCAAACATGTACCAAAGCTATATCGTATCCGATACAATAATATATTTCCTAAAATTTATAAACTTAACTATTCTTTTTTTTGCATTAGAACTAAAAAGGAGAAACGATTACAACAAGAGCGAGAAGCTCAAGAAAGGGGAAACACAGTATAAAAAAAATCTGATATGCTCAATTTTCGATAATTAGGTTAGCCCATAGATGAAGAGCTCCAAAGAGGCAGAAATGATGGCCATGTCCCAAGCAATCGCCCACTGAATAGACATAATTTTGACCATAACCAGAGGTGAGCGGGGTCAATGTTCTTGTTGTTGATCAATCAAACGTTTTTTCTTTCCACAAGACTCGCAACAATGTGAAAAAGAGATGATCCCAAATTATTTGATTTCAGATCCAAGGATCATGAATTCCACTCTTTGAAGCATGCAGGATATCCCTCTCTTGACAGTTGACAGCATGGCATGAGCCGCCAATTTGTTTCAACAGCGATGAAGGCCAAAATTATCTAGAAAGCGGGAAGTCAAGGAACAAGTGGGAGATGGATTCCATCGAAGCTTCACATAGGATAGAACACACATGATGATAATGATTAGAGCACGTTTCACTAGGTTGTCTAACGTAAGGATTTTTTCCATGGGCAAGACAACAGGAGTCTGCGTCCTCGAAAAGAAAGAGTTATGTGTCCTCCAAAAGAAAGAGGTGTGTCCTCCAAAAGGAATCAGATAATCAGATGTTCAGCAGATGCTTGGCTGAACAGAATAGTTGGGGAAGAAGCAATGGCGGCAAGGGTGATTTTGCCATAGAAGTTAGGGTTGAACAAAAAACCGATCAAACCGACCAAACCGACCAAACCGAACCGATCGAATATATATAATAAATAATATATTTTTATATATAAATAATATAATATGTTTAAAATAGTCGGTCGGTTCGGTTTTGGTTCGATTTTAGTCGGTTCGGTTACGGTTTGCATAAATTAGAATCGGTTCGGTTTCGGATCGGTTTTGTTAATGGTCGGTTCGGTTTCAGTTTGAAAATTTTAAAACCGACCTAGGTCGGTTTGGTTCACGGTTTAGGTGAAAAACCGAACCGATGGTTCGGTTTTCAGCCCTAATAGAAGTCTATAGAGAACTTACTAGTCTTGTGATTCCAAACTCACTCATCTTATTGGTTGGTTATTTCTACCTTCTCTAGGGTATCCAGCAAATCTATTAGGTTGGCCATTTCAGAATCTCTAACATTATCTTATTAGTGTTATTAAGAATTGATAAATAATTTTGTTGATTTGATGTTAAACAAAAAAAATCAGTGAAAGCAAAGTTAATATTTGACAAAATGAGAAAATTACAAGAGTAGCCTGCATACATTCACACTCAAAAAAGTGCTCCCATTACACTAAAATAAACATGTATTAAAGACTCCCAGGCACTCCAAACATTTAGAGCACTGTGGCTAACCATATATGAATATGAAGCTCTATAAATGTTTTAATGGTCGATAGTGAAGTAGTAGTAAAAGAGTAAACATCATGGAACATTGTCACTGTTTTTTGTTTTTTAAATTTATTTGTATGCATGCATTAGCGAGCCACTCACTCTCTCATTTCATTTTAATCATTTTTTTTCCCTTTATCTTCTTGATAAATTAATAAATTAACTAGACTCATGGGTTAATTTCTTTTGCAAGTTAGGCTTTTATTTTCTTTAAATATACCTGTAATTGTTGTATTCCACAACATTAGAAGTTTATTTGATCTTCTTGTACTAAGATTTCTGAGTTACAAGATCCTTTGTGTGAATATTGTGGGCTTTTTGGCAGTCATCAGTTTCCTCAAGTTATTACTATTGTACAAACAACATTTTAGGTTAAACCTAAAGTGAATGATATGTTCAAATTTCAACCAATATAAATAAACACCAAAATTGGGAATCTTTTATCAAGAAAATCCAAACGGACTACTAACATATAATTCAAAAATAACATAAACCTCTGAAAATGAGAACCGTCGTATATTCAAACTATGATAGAAATTCAAACTATGATAGAAATTCAAACTATGATAGAAAGTGTGTGCCTTCAAAAGTTTAATTAGTTTAATCAACGCACAGTATCGATCTTCCATTGCATAATATCTGCAAATTCAATCATTTTTTTTAAAAATTAACGAGTTCAATTAACTCCGCCCATTGCAACGACCGGTCCTAAGCCCGGATAAAGGAGGAGGGTTGGTGTAGGCTTGTGATAGTCAACCGTAAAAAACCCATCACATCATTTTTCATGAAATTTGGTTCAAAAAGATTAATGCAGAAAGATAAGGCGTCCCCCGCTATAAGCAACGCGCTGCACCTATGCTCGGGTGTAGTGACAAATGAGCAAAGCGCGTTGCAGCGGCGCCCGGCTATAGTGTTAAATAGGTAAGGGTTCTCGCACCATTCTGGACGAAGGCGAGTAAAAAGCTAGTCTAAGTTAAAGCTAGAGATAGAATGATTAGATTGGTCTCTTAAAACATAGGAACTTTGATGGAAAAGACAATAGAATTAGTGGATGCCCTGCTAGAAGGAAGTAAACATAGTTTGTCTTCAAGAGACAAAATGGAAGGGGAACAAGGCTAAAGATTTAGGAGGAGGGTTCAAACTCTTCTATTCTGGTAAAGATGAAACTAGGAACGAGGTGGGAATAGCGGTAGATAAAATTTTTTAGGATGCAGCAGTCGACGTTAGAAGGTTTGGGGATAGAATCATAAGTATTAAATTAGCTTTGAAACTAGAGATAGTGCATGTTATTAGTGCGTATGCACCCAAGTGGGTTTGGACGAGGAGACTAAGAAGGATTTTTGGGACTTTTTAGAGGAGTTAGTTCTTGGAATTCGCTCTTCCGATAGGGTTTTCCTAGGCGGGGATTTGAATGGCTATGTCGGTAAGAATAGAGTTGAGTATGAGAGGGTACATGGAGGTCAAGGCTTTGAGAATCGGAACACTACGGGAATTTCTATTATAGATTTTGCTTTAACTCAGGATTTTTGGATCGTAAATACTTTTTATAAGAAGAGGGAAGATCACTTGGTGACCTTTGCGAGTGGGCGCAATAGAAGTCAAATTGATTATTTTCTTGTGAGGAGACACGATTTAGGTAGATATAAAAATTGTAAGGTTATACCAGGGGAATGTCTGAAAAACCAACATAGACTGTTAGTTCTCGATTTTTGTCTTAAGAGTATGGGTCGTATTGCTATAGAACAGGTTAGACCGAGAATTAAGTGGTGGACCTTACAAGGAGATGTGTGCCAAAAATTTAGAAAGAAGATTTTGGGTGGCCACTCAGTTTCAGAGGGTTAGGAGAATCTAGAACCAAAGGATAGGACTAGTAACGCGAATCTTTTTGAACATTTGGCAAATCGAATAAGAAGATGTGCGAAGAAAGAGTTAAGAGAGGCCAAAAGAGAAGGTTTATATGGTAAGGAGACATAGTGGTGGAACGCTAATGTGCAACAAACCATTGCGGAAAAGAAAAGATGCTTTAAGATGTGGCAAAAAGATAGGTGCCTAGAGTCTTATGAGCTTTATAAGCAAGCTAAAAAGTTAAGTAGTAAAGCAGTCGGGAAAGCTAAGAAGAGAGCGTATGATGATCTTTATAATAGGCTAGGTACGAAGGACGGGGAGAAAGATATTTTCAAGATAGCTAAAGCTAGAGAACGAAAAACTATGAACTTGAGACATGTTAAGTGTGTTAAGCATGAGCATGGAAGAGTTTTAATGCAGGATAAAGCTATTTTAAATAGATGGAATGATTACTTTTAGAACCTACTCAATGAAACACATGTATGGGAGTTAAACTTGGAGAGGTATGCTTCACACGAAGGGAGACATCGTGTGTTCCATCGCAGAGTTAGTGCCACATAAGTGAGAGAAACTTTAAAAAGAATGAAGACAGAAAAAGCTGTTGGACCGGATGATAAACCAATTGAAGCATGGAAATGTCTGGGAGAAGTTGAGATTCAATGGCTAACTAAGCTCTTTAATAGGATTTTGAAAACTAGAAAAATGCCAGATTCATGGAGACATAGCATTGTAGTACCAATTTATAAGAACAAAGGGGATATCCAGAATTGCTCGAACTATAGAGGGATAAAGCTTATGAGTCATATGATGAAACTTTGGGAGATGGTTATAGAACGAAGACTTAGGAGTTTAACCACAGTTTCGGAGAATCAATTTGGATTTATGCCGGGTAGGTCTACTACGGAGGCCATCTTCCTGCTTAGGCAAACTATAGAAAAATATCGAAAGGCACGTAAGAGTTTACATATGGTTTTTATTGATCTGGAGAAAGCATATGATAGGGTCCCCAGGGAGTTAATTTGGTGGTGTTTGAAAGGAAGAAAGTGTCGCAATGTTATGTCGATATCATTAAGGATATGTATGAAGAGGCTGTAACAAGTGATCGCTCAGTTGGTGGGATGTCCAGTAAATTTCCAGTGTCAGTAGGACTACATCAAGGGTCGACGTTAAGTTCATATCTCTTTGTTTTGGTCATGGATGAGTTGACGAGACATCTGCAAGAAAATGTACCTTGATGCATGTTATTTGCAGATGATATTGTCTTAATGGATGAGACTAGTGCAGATTTAGGTCAGAAATTAGTTAAGTGGCGGGAGGCTTTAGAGAGCAACGGTTTTAGAATTAGTCGTTCGAAGACGGAGTATCTAGTGTGCAACTTTGATTGTGAACCACGAGGGAGAAGTAATGCAATTGAGATCGAAGGTGTAGAGGTCCCAGAGTGTGAGGCTTTTCGATATCTTGAATCTATAATTCAAAAGAATCGGGCTATTGGAGAAGATGTAGACCCAATGTTTTAAAAAGCGTTTTTAAAGCGCGCCTTGAGGCGCGAGTCGAGGCGGGGCAACCAAAAATTGCCCCTGGGCGTACGAGTCGGGGTGGCATCTGGAAACGTTCGCTTTGTTGTGTCGAGGCGTACGCTTCAAGGCGTGATGAGGCGTACGCTTATTTAATCATGGGATCATCCAATCTGTTCGGATCTTTAGACAGATCCAACGGCTGTCACTAAAATTGCATTTGCCAAAACCTAACCTAATCGATTTCATTTGTTATTTCATTTGCAGACAGAAGAGGGGAGGACGAAGCCGACGAACTGAAGAAGAAGAGAAGAAGAACACAGAGGAAGAAGAGTAGATCGAAAGGGGAACAGAGGAAGAACTAAAGAAGAACACAAAGTCTTTCGAGTTTCGACAGATCCAAGCTGAAAGCTCAGTTTCGACTTTCGAGTCTTTCGATTTCGACAGATCCAATCATCCAAGCTCTGTTTCGATTTCGATTTCGGTACACTTCTTATTCTAATTCTCTTCTTCTTCTTCTTCTTCTTCTTCTTCAGTTCTTCAGTTCAGACTTCAGTTCTTCACTTCTTATTTTGTTTATGAATGAACAATTGAACACCATTTGAAGTAACAATCAAAAAAGCATTCAAAATGAGCATAGGTCTAAGGTCCCTCTTTAACTTATATTCCTGGTAGGTGGTAACTGGTAAGTTACTAAGTTAGCTTTTGCAGTCCAAACTCCAAAGCATTCAAAATGAGCTACTTACATAACTTATATACTGCGGTTTACTGCCATAATTTTCATTACATAGCGCTGTTCGCTGCATTGTAGTTTAAGAGAAATGCCTTGGTTCAGAGTCTGATGCATCATAAAGGGAAACATCTCTTAGTGATTCTACAGTTAATCATGCATGATGGGTGGGAGATGGGGTTACTATGATTCAGCCTGTATTTGTTCTTGTTTATGAATTGAAGTATTGAACACCAACACGGCAACACCATTATTTAGAATGTTGTAAATAATTTGTATGTTTTTTTCTAATCTGTATGTTTTGTATGTTATTCAGTTAAATCTATAAAAATTCCATGTTTTGTATGTTTTGCTTGAAGAATGGATGAATTACAGTTCTGTGCATGTTTTGTATTTATAATTCAATTTTGTATTTGTAGATTAGATGGCACCGCCCAGGACTACGAATACGACTACTAATGATGGAAAAGACAAATTTTGGGATTATGGCACAAGTGTAAAAGGTCCTAACGACATCAAATACGTGAAATGCGAGTTTTGTGAGCAAGTGGTCAAGGAGGGAATTTTTAGATTGAAAAATCACCTTGCAAAGACGCGCAAGGACACAAAACCTTGTTCTAAAGTACCGGATGATGTCTTCAAAGAAGCGAAGACTTTTTTGTAGCTAACTGGTATATTTAGTTATATTAAGAGATTGAACAGGTGGGATGGCAATTTATATTTTGTAGCTAATTGTTCTATTGTATGCACACACATTTACTGACAAACATATTATTTTGTTTTAGCAGGCTCCAAACAACAATGTGAGTGTGGACATGCAGATGCAGATGCACTTTATATGCTTTACTTGTGTAGACGCCGACGGTACGCATTCTTGAATAATTGATTTCTCTATTTAATTCATGATTCATCATCATTTAAGATGTGCATATGTTAAATTTCTCTATTTCTCTATTTCAGTAACTTATGTTAAATTTCCTGAAACAACTGAGTGTACTAGTATCAACTATGAGTCTATGAAGATACTACAAGTCTACAATCTACAAAATCAGGTGAAGTCTTAATCCTCGACCTCCACTTCTTGTTCTTCACTACAATCCCTACGAGTTACGACTTACGAGTCTTCAAAATTTTCTTTGATTTCTGCATTTTCTCAACTCAACAAACAATACATGTAGGCACATAAATTATAAATACTGAAATACATAACTCATAAGGTGATAATGATGTGATTTAATTTTTTTCAGACTTTCAGTATTATGCTATAATGCTATAGTGAATTTTTCACTACTTTTTACAAAAAAACGCCTCGCTCCGCCTCGAGGCTACGTTTCGCCTCGGAAAAAACTAAACCGCCTTGAAGCTTAAAAACGCTTTTTAAAACATTGAGTATCACTCCAAACTTGAATCTGAAATGTTGTGGTTCAATTTTCTGAGAATGTCCAAATCCTAAGAAGTTTTGTCTTGGTTCTTAACTGGAATAGGTTGCTAATGAAACTAAGGAGTTGACCCTCCTAATGGCAACAATGGTGTTATGAGCGTGTCTTAGGTTGTTGGAGTAGGTCTTTTCAACTGTGAACTTGAAGTTCTTTTCAAACATCAGGAGTCCCAGATAGAATCAGACTCCACCTTGAGGCACTGGAATAGAAGTATAAAGCCTTTTAATTAATGTTTTGATGTCATCATTGTTTTAAAAAGCGTTTTTAAAGAGCGCCTTGAGGCGCGAGTCGAGGCGGGGCGCACAGAAATCGCCTCTGTGCGTACGAGTTGAGCTGCCAGTGTGAGGCGTTTTTGAGGCAAGGCGTTTTCGAGGCGGAAGCTTTTTTATTTATTGATCAGTTGGCGATATTTGGTAAATGGCTCTCCAAATGCACCTAGAAACACTGCAGTTGACAAGCAAATGGTTGATTGATTCATTGCTTGACATGCAGGACGCATTTGTTGTTCGCATGCCTACCTCTTCTAAGGAGATTGTCCCTTTTGAGGGTATTCCCAATTAAGGCAATCCAAACGAAAACACATGCTTTGGAGGCAATGTTACTGACCCATATCTTCTTGATGATATTTTTGTCCCACCCTTGGATACTACCCCCGCAGAGCTTAAGATAGACAAATTTAAGCTGAACTGATCATTCTTGCCGCTTTGTTCCAACCTATTGTCTTCATGCTGGAATCTGAACTGATTCTCAGTAGTTTAATCTGCGTTGAACGTCAAAGGTGAAGAGTCCTCCTTGTTGGTGGCTTCCATATCATTGTAAAACTTGTTCTTTATTTGTTTGAATTTTTTATATACATTTTCACTATTTTTTACAAAAAAACGCCTCGCTACGCTTCGCCTCGGAAAAAGCTCGATCGCCTCGAGTCTTAAAAACGCTTTTTAAAACATTGGATGTCATGGGTTAACTAGGTGTAATAATTGGACGCACATTTACGGGAACATGCCACATAACTGTTTTCTCTTCTTTAAAAAAAAAGAAAAAAGAAAGAAGAAGCTCTTGCTAATGTATTCCCCAAATTAGTTAATGAAGTAGAAGTTTTGTGCTAACATTTCCGAGTTGCAAGATCTTGTGAGTCAATATTATTTCGAACACAACCGCTAAAATGAATGCTATCTTGAAATCTCAAGCAATATAAAACACCAACCCTTAAATCAACTAGTAATGTACAAGCAAGAAAGAAAACAAACCTCTGAAAATGAGAATGACCGTCCATTCAAATGGCGATAGAATGTGTGCGCCCTCTCCTGATCAATTAGCTTAATCAACACACTGTACCGATCTTCCATTGCATCATTTCTGCAAATTGAATGAAATAATTAAATAATAATCTCAAAGGAACAAGTAAAATCGAGGAAAAGGGTACCTGATGAGGAGAATTTCGGAGACGCTATCAATGTGAGAGGCGCAAAAGCGGAGGAAATCGTCGGAAGAGAGGTGGCCGGGGACGGCGAGGATGAAGAGGAGAGTGGAGGAGGGGTTTGGCGGTGAGGAGGAGAGGTGGCGGTAGAGGTGGACGATGCCTCTGCATTCTTGGATTTTAGGGTTAGGGTTTTCGAAGGCGGTGTTGTGGTCTGAGATGGAGAGTGTGAGGAGGTGGTTGGTGTCCACCGAGTGGATTCGAAGACTGAACATGGTGGTGTCAGTAGGAGAACAGAGGAAGGGCTTTGATCAAGTCACCGGAATGATTCAAGTTTTTTGGTTATTCCGCGGGAAATGGAAATGGAAATGGAAATGGAAATGGAGTGGTTATGCTCGCTCGATCAAGATTTTGACGGAGTTTTTTTTTTTTTTTTTTGAAGCGATTAGAAGCTGACTTCCAACTAAGAACGGCCTTCTAATGTGTTTTGCTTCTTATTAGAAGCCGTAAAATTAAATGGTATTTGTTTTTAGGCGTTGAATAAAAATTATTTAACAATTTTGCCACACTGAGTTAAATAAAATTATTTTATAACTATTGTACTCAAAATCATACTAAATAATTATTCAAATTCTAGAGAATGTTACAATACATTTTGATGATACATCAAAATAAATTGATCATCACAGCTGTACACATGGCATAAAGTCTCATCACGATAATACAACGCCTAATCTATTGTGTCAGCTCATAAAACCCAAAAAGAATGAGGTCAATTATAGAGGCCAAGATTAGGCCCACCATTTAGGAGGCGTAGACAAGATCCAAATCCAGGCCTAGACAAATTGAAGCCCAAATCCAGGCCTAATACACGTTCTCTCATAAAGAAGAAGAACGTTGCACCAAGAAAAAGCCATGAAGGAACTTACGCCTCCACGAACGCATCTTCATTAAGGAGGAGACTCTTACAAAAACATCTCCTTCCATTGCGCCCCACATGTTTAAGTCACGCAGAGAGTTAACCAAGGCCGTTATAACAAGTAAAGGGAACATTCGACAAAGATATGCAATCTTAACTGAGTTTTGTCCAAATTTCTTTCTTTTTCCAACAGAGTTACGACTTATGCATCGGGGTGCCTTTGGCCACCAAAAAAGTGGTCATTAATAGTCTAACAGTGGTTTTGCTAGTCAAACTGACAGAATGACGATTTTCGAACGCATCAGTTTGGCGCCGTCCGTGGGGAACGATGAGTTTCCTTTTTCTAAAAATAAGATTCACAGTGACAAGACTTACCACAACCTCACGAAAGATCAACGAGGCCATCAAAATGAATAATGCAGTCTACAGATCCACAATCCAGTAATGATCGTGACAACTCTCCCATTGACACATCACTGACGGCTCAGGGAGAAAATATAACCCGAAATACCGAACCAATAACTTCCGAGATTGCAGATCTGCAACACGCAATAGTCTAGACAATCTAGATGACAGTCAGTGCTGCCACAGACCCTTGGATAGACTTGCTCATGACTCAGATGAAATACATGACAAAGATGCTGGAGAAAATCACCCAGGAATGTGTTCAGCCAGCCGACCCTACTTCAGCTCCACCACAACAAAACTCTACTGTTTGAACTCAAGTGAGTGAAGAAGCCTTAGCGGAACCCCAACAGGGAAACATCAGGAGCAACGAGCTCCATTGAGACAAAATCCACAGTACGGCGGAACTGTTGCAAAAATCCCATTTTGGATTGGAGTCACAGATCCCAATGTACCATGTGAGTTGGCCAAGCCACCATTCTCTGACTAACTCACGAAGAAAGCAATGCCAAAGAAATTCACCCTTACAAAGTTTGAAGTGTACGATGGTACCACCGACCCAACTGATCACCTACAACATTTTCACAACATGATGACTTTAAAAGAGCCATGAAGTCGATACTATGCAGAACGTTCCCAACCAACCTCACATCCATAGCAATGAACTGGTCCAATAGCTTGCCACCAAGGTCAATTGACTCTTTCCAAGCCTTAGCTACTACTTTCATTACCAGATTTATCGGGAGCCAGAGAATAAGGAAAGGACCCCACTACCTTCTGCACATCTGACAGAAGCCAAAAGAAACAATTCAAGAGTATTTACTCGCTTCACCAACGAGTTAACGATGATTGATGGATGCAACAATGACACAGCTACTGCAACTTTCGGCGTCGGGTTGAATAGAATCACCTTCTTCGATGCCCTCAACTTGGAACCTCCAAAAGGCATGGCGGTCTTGCTGAAAATAGCACAGACACATATTTCCCTCGAAGAAATGAAAGCTGCAAGGAGAAAAAATGAGCATGAAAGGGAGAACCATTCGAGGAAACGATAGAGAAAAGATGAAAGAATGCGAGATGACGGATCACGGGAGGACAACAACCATTTAAATAAACATCGAAGCGATGGACGTACGGAGCCCAACCAGCAAAAATCTAGGAAGCTGCAATTGGCACGACCAAATTATGAATGAATAACCAGCGTAATGAGGAAAAATATATAAACTATACACAGCCCCAAAAGCAAATCGAACCGACATCTTGAAACACATCAAACTTGGAGAGTGTCAACTCACCAACCAGAATGAAAGGAGACCTGAAAGGACAAGACAAAAGCAGGTACTACTCTTTCCACAAAGATCACGGACATGATACTGAGGACTGCTACAAATTGAAGGAAGAAATCGAGCATTGGATCCAGAGGGGATGACTGAACTAGTTTGTCGATATATCAAACAAACAACTCAAATATAAAGAAAACGAGGACACTACGGCCACGGGATCAAAGGAACGGTCAACAGAACTAATATATGCTCTACACGGCATCCGCCCTGAGAAAGAAACACTTCCCACCAGAACAGACCCATATCGAAGTCGAAAGACCAATGCTCTGAAAACTTTAGCAGCAAAGACAAATTCGAACAAAGTCACTTATAAAGGAACTAACGAACTCCATCAGTCCCTAACTAGCAGTGCCAAACGAGGAGCAAAAGCAACCAAAGTAAATGAGGTCATAACTTAAGAGAATAGCAGATGCATAAATGCCAATGCGAGGATAGACACTAGCGACGCAAGAATAAAGAAGAAACACTTCATAGTGTAATGGAGACACTCCAGGAAAAACGACCACTAAAATAATCAAAGAATCAATAAAATTTCATTTTCAGAATCAACATCTCACAAAAAGCAAACAACTATATAACACAACTATGCAAAACAATCAGCGTAAGAACCCAAAAGGAACCCAGACACAAGTAAGATATTCACAATAAACTTCTGGTCTGATCAACCAAAGAAGTAAAAGTTAGATGAATGAGTCGACTATGTGAAATAACTTTGAGTCGACTAGAGTGTCGCACGTACGAAGTAAGAGTTGGACACCCGAGTCAAATTAAGAACAAAACCTTGGAATTGACCGAGGTATTGAGTTAACGAAGTAAAAGTTGGATGAACGAATCAACTAAATGAAATAACTTCGAGTCGATTAGAATGTCACACCAACAAAAGTAAGAGTTGGACACCCGAGTCAAACTAAAAAAAAGCTTCGAATTGACCGAGGTGTCGAATTAACAAAGTAAAAGTTGGATGAACGAGTCAATTAAACGAAATAACTTTGAGTTGACTAGAGTGTCACACCAACGAAGTAAGAGTTAGACACCCGAGTCAAACTAAGAACAAAAGCTTCGATTCAACCGAGGTGTCGAGTTAACGAAATAAAAGTTGGACGAACGAGTCAACTAAATGAAATAACTTCGAGTAGACTAGAATGTCGCACCAACAAAGTAAGAGTTGGACACCCGAGTCAAACTTAAAAGATAACTTTGAATCGACCGAGGTGTCGAGTTAACAAAGTAAAAATTGGACGAACGGGTCAAACTAATACGGGAACTTCGGATAAACTAAAACGGAGTGAAGGTTGAATGAACAAGTCAACTAGGTAAAGTGACTTCGAGACAACTAGAATGTTGCACCAACGAAATAAATGAGCCAATTGAGCAAATCAATTTTGTGTCACGACAAGTTAACAAAGTAAAAGATCAGGCGGATAATTTAACAAAGTAGAAGACAAGCAAACAAAACAACTCTCACAGGAATTCAGAGACAATAAGCATAAGATCAAGACATGCGTTCTAAAACACAGGAAAATAAATTGTTATAGACACATCTGTGGAACATCGAATACAAGTTATCAAGACAATGACAGATGAACAAAGTGGATAAAGGTGCTAATTATGATAATTCAAAATCCATTCAATTACATTTAAAAAGTAGCAATGGAAAGCTAAGAGGAAAGATTTATAACATCTTCAACAATACCACCTATAAGAGTCGGATCAACAACAAGGATCTCCTTCAGCCATTGGGACACTCAGAGGATCTTCAGCTGCACCTTCCATGTCCTCAAAAGTATGATAAACCAGATGACGATACTGGGAAAAATCGACACCAAGACCCTTGATATAGTCCAGAAGCTCAGTCCGACCATCAACAATGCGTTGCCAATCAGCCACCTCCATAACACATAATCTATCCTTAACGAAAGCAAGCTTACTTTTTACCGCAATAAATTGGCCCTCAATAGTAGTGAGCATCACAGAGGAATCAGCCTTGGCCTCGTCAAGCGAAGACATAAATTGCTCTACTATTTTCTAAGCAACATCGTGATTGTTGGAATCATGGCCCGCGTGACCTTGTCATGAAACACCTTTTCAAAGGAAAGTTTTTTCTCCACATCGTACAAACGTGTAAGGACGCCTTCTAGATCAGCTCTCAAGGATTCGAGTGCAACCACATATCTATCCCGCACACCCACCTCCTCTGCCAACGACGCCCAACAACCTCAACCACCTTGGTTCGTTCAGAACATCGCGTTGTTAACACGTCATAGTAATAAAGAACATGGGAGAATGTCAGTTGCAAGACGAAAAGCTTTCTCTCCAAATAAACCATAAAATTGTGATTGACCTGATGACTCAAGCCCATCATTCTTGCATAGGAAAAATGAGTCATCCCTTCCATTATAAGCCTAACACCATCTTCAAGATGAAGGTTTTGGTTCAGTACGGACATCGAAGGCCTCTACATCGACCGTTTGTGGCATTCATTTATCAGCTTACATGCACCATCTTACACGTTAAGGCGAGATAACCAACATAATTTCCCATCCGATTTAACTCGGATCTCCTCAGGAGTAGGTTCTTTCCAACTAACGCATGGTTGAAGAATGCGAGGATCAGGTAGTACCGAGGAACCACCACCACCCATGGTAGGGAAAGACAAAAGAACGACAGGAGAACCTCCATCACCCTCTTGTTGTCCAGCAGAAATGGAATGGGTAGCAAAAGAAGAATTCAAGTAAGTTGCGGAAGGAGGAACCTCCATCCCTCCATCAGCAAGAATAGAATGAAAAGAACAAGATTGTAACTCATGAGCCAAATCTCGATTGTCAAGCTTTTTAGATTGAACAACAACCAACTAGAAAATTTTGGCATCCAAGGACCAAGGATCCTCATCGAAACACTTCCAATGTCAAGACCACCATAAGCAGAGATAAAAAAAATTTCACTGTCGTCCAAGGGACGAACATTATCTTTCTCACTCTTCTCCAGAGCCAGCCTCATCTCTTCCACCTCCCGCAGAGAACAATGGTCTTCCCTCGAAAGGTCTCTCTCAACAGAAGCTGAAATAAGGGAGGTGTGATGCACAGAGTCAACAAGCCTTTTCTTATTCGACACACGATTGGAGGACGAAAACAACCGCTTCGTCGGACTAACAGGCCTCGCTACTTTTGTCTTTCTAGAATGATGACCAGTAGCACTACGAACAAGAGCATTGAGTAGCTGCCTTTCGACGGCACATTCCACCTCTGCTCGCTTCTTTTCGGCCTCCATGCCCTTGTGATCAACAATAATGCCAGAAGCCTGCAACCTACCTTTCAAGGAGTCTGCCTGGTAAAGAGCGTCCGGATATGAAGTTCACAGGTCTGCAAATGCCTTCTCCAAAGCAAGCACCCTTCCACGGGCTTCGAGATGCAACAAGACAGTATCATGTAGCTCTGAGGTGCGAGTAGTCATTTCAAGGCCACGACGTCGCAAAACCTCGACACGGGCTCCAACCTCCTCCCCCGCTAAGTCAGCAGGAAGAGTCAGAGCGCCCAGCGAAAGGCCGCGACCCCTGAGGGTGTCACCTATGCAGATCGTGACACAATAGGGGAGAGGTTGCCCTGGAAGAAGTCTGCCTCTTCCTCGAAACAACAACATGAGGTATGTTTACCTCCAATTCAGCAGGGCTGAAAGGATTGGGCAAGGTCAGACCTCTCTTCCTCAAGCGACGGACAATCACTCTCTCAGCCGGTGAACTTGACATGGGATGAGCACCATAAGAACACCATTGCAGATCGCAACGTGAAACATTGCCTGGCATTACGACCTCCTCAACGAAAGTCGAAGGAGGCTTGAGAGACTCCTCTTCTAGGTGTTTTTCTTCCTCATTGAGAGAAGAAACAACGAATCTTCCTGAAACAAAAGAACAATGTCAGAACCATTATCATAGAAGGAACATACAAAAACATGCATATCCCGACAATCGAAAAACTCAAAAAGATTAAATTGGAAGTATAGACTCACTCTACGACTCCCGAACTTGAAGTAACCATAATCCGTCGAAATAAAGAACCATTGCTTCCCCCAAGATTCGATGCTGCCCACCGCCAGTTGTAGATAAGGAGGGCACTTCAACACACATATACCCCTTTAATCGAGCCGAGCCTCGGTCAGGTGAAGAATCACCGACGAAGATAGGCAAAGGCCAATGTCATGGGCCCTTAGGAGAATCGTGAGCAATATCTTGAACCCGCTTGGCGCCATTTGCGCAGGAGGCATTCAAATATGAGTAAGGAAACACCAAACATCATCTGGCGCTAGAAGCCGGAGCCCAGACTCGAACATGCCTCGGTTCAAACCTATGAACCCATGAGGAGGCATAGTTAGACCTAAAACTCCAAACATGGGAACAATTTGCAAATATTCTGGGAGGCGGTACAAATCATAAAGCCTGATCAACTCATTTTCGTCGACCAAACTATCTTTGAAGAAATTGATACAAGCAAGGGATGATAGGTTTTTAAAAGAAGATTTAACGTTGCTGGACATTAAAAAATGGAACAAATACTACAATTCAAAAAGATAGCGCAAATAACAATGAAAAAATCCTCCTCAATATGGTGAATATTTATAAGGAAGGCAAACTACACTTTTTCTCCTTGAGCAGTCGTGTACCCATTAATGTCATACGCTACTCAAGACGAGCGCTACGAGTCCATTCATCACGACGGTACAGTTGTCTTTTGAAAGAGTTAGTGGACCGACTTATCGCCCCACTAACTCGAGGGGAGTAGCCGATGATACATAAAAATGGTCACACCCCTGGGCGTACACGTGTCATGATGATCTCGAGGAAATACAGGCCCCAACATCAGCCCAATGATGATCCAACCCAAGCAGTTCTAAGCCCGCTCACTTCAGTCCTCCAACCGGACTCAGAATCTCACAACACGCTAGGCCCACACGTCTCACAACTATCCTCATTACCCATAAGCTCTCCTTAGGCAAGTATCTCGAGGATCAGCTTTGGACGGGCTATTACAACTGCTCTCTGCTTCCAACTATGAAGCAAACACTAGAGTATCTTCCACACAGGAATCTCCCTTCTACGGATTGCTCTTGGATTGGGAACTATCTCCCGCATATCTAGGAGCACAAGCTAACAAGGAACTTCCCTCCTACAGCACGACTCTTAATTAGAGAGGGGTCTCCACGAAGATCTCTTCCCTAAACTACACCTATGATGGCCTGGTTGAACCAGGACTACTTGCACTATAAATAAGACATGAGGTTGGTATGCTAAGGTACGCTACAAATTCCCTATTACAACATTACACCTTCATGAGAACCCTGTCTGACTTTAGCATCGGAGTGCCATCGGCCACCACAATAGTGGTTTGTGGCTCACGTGTGCTACTTGTGCAAGTCAACAGGTCAGCAAGAACCAGGTTAGAGCAGGGAGTGAAAATGGCTGCATCAAATACCAATCTAACTAAAGTTATTTATCTAATACATGAAAATGGAAGAAACTAATTTAAAATGGCCATGTTAGAACCACCCTCCCATGAGCTTAGTCACACGCTAAGGTATGACGTTAGCCACACGTGGTAAGCTCTAGGTCTTTACTTCACTTATTTATTTCAAATCTCTAAAATATACTACATTTTTTTTCTCTCAAAAGTGTTTTAAGTATGATCCAATATATTACAATGAACTTAAGTCTTGGGATATTTATATGTGAAATAGGCAAGTCTAATACATTGATAAAGTGATGGTACTGTGGGAATAATAGAATGGTTTACTATTGGCATATAGGCTTGATAAAGTTGATGGGAGTGGCTTATGATGAAAGTGACAAACTGTGCATATGGGAGGTGAAGTGAAATGAAGAAAATTGTGGGGGTGGTTAAGTGAGGATAATATCAATAGTTCGAAAGTGATTCGCGAGATGTTGCAATTGGATTAGAATCGGGGACAACTCAGTTCTATGACACCCTGCTAGAAATATGTTTACCCCAAGAAATTATAATGATTGCACAAGGTTGTATCCCACACGCTATAACGATCATCTTTCAGACCAATAATATTATTCTCACTTAACTACTCTCACTCTCAGAGAGGTGTAAGGTTTTTAACTTAAATAAATCACTAATACCCCACTATAACATTCAACTATCGAACTACCGATATTGTCCTTACTTAACTACCCCCTGAGAGGTATAAATTTTTAACTCAAATAAATCATTTAATAAATTGGATCTGACGGGGATCGAACATTTTAGATTGGTATCTTCCTCCAGCGCTCTTGTCATTGAGCCAAAAAGGTTTTGTTGTCTGATGATACATCAAAATAGGCCATCGTCACAACTATATACGTGGCAGAAAACATCCATTACTAGAATCTGGCGTTTCATCTACTGGACTAGTTCGTAAAACCCAACAAGGTTAAAATCGATCATAAAAGCCCAAATCCAGGCCCAACACGAGTTTTCTCATAAAGAAGAGGAATGTTGCATAAGAAAAGAGTCATGGAGGGAGTTATGCCTCCACAGATGTATCTCCATAAAGGAGGAAACTGTTATAAGAAACGTCTCCTTCCGTTGCACCTCACATGTTTAAGTCACATAGAGAATTAACCGCGGCCATTATAAAAGGTAAAGAGAACATTTGACAAAGGTATGCAATTTTAACTGAGTTTTGTCCATATTTACTTCCTTCTTCAAACAAAGTTGTTGACTTAAGCATTGGAGTGCCTTCAGCCACCAAAAAGGTGGTATTTGTCAGTCTAACATCTACTTTGCAGGTCAAACTCACATGAGGACAAGATTTGGACGCATCAGTTTGGCGCTGTCCGTGAGGAATGATAAGTTTCATTTCTGAAAAGAATATTCACAGTGACAAAACTCACTGAGATCTGATTAAAGATCAAGAAGCTATCAAAGCTAATGGAATGCTCTATAGACCCTCAATTTGGTGATGGTCGATGCGACATGTCTCACGATATCAACCCAGTAACAACCGTCAAACCAACTACGACGAAAAGAAGGGAGCCTCAACATATAATGATTCAGACGTCTCTGACATCTTGGGGATTCCCTTTGGACCTAGGAAGCACAGACTCTCGGAAAAACCCTCCGAATCCTATGAAAATGCGTGTCGAATACGGATACACGTGCGATTCGCGTCGGATATGTATCCGACACGCGGTCAACATATCGGTCAACTTGACCTGGTCAGGATACGGTCTGGACACGGTTCGGACACGGTCAAGATTCGATTGCTAATTTTTTTTCCAGATCTTGATAAGATCGGACGGTTGAGATCTGAAGCCCTAATATTAAAACCTAATCTCCTTTTTTTCGTTTTGTTATTGGCTTATTGCTCTCAAACAGACAGAGAGGCGAGGAACCAGAGGAAGTGAGGAAGTGAGGAACCGAGGAAGGAGGAACCAGATGAGGCAAGGAACCAGAGAGAAAGGAGGCGAGAAAGAAGGAACTGGGGAGGCGAGGAACTGAGGAAGAAAGAAAGAACAAAAAAGGAAGAGGAAGAATCGAATAAGAGAAAGAAGGAAGGGAAGAAGAAGAAAGAGCTTACCTTGCTTAGAGGAGTCTGTCGGAGTCGGAAGCTCAGGACCCAGGTTCGTCTCTCTCGACTCTCACTCAGTCACTCACTGTTGGTGTTTATTCTTCTTGTTTTTTTTTGTGTGTTTTGTGTGTGATTCACTGATTATTAGCTTATTTTTTGTGTGGGAAGAAGAATAAAGAATTGTTTATTTTTTCCATCTGTTTTCCCTCTTCATTGGTACACCCTACACCTTCACAACATGATTTGGTTTTCAAATAAACATATGCCCCTTGATTGAGTGAAACATTTTAGTCTCCATCAACTCACACTGTATCTGCTTTTTCTATTTGTATCTCATGTAATGTTTGGTTTCAAATGGCATAGGAATTCGCATATAGATATTGATATGATGTGCACTGTGCAGTGATGGAGTTTGGCCTTAAACTCACGATGAATGGGGTACCTTTACTATATTGTTTTATCAGGTGTTCCAAATCACTCACTCTATTAGTTATTTTTGGTTTGCAGAACACCTAGGCACATTCATCGGATGCATCACAGTTGATTCCACAACATAACTACAAGCTTGATGTTCATGCTATGAACACTCGACATCCTGGAGAGGTATGCATTTGATTAGATGGCTTTGAAATTTGAATTGTATTTTAGTATTGTGGTTACAAAATGCTAATCAATCCTTATTTGTCTACGAATGTATGCATGTTTCTTTGAATGTGGATAGTTTCCTCGCAAGAGGTTTTTACCACCTTAGTAAGAAAATAAAAATAAAAGAATCATTATTTTGAGGTTTGATTTACTTTAATTCATGTTTTGAGTGAGATCTTGCACTTTCAAGTTTTTCTATCCAGCTAATTTTACTCCTGACTAGTCCTGACTCCTGAGGAACCTATCAAAATCTTTGCATATCATTGCTTGTTCCTGGTGCACAAAGCTAAGCAACATTTTCAGTAGAAATTAACTCTTCATCATTTTTTAATGGCAGTTTGAATGCAGAGAATTTAGAGAATCAATTCTTGGTGTCTTGCCACATCAATACTAGCTGGTAGCTGCGGTATTTTTCTTCTTGTAAGTTCTTCTCCTGTCCTTTTCGGCTTGTCCATTTGCCGTAAAATATTCTACTATTCTAGCAATATTACCTGCAAGTTTGCAACACGTAAATAATTGTCAGTCTTCAATACTACTTACTACTTAGTACTTACAAGTTGCAATTAAATTATATTAAATATACATATTCTAGCAATACTACCTGCAAGTTTGCAAGACTGCAACCAATATTTTTTTTTAATCCATGTTTCTTTTCCTTTTTTTACATGTAAAGTTTTAGACCAAATGAGCGGAGAAGATAATGCTCCTCTTTTGATGCAGGTCACACGATTAAGAAGAACAAATGAAGGTGGAGGGAATCAAAGGTGGAAGTGTAACTCTTGCAAAAATGATTATACGGGATCCCATACTAGACTAAGGCACCATTTGTTGAAGGAAAGAGGTCATGGGATAGCTATTTGTGATAAGATCTCTTCTGAACAATTTATAGAGGTATACAATCTTGTTGATGCAGCTGCATTAAGAGTAGAAAATGCTGCTCGTGCACGCGTTGTTCCTTTACCTCCTTCAAGGGGCTCAGCTCAAGGTAGTTGCGCAGGTACGAGTGTTGGCGTAAGTTCATCCTCTGATTCAAGGAAAAGGAGAGCAAGTAATCCGATTGCGGATGCTTTCAATCTCAATGATCGGCAAGAGTTAGATGCTTTGATTGCAAGGATGTTTTACTCGGCTGCATTGCCTTTCAACCTTGCAAAAAATCCGTATTATCAGAATGCCTTCACCTTTTCATCAAATAAAGCTAAGTCTATTAGTGGTTACAAGCCACCTGGGTACAATGCATTGAGGACAACTTTGCTTCAAAAAGAAAGAGATCACGTTGAAAGGTTATTGGAGACAATAAAGTACACATGGAAGGCTAAAGGAGCAACCACTGTTTGTGATGGATGGAGCGATGCTCAAAGGAGGCCTCTTATTAATTTCATAGTAATTAATGAGGGTGGTCCAATGTTTTTGAAGGCTGTGAATTGTGAAGGAGCGATCAAAGATAAACATTTCATTGCTGGCTTGATCAAAGAAATTATTAATGAGGTTGGGCCTAATAATGTGGTCCAAGTCATAACCGACAATGCTCCGGTTTGCAAAGCTGCAGGTTTAATTGTTGTGAGTCAATACCCTCAAATCTTTTGGACACCTTGTGTAGTCCACACTCTCAACCTTGCTTTGAAAAACATATGTGCCCCAAAGAACACACCTTCAAATGAAAAGGCCTACAACGAGTGTAGTTGGATTGTTGATATTATTGGGGATGGCGTGCAAATCAAAATTTTTGTCATGAACCATTTTATGAGATTGCACATGTTCAATGAGCATTCAAACTTGAAGTTGCTTTCTATTGTAGAGACCCGCTTTGCTTCAAGTATAATTATGCTGAAAAGGCTGAAAGACATTAAAAGTAGTCTCCAAAGTATGGTGATTGGTGATCAGTGGGATTCCTACAAGGAAGATGATGTTGAGAAAGCAAAGTTTGTGAAGGAAAAGTTATTGGATGACTTGTGGTGGGACAAAGTGAACTACATACTTTGTTTCACAGAACCTATATATACAATGTTGCGGAGGGCTGATACTGATGAGCATTGTCTTCACTTGGTGTATGAAATGTGGGATACTATGATTGAAAAAGTGAAGCAGATTATTTATCGCCATGAAGGGAAGACAAATGATGAGGAGTCAGACTTTTATTCAGTGGTGTATCATATATTGGTTGATAGATGGGAAAAAAGCAACACACCACTACATTGTTTAGCACATTCCTTAAATCCAAGGTAACTTAAGTTTTGCAGTATTCTTTTTCTACTTAATTTAGAAGATTTGGGTTAGGTTTATAATATTAATTTGTGATTGCTTAGGTATTATAGCAGACAATGGCTTGAAGGGGCTCTGAATCGTGTTTCCCTAGATTGTGATTTTGACATTTCAATGGAGAAGAATAAATGCTTTCAGAGATACTTTCCTAATGATGAGGAAAAAAGAATGGTAACAGCAGAGTTTGCAAAGTTTTCAGAGTGTGTGGGACAATTTGCAGATAGGGATTCTATAGAAAATAGAGCACACCTAGAAGCAAACATTTGGTGGCTTGCTCATGGTTGTTCTGCACCATTACTCAGAGCTTTGGCTTTGAAATTGCTCGGGCAATCTTGTTCTTCCTCTTGTTGTGAAAGGAATTGGAGTACGTATAACAACATCCACTCGTTGAAAAGGAATCAGTTGACCCCACAACGAGCTGAAGATTTGGTATATGTGCATTTTAATCTTCGTCTCTTGTCAAGAAGAAATCCAGAGTACAAAGAAGGTGAGACAAGGATGTGGGATATCGGAGGAGATGCACTTGATTCATTGGATTTGGATGTTGCTGGCATACTTGAGGTTGCCAATCTTTCTCTTGATGAACCTGAGTTAGAATCTGTGCTATTTAACGATGGGAGTGTGTCGAGGACGATCAATGATCAAGACATAGATTAGTGAAATCTATGTATTTTTTGTTTTTTTGTTGACGTTCCTTTTTTTGGGACTTGAAGTTGATATTTTTGAGTTATGTATCAAATTATCAATCTTTAATGTATCTTGATGTTTTATATGATTGGATTATTAATTATTGTTTTTGAGTTATCTTATGACATTATGTTAATAATTTTTTAATAAAATATAAAAATAAAAATAAAAATAAGGTTTGATTGACGTGTCGCCGAGTTCCCGAATCCTAGTTTTTTGAAAATTGCCGAGTCGCCGTGTCGTATTCGTATCCGATACGACACGCGTATCTGAGTCCGTGCATCCTAGCTTTGGACCCTCATGTAGAGGGACCCGGGAGGGGGCTCATGTGCACAAAGGGCAAGAGGGGCTCCTGTGCACATATCTGGGCCATCGGATCTGATGGACGGCTCCAATTAGATGGATGTGAGATCTGGCAATCGAATCAGCTGTAATTCCCCTCATTCGAATTTGCGAGATCTGTTTGTTGGAAACACAAGAGGGGAGTTTTCGGCGTCGATCCAGAATGTAGGCATGTTGGATGATTCTGCCATAATTTGGTGATTTCTTCTGAAATTCTAGCCGGATTTGATGCAAGGACCGAATTCCCAGCACCATTGGAAGCTGTGGGTGAAGCTGGATTGGGAGCAGGAGCAGAGATAAAGGAGGGAAAAGGGAGACAGAGACATGGAGATGGAAAGAAAGAGATCCCATTTGGATTAAAAGAAGATGCACCAAGCCAAGTCAACTAGGCCACCAAACCAAGCAAGCATGATTTTCGGAGCTTTATTTGTTGAAATAGATTGAATGTGAAGAATGGAGAGCAATCAGTGCTAGTTAGCTAGAGTTTTGAGGCTAATAAACTCATTTCAATCCCATAATCATCTCTGTTATGGAAAAAGGAAGAAAACAATGGTGGAGAGAAGTGCATGATGGATGCGATGTGAAGCAATTTGTGAAAAATATTATTATTTGCCATCGATGTATCATTTTCATGCCATTGATATCTTATTCTTCTCCCAATCTCCATTTCTTCTTCTTCTTCAGATCTAATTGTAATTGAAAAAACAAATAAATAAATCAACAATTATGAAATTAAACTATGGGTTAATTTTGTTTTCAATTCATTGTTAACTGGTCGATGAGAGAACATGACTTGGATGGAAGAAATTTGATTATTCTCTTCCTATGTTCTCCCTCTCTCACTCAGTGGACAAACAAAACCCTTTTCACATTCATCTAATCTTAGCCGTCCATCAGATCCGATGACCCAAATATGTGCACAGGAGCCCCTCATGCCCTTTGTACGCATGAGCCCCCCGGGTCCCGTGTAGATATGCTTGTGACTCAGATGAACCACATGATCAAAATGGTGGACAGACTCACCCAAAACCTGGAGGGTAGCAAGCCTCGAGAAGAAAGCACCCAACTTAAGAGACATCATACCAATAACAGTCCCGAATTCAGCCAATGAAAGTCTGGAAGGCTACAACCAAAAAAGCCCAAACGTGAACGACCATCAAAGAAATCATTCACGACTTTGATAACAAGTCGAGGTGAGGTTCATAAAGTTATAGCAGAATGGGAAGGCGTTAAGTGGCCACCAAAAATTAGAAGAAATCTAGAAAGACAAAACAAAAACAAATATTGCTCCTTCCACGACGACTACGGACATGATACTGAAGATTGTCACAGCTTGAGGGACGAGATCGAATGCCATGTAAAAGAAGGATGACTTGGAGAATTTATTAAGTTGAGAGAAGCTGAAGCCGAAATAATCACGTTAGGCGAACAGCCAAAGGAGTTAATATACATCTTGCATGGTGCAGCTGCAGTAAAGGAGTAATCCAACCTATCCCGAAAGCGAATAGTCAGAGATTTACGAGCAAAAATACTAAGAACCATCAACACAACAAGCAAGAACAATGCAAATGACTCTGACCTTCTCCAACGAAGATGCAGACAGGGTTAATCTCCCGCACAATGATGCCTTAGTGATTTTGGTCTTGATAGCCAGGTGGGAAGTCAAGAGAGTGCTGGTCGACACGGGTAGTTCAACCAACCTCCTATACCTAACAACGTCCAAAAGGATGTGATTCACTAATGAGATGCTCTCATCTAGCAATCCAATGGTGGGCTTTAGCAGGGAGCAATGTCGTTCACTGGGGATGCAACTACTAGTCGAAGCAGGAGAACCGGAAAAGCAACGAGTGTTATTGACGAACTTCCTTGTCATTGATGCTCCTTCTACGTACAACATGCTACTCGGGAGGCCTTGGATACACAAAATGGGTGCAGTATCCGCAACCATGCACCAATTCTTGAAGTACCATACTGACAATGGTGTCGGGATAATCAAAGGAGATCAACCAGTGCCTATTGAGTGTCATATGCGACGATAAAAACTCCCCACAAATAGTAATTACTGCAATGATCGGAGGAACTTTCACAACAACCTGGTCAGACGAATCCCGATTTCCCAGATGATAATATGGCTCCAACTAGCCCATGTGATCAACCAAACACCATACAATCGAAAGAAGAAATGATCGTGGTTTACCTAGAAAACGGAGTGAAGAAAGCAATCCAAACCACGAGCTCACTGAGGAACTAATCCAACTGCTGAAAGATAATCAAGATGTTTTTGCATGGACGATGAAGGACATGGTAGGAATAGACCCGTACGTCATTTCTCACAAATTACAAGTAAACCCAGACAAGAAGCCGATGGCTCTGGAACATAATAAGGCAATAAACGAGAAAGTGCACCACGTACTTAATGCAGGGAAGTTAAGAAAAACTCACTTCCCGGACTGGTTGGCCAACACGGTGCTAGTAAAGAAAAAGAACGACAAATGGAGGGTCTGCATGGACTACACCGATCTGAATAAGGCTTGCCCAAAAAACAATTTACCACTTCCACGAATAGACCAGATAGTGGATGCAATTGCCGGACACGAATTGCTGAGCTTTATGGATGCATACTCTGGGTATTATCAGATACAAATGTACCCTCCTAACCAAGAAAAAACATCTTTATAACGGAAAATGGGTAAATATTGTTATCGAGTAATGCCCTTCGGATTGAAGAACACGAGAGTAATGTACCAACGGCTGGTGAACAAAATATGCTTGTCAAAAGCTCACGCGATGGAGGTTTACAACAACAATGCGCTTATCAACATGCAGTCGCCAACAAACATAAAAGGCATATATAGTCTTAATGGAAGAATAACAGCCTTAAACAAATTCATCTCCAAATCCTCAGACAAATATCTACATTTTTTTTCAAAATTTTGACGGAAAAAAACATTCGAAATGAATGCAGAGTGCGAGAAAGCTTTCCAAAGCCTAAAAGCATATATGGGGAGCACAGAGCTACTGATGAAACCAAACACGGGGGAAACATTGTAATTATATTTATCTGTGTCCAACCATGCAGTAAGCTCAATGCTAGTACGGGACAAAAATGTGTGCAAAATTAGTATACTACATCAGCAAAACACTTGCGGATGTAGAGATCAACTATCTGGCTTTAGAGAAATTGGCGCTCGCCCTGATTGTCTCTTCAAGAAAACTATTACCATACTTCCTAGCGCATCCAATCACAATTATGATCTCGCAACCATTTCGGTCGATGTTGCACAAACCAAATTTATTGGGAAGGATGGTGAAATATGCAAAAAAGCTTGGGCAATTTGATATTAGCTATGCTCCCAGAACTGCTATCAAGGCATTGGCGAATTTCATAGCCGAATTCACAGGAGGCAACGATCAACAGGCAAAAAACAAGAACGATGAAAAATAGAAAAAAACCCAATCACCGATGAATGGATCCTCCGCTGTGACGGAGCATCCAACGCGGTAGGAAGCGGAGCTGGATTAGTCTTGTACAACTCAGAAGGCGTCACGTTGGAGAAAACAATAAAATTCAACTTTAAAGCCTCAAACAAAGAAGCCAAGTACGAAGTTGAGACTTGAGAATAAAATACATCAGTGTCTTTACTGATTCCAAATTGTTGGTCAATCAATTGAACGACAAATTCCAAGTCAAAGACACTCAAATGAAAGCCTACCACCAAAAAACCATTGAACTGATAGAAGACTTATGGGTTGCAATCATTCAACGGAGCGCAATGATGGAGAACAAAAGAGGCAACGAACTAGCAAAGGAAGCATCAACAACTAAAAATAATTATAACCCACTCGTCATGATGCAAGGAAGCTCCATACTTGAAAACCAGGTGGAAGAAGCATGCACTACAAATCACGAGAAACAACTGGACGACTCCAATACTAGCATATATATCAAACATAGAACTCCCAATAGATAAGATGGAGGCCCTAAAACTACAAAATCGGGCGACACGATACACAATGATTAATAACAGATTCTATAGAAGGTCCACCACAAGTCCGTTGCTAAGGTGCCTTTCACCATAAGATGTTGAATATGTCCTACAAGAAATCCACCACTATACATGCGAAAATTACCCAAGGGGAAGAATGCTGGCCCATAAAGCACTCATGCTAGAATATTCCTAGTAAATGATGCAAGTAGATGTTCAAAAACTTGTTCACGCATGCGACAAGTGCCAAATATTTGCCCCGTACACTCACATGCCGGGACAGAACCTGATCCCGATGAGTAGCCTCTGGTCATTTACACAATGGGGAATGGACATTGTAGGACCGCTCCCCTTGTCAGACAAAATTTTTTTCTCCTTGTAGCTGTAGACTAGTTCACTGAGTGGTAGAAGTAGAGCTCTTAGCAAAGATATGAGAAACCCAAGTCGAGAAGTTTATTTGGAAATACATAATATGCAGATTCGGGATCTCAAGGGTAATTGTCATGGACAATGGGAAACAATTTGAAGGCATGAAGATCAAGGAGCTATGTGAAAACCTGAACATGCAGCAATACTTTTAGGCACATGCCCATTCACAAGCAAATGGGCAAGCTGAGGTCACCAACATGACAATCTTGGAAGCAATCAAAAGAAGGCCGAGGCATCGTAAAGACCGTGGACATCCAAGTTGGCTGGTGTCATTTGGGCATACAAAACAACAAAAAAAACTCTGACAGGAGAAACCCCTTTCACCCTCGCAAACGAATCCAAAGCAATGATACCCGTGGAGATCGGTATGCCGACATTCAGGACCGAAGAATTTCGTGCTGAAGATAACGTTGAGTCACTGAGAGTCGGGCTATACCTCCTCGAGGAAAAGAGAAAACAAATTTTATCAAAACAGCGACCTACCAACAACGTTTGGCTGGATATTACAATAAGAGGGTAAGAATCCACACTTTTGACATTGAGGATTGGGTACTTCGGAAAGTCCAACTCAACACAAAGGAATTAGGCGCAGGCAAGCTAAACCCAAATTGAGAAAGACCATACAAAGTAATAAAAATCAACATACTAGGACCACACAGGTTGGAAAACGAGGGTGACAAACTACCACGTACAACTGTGGAATGTAGAGTACTTAAAAAGATATTATCAATATACTTCTTCGTTCAATCCTCCATCTCAAGTTCAAAACAACAAAAAATTAGTCAGGACAAGAAAGTCAGATTGAAAATCTCACTGATGAAAATACTCAGCACGACTAGAGTATCGTGCAAAAAAATAAATATATGTACCGGATGAATGAGTCGGACATAAACATGAAACTTTTGGCTTGATAATCACAAAGTAATAAAGTACCAGGAAATACGAGCCAGACTTTTTCTCATTGACTATAATGTATGACATCGTAATCCAGATATAGAATCAGATTATGTAAAAATAAAGCTTCTACACGACTAGTATGTTGAACATTGAAGCCATTCATAAAAATCCAGACGAACGAATCAGAAATCTGCCATGAATGTCGAAAGTAAAAAATTGATAAGCTAGACATACAAATGCAAAATATGAAGTTTCCATTGTTCTTCTAAAAAAGAGGTTATAAATTAATCAAAAGAGACATTTAAGGAGGATTGTTAGTAGCAACATCACTATGTGGTGCAAGCTCAGACAAATACTGAGAAGGTTTTCCGACAACTGGATAACTCAGTGAATCAAAAATGAATTCCTCAACATCGGCGAATTCTTGCTCGACAAAGCAACGGTATTCGGACAAATCTAAGCCGCACGTCTCTAGGAAATCCTAGAAGTCGTGATGACCATTGACCACTTTTTTCCAATCCGCTGCCTCTACAGCCTTCATCCTTTCGCTTGACGATTGCCACTTGATCACGAGCAACCTTACAATCTGACCCCAACATAGCCGCATAAGTAAGATGAGTCATCCCTTCCATAAGGTGTTAGAGGCCCTGATCAATATGGCGACGTAGCGGACACATGGGCATAACCGATTAGCCAACCGCCCATGATAACCGCCAATGAGGTTGCAAGCGCTGTCCTGCACATCAATATCAGAAGACCAACAAAACTTCTCGAGCGCAGTCGAGATAAGATGAGAAGTGGAAGGCGTGGCAGGCCATCTCGAGGTCTCAGCAATAGCAGAAGAAACGAGGAGTTTGTAGCCTCGAGCTCGAATAACAACTCGATCTTCCAATGTCGGATTGTACTCGAAGTCATCTAAGGCCTTATTACTATTCAGATTCTTAGACTGCTAAAGGCCAAGCTGAAGCATTTTATTTTCAATGTCGAGAGAGTCATTAATCTCAGTTAAGCAAAAACGGGCAAGCCGTACGAGGCAACAAGACTCTTCTCACGGTCGTCTAAAGGACGTGAAACCTCTTTCTTGCTCTTTTCAATAACTTGATTTATTTCCTCATCCTCTTGGGCAGAAGAGTCGTCATTCCAGCCACGACCTCCTTTTTGGGGAAAAATAGGAGGGGAGAGAGCCCTCGCGGCATCACGAACCGATGTGGCGAGTCTTTTCTTTTTTTGAGATGCGGTCAGAACTAATTGCCAACATCTTAGAAGGGCTAAGAGGCCCGATGACTTTCCTTTTCCTAACAATTGAACTAATACTCCCAGAACCTCTTACAGCGACACAAGCAATTCGACCTATAGGTTCATCAACAAAACTCTCTTTGTGACCAACATCCACATCACCAACAAGTGCAATAATCACCTCCAAAACACAACCTACAATAGGCTCCGCGCGACCCGCCTCACTCGACGAATACAAGCCACTATGGATAAAAGTATCCACAGTAAGGAAATCTTTCACAGAGACTCGGGGTAACTCGCCAAATCGACTACAAAACTTTTGTTCCTCCTCCGACAGTGACAACTAGACCCTCTTAGGCTCTCAGAACGACAGTAGAATCTAATTTCCGAGCAACCTAAAATACTTGGAGGCAAGGGATGCATAAAACCAAGGCATTGACCAATCTCCGTACTCCTCTCACAAACCCTTGAAACAAGATGGAGAGCAAATATAATAGGTACGGTTAGCATTCAGACTAAACCCCACCAAGGAATGCAAGACCTTGACATTCATAGGGACATCGGATGCGGCAACCCTTGCTAAGGTCACAATCATCACCTTCCAACTGTTAGGAACCAATTAGTCGGGGGCAATACCCACAAAATCTAGGTACTCCCATACGATCTCAGGAGCCGAACGCCTAAAGCTAGAATGGAACATACCAGGATACATAACAATATATCCATGCTTTGGACGACAAAGACTGTCGCCCTCTTCAGGGAAAGTGATTTCTAGATCGGCCGACAACGGATAATCATGATCCAAAGTTGCACGCATCGCCAGTTTGGCGAAAAGAAAGCTTCATAAGCCTCAAGAACATCGCCATTTAAAACCCTGAAGCTAGACATGATTGCAAAGCAAAAATGAGAGATAAAGGAATCAACAACTAGAAATCAAAAAGTTGTAAAAGGAAAAGCTCTGAACTCAACTCCTCATTTTATAAAGATGAGGAGCAAAAGGTCCGTTCTTGGGAAAACATGCAAGATATGACTGTCGCATGAAATTTCAGAAATCACGCTGAAATGAGTATGCGGACGAAACATCGGAGAGACAAAAGCAACAACAAATAGTAAGAGCACTAAATGCGCCGTAATGTTGAAATCGAAAACCCAACCACCACACAGTTAGTGGATACATTAGAATACCCACTAACTGAGAGGGGAATAGCTGATGATACATCAAATAGACCGTCATCGCAACCATACACGTGGCATAAAACATCCATCATGAGGATTTGGCGTCCCATCTATTGGGCCAGCCCGTAAAACCCAAGAAGGTTAAAACTAATCATAAAGGCCCAAACAGGGCCTAGAAGCCCAAATCTAGGCTCGACACGAGTTCTCTCGTAAAGAAGATAAATGTTGCATAAGAAAAGAGTCGTGGAGGGAGTTACGCCTCCATGGACGTACCTCCATAAAAGAGGAGTCTGTTACAAGAAACGTCTCCTTTCGTTGCACCTCACATGCTTAAGTCACATAGAGAATTAACCGTGACAATTATAAAAGGTAAATGAAATATTTGACAAAGGTATGCAACTTTAATTGAGTTTTGTCCAAATTTATTTCCTTCTTCAAACAGAGTTACTGACTTAAGCATCAGAGTGCCTTCAACCACCAAAAAGGTGGTCTTTGGCAGTCTAACATCTATTTTACAGGTCAAACTCACAGGAATACGAGATTTGGATGCATCAGTGTCCAAATGGTAAAAGTAATTACTTGCGAACCTCTAATCGAACGGTTGTTTAAGTGTGTGGGACACAATTAGGCGGAACAATCATCAAATCATCCACTATCAATGTCAAGTCAAATTGCACAATTCATGAATTTTGGATAATATGGGATGTAGTGGTGAATTGCTAAAAATATGGCAACCACACATACAAGATTGGACTTCTTGTATGACCCAAAAGTCATTATATATGTATAATAGAAGGAAGAAGAATGAGAGGCGAAAAAGATGTGACTTTTTATTTATTTACCAACATTAGATACAAGAAGTTGAGTCTTGTACGCCAAGTTTCCAATTTTTTAGGAAGTCTGACTGTTGCAGAGTTTTTTTTGGCATATAAGACTTATTTTCTTGTATGTGATATTTGCAGGTGGTTTCTAAATTAATAAACCCATATTGCTAAAGTATGAAAATTTCTCTATTAAAATACCCACTACAACGGTTTTTTTATGACATGTACTTGACAATGATAATAAATGCTCTCATTTTAAGGGTTTGAAACATTTACAGCGGGGTGTGACAAATTCACCAACTTGGAACGAAGTTGTTTCCAACTTTGGTACTAATTATAATGACTAAATCTCAAACCACCATTACTGGCTCTGATACCAACTATAACGACACTCCAAGACCACCAATATTGTCCCCATTTAACTTCCCTCATGCAAATAACGAATTTTTAGCTCAAATAAATTGTCTAATAAATTGGACTCGACAACTCATTCATGTAAATTTGGAGAACACTGACGATAATCTTTTGTATTATCTAAGTAACAACTTCCATATTATTAACTTAATTTTGCTATTCTCCACCACTTCCCACCTCGAAGATTGTCAAATCTTTTTTTACATGCTAACAAAATAAAGTTTGTGCTTTTTTGCTATTCAAAAATAATAAAAAATATAGTGTGCTCTAGTGTAACAACCCAATCCACATGGTATGATATTGTCCGCTTTGGGCCTTACCAACCTCATGGCTTTAAAATGCATCATATTGTAATGGCATAGCGACAACTCTCATGGTATGATATTGTTCACATTAGGCTCTTGCTCCTTACCCTCGTATTCTCACCTTTACGATTTTAAACGCGTCATATCATAGTAGCACAATTGAAACTCATTAAACTAAAAGTACAATTGGCATCCATAAGAAAAAATCAATTACATAATATACCAAGATATAAGAAAATGTATAATTGATCTTAATAGTTTACCAAAAAAGAAAACTAACATTGAAATATCATGGTTCTGACTCTATCAAAATTCAACTAACCAAGTATATAATTCTTCCAAAAATAAAATTCTATTAATAGTTCTACTACAATAGAACAAACCATCACCTCAACAAAAAATTAAACTCTAGGGATATCATGCAACTCCTCAATAAGGTTTGTCTCTTACGAAACAAATTTCTCTAACCTCGCCCAAAATCTACTAGTCCTAAAACAAAGCTAATTGACTACATTTCTAAAGGAATGTACCAAAGAAGTCAAAACCCATGTGGGCCAGTTATTAAGCTGGTGTGAAAATTCTTCTTTCTAAAATCAACAAGTGTATATCAATATATGTATGTATGTACATGATAACATAAATTTAAACAAAAAAGAATATAACAACTAAAAGGCATGTAGTTCATCAACGAGGCAAACATCCATTTAAATAAGTTCATATTGTATTTAACATAAAATTTTATTTTACCTATACTTACACTGTGGAGTTGGACCATGGCAAGTCTGACTTGCAAAAATGTTAGTAGACTTGTCTTTCTGCATGAAATGGTTAGAAGAACAAACAAATTCAATATCTCAATTAATAATAATATATCAAACCATAAATTATTTATCTTAAACAAATTATTCATTTATAATGAATTGATCACCTTATACTATACTTAAGGTTCTAAAATTTGTTAGGTGGTAGGCGGACGATGAGCAAAGGACTAGCGCTCAGAGACCTAGGCAGGGGCCTAAGCGATTTTTTGTATTATAATTTATAATTATAAAATTTAAGCATAATAACATATAAATTACTTCCAATTTAATGTCAAGATAAATATGCAAAATGTATAAACTTGAAAAATTAAGCATGATAGCATATAAAATAATGAGTAACAAACTCAACATCCTTTTCTTACCCGTCTCATTCTTCTCCATACATAATAGGCTTAATAGCATAGAGTTCATTTGAAAAAAGTACTTGAAAACATTGTAAGCATAAACTCATAATAAAATAACATATATAGACTTACAAAGAGGGAAAAAAAGTACTAGAACGGTTGGGCCTCTAACTCTTCTTCACATGGTTCCATTTCCAAGACTTTCTCCGTATTAGTCTCAAACTCAACACCATCCTCCTCTTATCCCTCCCCTTCGATGTCCTCATCTGAATCATCCGATACAAAAGTTTCTTCATGAAGTTTTCGCACTTTAACATTTATAGAACTTCTCCTAAACTGTAAAACACTATTTGTCTCTAATACCTCTCCAACCATTTCCAAGGGGTCAACATATTTAAAAAAAATTTCAAACTAGAAATAAAAAAAAATATTTCAAAAACTCGTCCAGGCCTAGTCACCGTCCACCCCGCCTACTCCCCTGGTCAATTTTCCCCGACTACCCATTATTCCGCGCATTTCCCAGCTAACTGGTGCCTAGGTCAATTTTTAGAACATAGACTATACTACATTCAAACTACCTTTGCTCCAAACATACATGTCCATATGTCTCTCTCATATAAAATGGGATTTCTTTGTCATCCATGCTTAAGTCAGAACATCATATATGAATATGCATCACCTGATACTCCTAACTATATGAGTACCCTAAAAGCTATACTAGGGCTAACAATGAGCATAAAATCTCCTCATTACATTCTTTAAAGATAAATAATCAAGTCTCTTTTAGGCATTTCGAAGACCACCCCATTTCCACAAGACCCAACTCAACAATTACTTAGTTTCTATTTAAGAATGTAATGGTGCCATACTCTGCAAGACCCAATCCGAAGGTTATTTATTTTCTATATAGGAGAGGGATACCATAGACCAATAAGAAGTGTGGTAATAATAAGGGATGCAATTCTATGTAATTAATTCTTGCTAATATTTATTGCAAGTTCTTCCCAATAACAAAAAACATTAATGATTAATAAACATTAATAGACACGTGACAGTCCCAATGCACTAACTTTATCTTTTCCACTAGGTGGACCCACTAAAAGAAAACTAAGCATGATAAGGTGTTGTCCAATATACATTTCTTACTTTATAAGTCATCCAATTGTATGCAGTAGGTAAAGTGAATATTTATCCTCTTAAATAATTCTTAGTGATATGAACTTGTTGTTTTAAAGCATTTTTTTATGATAATATCTTGGATACTTTATTTGTAAACTATTATGTTATAATTAAGAGCTATCTACCTAACACTAGATGGAAACAAAACTCCTGAGACAAAACTCGAATTGTAAATACTCAAAGTGGGTCATTCCCAAAACCTAAGTCAATCAAATTTTAAATAATTCCTCAAGAACCCATTATTTGGGCATTAAAAATACTATAACAAAACCAATGTGATCTATCAGCATCACGATAGAAGGACAAACCCATTGTTGATGGGGTAATAAGGTGCTATAATACAACAAAATACTCTATTACTCATACTGACACAAGGACAACCATTAGTCATGGGAGAATACAATGCTTTAATACTACATAAAAGAATCAACAACACCTTATGAAACAAGGTCAAAAGTAATAACAATATAGAATAGAAAAATGATTCAAAGTAGTGAACAAAATACAATGAAGCAATCAAAAGCAACCCAATCTCGTGGTTGAGTTATTGGAGAAGTCTTACAACCAAAAGATTAAAGAGAAAAAAACATAGAATCACCAAATGACAAAACCAGTACTATTTTGGTGGGTATTTTGGATCTTAACATAAAAGGGCATTCTTATAAATTGAAAAAAAATGTTCAATCGTATCAAAAACTGGAAAGTCATGGGTAGATGGAGATACAAATTAAATCTAAACAACATAAAGAGAAATAAGCAGTTCTCACTCATTTTCTTCTTCTTCATTTTTCTATTTATCTTCTTTTGTTCCTTTTCTCTTTTTACATTTTCCCAAACTCTGTAGGCATATAATAACCTAAATCTCACCGTTCCCCCCCCACCCCAATTTAAACCCAAAGAGTGGTAAAACTTGTGTGCTATTTTAGCCATTTGTGTTGTTGTTGTTGTTGTTGTTTTTTTCCCTAGCCATTTGTGTTGTTATTTTGCAGTCATTTATGTTTTTTGTTGCCACCATTAGTTATGTTTTTGTTGCAGCCATTTGTGCCGTTAAATGCAATGGAATGTTGAAGGGGTTGCTAGGCAATATTTCCATACACTCACGTACATGTAATGAAACTTTAGAACTTCATTACATAGAAAACTTGGCAATCTAACTCCATTAAAATAACATGGTTAGCTACTACATTCAATACACATAAAATTCCAATCCCCACCACCAAAACTACAAAAGCTTACTGTTGAATTCCTCACAAAGGCATTTAATTTCATTTCCATTTCAAAATTGACCTTTATTTTAGATGGTTTCACATCATTCAAATTCCGTGTGGGTGGAGTCACACGTACAACTGCAATTGGTGTGAGAGTTGCCTTTATTGCTTTCAAATAGTCTTTTGACTACTAGAAGCTACCACAATTATTGCACACCAAGAACCTCTCACCTAGAATCCATGATTATTCATATTTCAGGATTTGTCTTGGTGTTGA
The DNA here is from genome assembly GCA_003290165.1 of Berberis thunbergii. Lineage (NCBI taxonomy): Eukaryota > Viridiplantae > Streptophyta > Magnoliopsida > Ranunculales > Berberidaceae > Berberis > Berberis thunbergii. The sequence goes on along the minus strand of QNQO01007601.1, from coordinate 26,976 downwards.
GCATCCTTTCAGGGAGGAGGTGTTTTTCCAAGGACATTCCTCATACCAACAACCATCTAAGTTACAGTGAAATCGTGCTTTTGAGCTACCACTTGAAGAAGAGGCTCCTCCAACATTTCATAGACTTTTTTTTAGGCTCAATGTTATCTTATTCAACTTTTGCCTCAAACTCTTTCATTGCATTTCCCAGCCACTTAAATTTGCCACAAAATGAGAATTATCAATGAAGGTACTTATTTCCTAATGTTAGTCGTTTATCGGAAGTGGACAACATCATTAATCCATGGCATTAATTTATGCCACACACCTTGTATACCTATGGGCAAGTAGAAGAAGTCCGACCTTTTAGGTCACACATTTGTCAAATATCCTGGCCATTGACGAACAATGTAAGTTAGTTCAACAAATTTTAATGTTTGGCACCCACATTATTTTAGCAATTATTGTTTAGTATCCATCTTCTCCAACAAGATCAGCGTGCAATACTGAGATGAGGGTGAGTTTTATGACAAAAAACATGACTTTACTTACCTTTACAGCAACACTACATTGTTCACAGGTCATGAGTTATGATAGCAATAGACACGGTAACAGTTGCAACAAGATATTTGTTGCCTTCATGGAGTCCAAGCTCAGTCGCGGTTGAAAAACCCTAATTAGAGTAAAAAAAAACAATTCTCCCTCTCACCCTTAATCGATCTCCCTCAGTCATTTTCCCTATCTCCCTCAATCGCTTTCATAGTCGAGGAAGGAGAATCACACAATTTGTTTTTTGAGGGACGGCTTACCCCTCAAGTGAGTAGCATGTGAGGCTATTTTTGACATTTCAAATGTTTTGATGATTTTTGCTAGTCAAAGGCCTTGATTAAAGTCAAAACTCATAATAAGGGTCTGAATGGCACCCAATGAGAAATATGCAAGAACTAATGGGGGCCAAAAGGTAAATAACCCATTTTATATGTGTCCAACTACATTTTAAGTTTTAGAAATTAACCACTACATGTGATATCAGGATGACGTCTCGGGTGTGCATATTTATTATTGTAACATCTAATTGAAGTTGGATGCGTAATAAATATTTATATTTTATTAGAGAAACGTTGAATATTGTAATGAGGAACATTCATATATGCATAATTTTGAATGCTTATTAATACTTCATTATGGGTAAATTAATTAATTTAGGTTGCGCTTGGTATACTGTAAAATAATGCATTTTACAAATTAATGCAAATGCATTAATTTGCATTGTATTATTTGCAATGCATTACTTTAGAAGCGTTTGGTAGTAACTAAAAAAAATCAAAGGCAATTCGAAAAAGTGATTGTGGTGATGGTAATTGCAAATGTGGGTGATGGTGGTGGTGGCAATGACAGTGGTTATTGAAATGGTGGTGGTTGTGGTGGATATAATAGTAGGGGTGGTAATAGTGTGCGACAATCATCATGGTGGTGGATGGTTGTTGTAACTATGGTGGTCGCAGCGGTGATAGTAGTGATGGTGGTGGTTGTGGTGATTATGCTACAGTAGTGGTGGTGGTTATGCTATGGTAATTGTGGTGGTGGTGGCGACAATGGTTATGGTGGTAATAGTGAAGTTGGTGGTGGTTGTAGTTAATAGCGTATAGTAGTGAGATCGTGGAGGTGGCGGTGGTGGTGAAGGTGGTTGAGGTGGTGGCAGTGGCTATGGCAATTGTGGTAGTGGAAATGGCAGTGGTTATGGTGGTAATGCTTGGGGTGTTTTTAAGGAGTTGGGAGTATAATTCAAGTAAGAGGAGGCAATGAGAGTTTTGCTAAGTAATCCCAGAGATTTTGTCCCGCAAAGTTTTGCAGAATTTTATAACTAGAAGATGTGGAGGTCTTGAATTCAAATTCCAATAATTGCTTTCTGCAAAGTCAACCAAGCACCCAAGTTTATGTAACCGCTGTAAACTTTTACATATGCATTCTTTACCGTATACCAAGTGGATCCTTAATAACATATTAGTAGCTAATAATGTATTTAAGCTCAATTCTTCACGTTTAATAGTCATGTGTATTTTCAGTTTTATTAATCAAGCATAATAAGGCATAGTTCTCAGTTAGTTTCTTTTGACATTTGGATTTAAATACTTTGAGTTTGGTTGATGTAATAAATTTAGGCTTGATTAACCAATGAATTTATCTTGATGGATTGTGTTATGTGTATGCTTATTTTAGTTATGAGAGAAAGTTTTGGGAATTTGGTTAATTTTTTATTACTTGATCAATGTTTTGTAACATTTAAATTGTTTCTATCGTGCCTTGACTTTTTGATAATTTATTAATTTAAATCATTTGAAAATCGGAGGTTGACATGGTTGTTGGACATGCACATATCTCAATGAGTAGTGATGGTTGCGTAAGGTTGTGTCCCATGCACTTGGACAATCATCCAAGAGGAGATTCACTTGGAGTCTTTGGGGACCGAGCCCTATTCGGTTAATGACAAGAGCTGTGATGGATGGTATCAATATTTGGGGGTTCACTCACAACTCGATACAATTTATTAGTTTGAGAGTTGGACATTACAATTGGTATCAGAGTTGGTGAAGACTCCTTTATAAGAAATTGTGATCCCCCAATATAAAGGGGCCTAACCCTAGAGGTGGTGATGGTAGCCCCATGTGGTGTCAGTGGTTAAAGAGTAAGTCGTTACAATTGGTATCAGAGTTGGGGACATCTCCATCCTAAGGTAGTAGGACTGTGACACACCCCTTTAAAGAAGCTTAGCCCTAGAAGTGGTGTCAGTTTTGCCAATTGAAGTCTCCACCACCAGTTAGGTCATGGTCTCAAACTAAGGGTGGGCAACCCATCCCGCAATCCCGATCTCATCCTAATTTTTTCTGGGTCTTATTGGGATTGATCAATCCAATCATGATCCCGTCTTGTCCCGATCTAATGTGGGATGGGATTGGGATGAAGATTTTTAATCCTACCCATCCCGTCCTGTCCCGAATTGAATTTTTAATGTTTATTATTATTAATTTTAATATATTTATTAGGAATGCTCTAAGTTGGGAGTGTGTAGTGATGCGTCCAAAAATCGTCTTCCTGTAAGTTTGACCTGCAAAACAGATGTTAAACTGCCAAGGACCACCTTTTTGGTGGCTGAATGCACTTCGATGCTTAAGTCAGCAACTCTGTTTGAAGAAGGAAGTAAATCTGGACAAAACTTAGTTAAAGTTGCATACCTCTGTTGAATGTTCCCTTTACCTTTTATAATGGTCGCGGTTAATTCTCCGCGTGACTTAAGCATGTGAGGCGCAACGAAAGGAAATGTTTATCGTAACAGTCTCCTCATTTATGGAAATGCGTCCGTGGAGGAGTAACTCCCTCCACGACTCTTTTTTGTTCAATGTTCCTCTTCTTTATGAGAAAACTCGTGTCAGGCCTGGATTTGGGCTTTTATCATGTCTTCTTATAATGGGCCTTATTGGGGCTTTATGGTTGGATTTAACCTTCTTGGGTTTTGACGAGTTTGCCCAATAGATGGGACACCAGATTCTTGTGATGGATGCTTTCTGTCACGTGTACGACTTCGATGACAATCTATTTTGATGTATCATCAGCTACTACCCCCTTAGTTAGTGGATATGTTCATGTATCCAGTAACTGTGTGGCGGTTTTATTTTCGATTTCAATATTATGACACATTTATTGCTCTTACTATATGTTGCTGCTGTTGTCTCTCTGATGTTCCATTCGCATGTTCGTTTTGGTGCGATTTCTGGGATTTCGTGCGACTGTCGTATCTTGCATGTTCTCCAAAGAGCAGAACTTTCGCTGCGCATCCTTATAAAAGGAGAAGTTGAGTATGAATTTTCTCTTTTTCGCACCTGTTCAATTCTAGTTGCTGATTCATTGATTTCCCGCGTCTGCTTTTCAATCATGTCTAGCTTCAGAGTTTTGAGTGGCAATGTTCTTGATGCTTGTGAAGCTTTCTTTTCACCTAAGTGGGCGGCACATGCGATTCTGGACAACATTCATCATGATTATTCATTGCCGGCCAATATGGAAATCATTTTCTCCGAAGAGGGCGATGATCTTTTTCATCCAAAGCATGGGTAAATCGCTTTGTACCCTGGTATACCCTACTCCAGCTTTAAGTTTCCAACTCCTGCGATAGTCTGGGAGTACCTAGATTTGGTTGGCATCGCCCCCGCCCAACTGGTTCCCAATGGTTGGAAGGTAATGATTGCGACCTTAGTAAGGACTACAACATTTGTTCTCTTTGCTCTCCTTCTTGCTTCAGGGATCTATGAAAGGAATATGGGGGTTAGTCGAGGTCCTGGTTTTATGCGTTCCTTGCTTCCAATTATTTTAGGCTGCACGAAAATCATATTCTGCGATTGTTCTAGGAGCCTAAGGTAGTTGAGTTGTCGCTGTTGTTGGAAGAACATGATTTCTGTAGTCGGTTTGGCAATCTTCCCTGAGTCTCAGTGAAAGATTTCCTTACTACAGATGCCATTATCCGTGGGGGTGGCTCGCGCGGAGCCTGCTGTCGATCGTGCCTTGGAGGTGACCGTCATGCGTGTTAGTGATGTGCATCTTGGCCGCAAAGAACATTTTGTTGGTGAGCCTGTAGGTCGAATTGCTTCTGTCGCTGCCAAAAGTTCTGGAACTACTAGCTCGATTGTTATGAAAAGGAAAGTTCCTAGGCCTCCCAGCCTTTCCAAAATGTTGGCTGTCAGTTCTGGTCGTGTTTCGAAGAGGAAGAAGCTCGCCACTTCGGTTCTTGATGCTGCTAAGGCTAATTTTTTCTTGCTTTTCTCCGAAAGGAGGTCGTGGTTTGGAGGATGATTCTTCTGCTCGAGAGGATGAGGAAGTAAACCGATTTCTTGAAAGGAGCAAAAAAGAAGTTTCCTGTTCTCTAGATGACTGCGAGAAAAATCTTGTTGCCTTGTATGGCTTGCCAGTTTCTGCTGGCCCGATGATTGATGACTTGCAATACTGAAAACAAGATGCTTCAGCTTGGTCTTTGGCAGTTTGAAAATCCAAATAGTACTAAGACCTTGAATGACTTCGAGTACGATCCGACATTGGTGGATCAGGTCAAACTCCTTTTTTTTGTTGCTAGGACCTCGGGGTTACCTGCCACTCCCTCCGTTTCTCGTCCTATTTTGACTGCACCCGGGGGGTTCTGATGTTCTTCCTAGATTGATGTGCAAGACAACGCTCGCAACTTCATTAGCGGTTGTCATGGGCGGTTAGCTAATAGAGCTCTTATGTCCGTACACCCACCACATCGTCATATTGATGAGGGCCTCCAATACCTTATGGAAGGGATGACTCATCTTACCTATGCAGCCGTGATGGGGTTGGACTGTAAGGCTGCTCGTGATCAAGTGGTGCTCATTGAGCGGAGGCTGGCAGGACATATCCTAGTCCTTTCTCATGTTCTCCGCCGATTTGACTCATTGAAGGTGCAGTGCATAGAGTATGCAAGGGCTGCCAATTATGCATAGACGTCATTGCGGGAACTCAAGGCCATTTGTGACACGTTTGCTTCTGATCTCAAAAGTTCTGACGTTGAATTGGGTAAGTTACAGTCCCGTCTAGATGCTGCTAAGAAACAGTTGTCCGACCGAAAGGCTGAACGTGACGTGGCCATTCATTCTGCTGTGGAATGTTCTGCCAGTCTTAAGGCTTCTGTGAGTCGAATTTCTCATTTGAATTCCGAGTTTGTTGCAACCAAGTCTACGGTTTTTGTTAGACTCATGGTTGTTGATAAAGAATTAGCATCAACCAGAGCTGAGCTATCATCTGTTATTGAAAAGTTGAAGGCAACAAAGGTCATGGATTGGAAAAGAGTGGTCGATGGTCACCGTGACTTCTTGGATTTCCCAAAGTCGCAAGGTTTATACATGTCTAAATATCATTTTTTTAGCAAGAATTCGATGATGTCGAAGAAGTCGTTCTGGATTCACTGGGTGATCCGGTTGTCGGAAAACCTTCTCAGCACTTGTCTAAGCCCATACCACCTGGAGATGTTGCTGATGTCGATGCTCTTTCTTAACTATTTCTTTTGATTTTTTTTGTAATCTCATTTTCTAGAAGATCAACGAAAATTTTATATTTCGCATTTGTTGTGTCTAGTATGTCTAGCTTACCAGATTTTTACTTATGACATTCCTGGCAGTTTTCTGACTCGTTCGTCCAAATTTTTATGAATGGCTTCAATGTTCGACATTCTAGTCGTGTATAAGCTCTTTTTACGGAATCCAAATCTATATCTGGATTACGAAGTTGTATACTATAGTTGACGAGCAAAAGTTTGGCTCTTACGTCCTAGTAATTTATTACTTCGAGGTTGATCAGGCCAGAAGTTTTTGTTTTTATGTCTGACTCGTTCATTCAGTACATATATTTATTTTTGCAAGATATTCTAGCCGTGCTGAGTACTTTCACGAGTTGGGTTTTTAATCTGACTTCCTTGTCCTAATTGAATTCGAAATGGAAGATTGAGTCACGAAGTTCATTGATAATATCTTTTTAAGTGCTCCACATTCCATGGCCGAGGTAGCTTTTCGCCCTCCTTGTTTTCCAACCAGCATGTTCATTGTCTGTTGATCTTTATTATTATGTATGGTCCTTCCCAATTTGGGTTTAGCTTGCCCCCACCAGGTTCCTTTGTGTTGAGTTGGACTTTTCGTAGTACCCAATCGCCAATGTTAAAAGTGCAGATTTGCACCCTATTGTTATATTATCCGAACATACGCTGTTGGTAGGCTGCTGTTTTGATAAAGGTTGTTTCTCACTTTTCCTTGAGGAGGTCCAGCCCAACTCTCAGTGCTTCAATGTTGTCCTTAGCACATAATTCTTTCGTTCGGAATGTTGGCATACCAATCTCCACGGATATCATTGTTTCGGATTAGTACGCGAGGGCGAAAGGTGTTTCTCCCGTCGGAGTTTTTTTGTTGTTCTGTATGCCCAAAGGATGCCAGGTAACTTAGATGTACACAGTTCTTTTGCTGCCTCGAACCTTCTTTTGATTGCTTCCAAGATTGTCTTGTTGGTGATCTAGATTTGTCCGTTTGCCAATAGATGAGCGGGCGCAGAGAAGTGTTGTTGAATATTCAAGTTTTCGCATAGCTGCTTGACCTTCTTGCCTTCGAATTGCTTCCCATTATCTGTGACAATTACCATTGGGATCCCAAATCTGCATATTATATCTTTCCAAAGAAACTTCTTGACTTGGGCTTCTCCTATCTTCGCGAGGGGCTCTACTTCTACCCACTTAGTGAAATAGTCTACCACTAGGGAAAAAAAATTCTTCTTATCAGATGCGGGGACTAGTCCTATTATGTCCATTCCCTACTACGTGAATGGTCAGGGGCTACTCATGGGGATCAAGTTTTTTCCCGTCACGTGAATGTATAGGGCAAATCTTTAGCATTTGTCACACTTGCGAACGAGTTTTTGGGCATCTGCTTGCATCGTTAGCCAGTAATAACTAAAAATGAGTGCTTAATGGGCCAACGTTCTTCCCCTGGGTGATTTCTACATGTACCATGGTGGATATCTTACAAAACATATTCAACATCTTCTGGTGAAAAACACCTTAGCAACGTGCTCATGGCAGACCTTCTGTAGAGTTTGTCATTGATCATTGTGTATCTTGCTGCCCAATTTTGTAATTTTCGGGCTTCCATCTTATCTGTTGGGAGTTCTCCGTTTGATATATACACCAGGATTGAAGTTGTCTAGTTGTTTTCTTGATTTGTGGCGCATGCTTCTTCCATCTGGTTTTCAAGTATGGAGCTTCCTTGCTAGTTCATCGGCTATTTTGTTCTCCGCCCTTGCACACTGTTGAATGATCACATTTCAGAAGCCTTCTACTAGCTCTGTAGTTTTTTTGGTGGTAGGCTTTCATTTGAGTATCTTTGAATTGAAACTCGTCGTTTAGTTGATTGACCACCAGCTTGGAATCAGTAAAAACACTAATGTCTTTTATTCCCAAGTGTTTTGCTAACTATAGCCCTACTATGACATCTTCGTGCTCGGCGTCGTTGTTGGAGGCTTTAAAGTTGAATTTTATCGTTTTCTCCAATGCAATGCTTTCCGAGTTGTCCAAGACTAATCCAACTTCGCTTCCCGCCTCGTTGGATGCTCCATCACAATGGAGGATCCATCCATCGATGATTGGTTTGGATTGTTCTCTTTCACTCTTACTTTTCATCTGCTGGTTGTTGCTTTCTGTGAATTCGGTGATGAAATCTGCTAGTGCCTGAACTTTGATAGCGGTTTTGGGTTATAGATGATATCGAATTGTCCAAGTTCTATCCCCATTTCACCATTCTCTCTGATAGATCTTGTTTGTGCAATACCGACTCAAGCTGCTATTCGGTCATAACTGTGATTGGATGTGCTGGAAGTATGGTGGTGGTTTCCTTGACGACACATCAGGGCGAGCGCCAATTTCTCTAGGGCTGGATAATTGATTTCTGCATCCGCATGTGTTTTGCTGATGTAGTATACTGGTTTTTGCATGCCTATTTCTTCCCGTACTAACGCTGAGCTTACCGAGTTGTCAGACACAAATTGATATAGATACAGTGCTTCCCCCATGTTCGGTTTCGTTAGTAGCTCTGTGCTTCCCATATACGATTTTAGGCTTTAAAAAGCTTCCTCGCATTCCGTATTCCAATTGAATGTCTTGTTTCCCTCAAATTTTTTGAAGAAAGGCAAACATTTGTCCGATGATCTGGAGATGAACCTGTTCAGGGCTGCTATTATTCCATTAAGGCTTTGTACACCTTTTATGTTTGTTGTTGACTCCATGTTAAGAAACGTCTGTATCTATTTTGGACCGGCCTCAATTCCTCTTTGGTTGACCATGTACTCGAGGAATTTTCCCTGATTCTATTCTAAAGGTGCACTTCTCCGGATTCGGTTTCATCTTACACTTTCCCAGTTAGGAGAAGGCTTGTTCGAGATCTATGATGTGGTATGCTCGTCGCGAGCTTTTGAAAAGCATGTCGTCGATGCAAACCTCCATCATTTTGATGATTTAATCTTTGAACATTCTGTTCACCAGCCGTTGGTACGTCGCTCCTGCATTCTTTAATCCGAAAGGCATTACCAGATAACAATATGTACCCCTTTCCGTTATGAAAGATGTTTTTTCTTGGTCGGGAGGGTACATTTGTATCTGATTATACCCGGAGTATGCATCCATAAAGTTCAGCAGTTTGTGTCCGGCGGTTGCATCTACTATTTGATCTATTCGCGGAAGTGGGAAGCCGTCTTTAGGGCATGCTTTATTCAGATCGGTGTAGTCCACACATACCCTCCATTTGTTGTTCTTCTTTTTACTAGCACTGAGTTCGCCAACCAGTCTGGGTAGTGAGCTTCTTTTATCATCCCCGCCTTAAGTATTCAGTGCACTTCCTCGTTTATCGCCTGATTACGTCCTAGAGCCAACTGCCTTCTTTTTTGTCAAACCAGCTTCTTGTCTGGGTTCAATTGTAGTTTGTGAGAGATGATGGGTGAGTCTATCCCTATCATGTCCCTATCATGTCCTTCATTGTCCATGCAAAAACATCTTGATTATCTTTAAGCAGTTGGATCAATTCCTTGGGGAGTCCAGGATGAATCTTTGTGCCAACCTAGACTACTTTCTCTGCTTCCTTGTGTAGGTAGACTACAATCGTTTCTTCTTTAGGTTGTCCGGTGTTAGGTCGATCTCGTGGGCTGGTTGGAGCCATATTATCGTCTGGAAAGTCTAAACTCGCATGACCAAGTAGTTATGAAAGCTCATCCAATTGTTGCAATAATTGGTATTTGTGAGGGGTCTTTATTGTTGCGAAATGACACTCATGGGTTGCTGGTTGATCTCCTTTAATTCTCCTGATACCATTGTCAGTATGGTACTTTAGGCATTGGTGCATAATTGAGGAAACTGCGCCCATTTTGTGTATCCAGGGTCTCCCGAGTAGCATGTTATACACAGAAGGAACATCAACAGCAAGGAAGTTTGTCAATAACATTCGTTGTTTTCCTGGTTTCCCCTGCTTTGATTGGTAGCTAAATCATCCCCAGTGGACGACATTGTTCCCCCGCTAAAACCCACCATTAGTTGATCGCTAGGTGAGAACATCTCATTAGTGAATCACATCCTTCGAAAAGCTGTCAGGTATAGGAGGTTGGCTGAGCTGGCAGTGTCGACCAACACCCTCTTGATTTCCCATCTAGCTATCATGACTGAGATTACTAAGGCATCTCCTTTGGTCTTTCCCCTGAGGTGATTGTTTAATCCTCGAGTTTGATGAATTCTCCGAGTTGTCCTTCTCCGACATGGTGTTCGATCTCGTCCCTCAGATTATGACAGTCTTTGGTATCATGACCGTAGTAGTTGTGAAAGATGTAGTGTTTGTTTTTGTTCCATTTTTCCGGATCTCCTTTCATTTTTGGTGGCCATTTGACTTCCCTTCATGCTATAGCTTCAAGGACCTTGTTTCGACTCGCTATCAAGATCGCGAACGATTTCTCTGTTTGTTCGCATTTGGGCTTCTTCGGTTGTATTTTTCCAAACTCTCTTTGGTTAATTTCGGAACTGTTGTTGACCCCGATGTCTTTTAAGCTGTGTGGTTTCTTCTTAAGGTTTGTTGCCCTCCAGGTCTTGGATGAGTCTATTCACCATTTCGATTACGTGGTTCATCTAAGCCATGAACATTTCTACTTGAGGGTCCGAGGGGATTCCCCAAGATGTCAAAGACATTTTAATTGCTACATGTTGAAGCTCTTTTTTTTTTCTGGAGTGATTGGTTTGATGGTTGTTGCTGGGTTGATATCAGGTAACATGTCGTATTGTTCACTGCCAGATTAAGGATTTGTGGAACGCTCATTGACCTTGATAGTTAACCAGATTTCAGTGAATTTTGTCACTGTGAATTTTCATTTTAGAAAGGAAACTCGTTGTTCCCCATGGACGACGCCAAACTGATGCGTCCACAAATCGTCCTCCTGTAAGTTTGACCTGTAAAACAGATGTTAGACTACCAAAGACCACCTTTTTGGTGGCTGAAGGCACTCTAATGTTTAAGTCAACAACTCTGTTTGAAGAAGGATGTAAATTTGGACAAAACCTAGTTAAAGTTGCATACCTCTGTCGAATGTTCCCTTTACCTTTGTGTGGTCGCGGTGAATTCTCTATGTGACTTAAGCATGTGAGGCGCAACGAAAGGAGATGTTTCTCGTAACAGTCTCCTCCTTTATGGAGATGCGTCCGTGGAGGTGTAACTTCCTCCATGATTTTTTTTGTGCAACGTTTCTCTTCTTTATGAGATAACTTGTGTCGAGCCTGAATTTGGGATTTGACTTGTTTGTACCTGGATTTGGGCTTTGATAATGTCTTCTTATAATGGGTCTTATTTGGGCCTATATGGTCGGTTTTAACCTTCTTGGGTTTTGTCGAGCTGGCCCAATAGATGGGACGCCAGAACGTTGTGATGGATGCTTTTTGCCACGTGTACGGCTTCGATGATAGTCTATGATGTATCATCAGGTAGTATTTGATTTCTCTTTGTAACATGCAACTTTCTAGTGTAAATTGGAAGTTACAAAGTTGAAGAACAAATTTGCCAAAAACATTCTAGAGTATGCGTGAGCTAAGACAATTGGAAGTTACAAATTAAAACATGCTAATCCCGTCCCGAACCTATTTGGGATGGGATGAGGTCTATTCTATCCTGATCTCGAAGGAACGGGATGGGATAGGGATAAGGTACATCCCATCCCATCCCATCCCGTGCCCACCCCTATCTTAGACTATTAATATTACATCAAAGAAAAAGACATTTATTAATGTCTCGACTCCTATGAACTTGCAAATGTGCTGGAGTTAGGGCAATGGTGTCTTGTTCTTTTGACATAAAGGAGAGACTTGACGGTTAACTCACGGGTTTGAGACTATAACCTAAATAGTGTAATCCCTGGATCAGAGTCTAAATTGCCTTATTATTACTTGGATATTTTTCCAATTGTTTATTTTACTTATGTTTTCAAATCTGTTTTATTTTTTCAAAGAAATAACCAAACTTGTTTTTTTTTTTCCAATTATCTAAGGACCACAAAGTGAAAGTGTGCCCCATACTTAAGCTTGGTCAAATAAGTTTTAAATTAGATATCTATTACTGTTACCAGGAATTTTATTTTATCTTTTATTGAATTTGCTTTTAATCTCCCTTCAAATTAAAACATTGGTATTTTCAATAAAATCAAAATCAATCGGATATCCGTTGACATGCCTAAATGTTATTATATGATGCTATGCACCCAGCAAATTTTTCCACTGCAGACACCTCATTTGACATGGTTAATAGTTGGGCCTTATGCTACCATAATTTCAGTTAATACCACCTATTAGAAAAAAAATTCGGCAAGTTTGCACCCAGCTATAGAGAAAATGCGATTTCAACCATTTTCGACCCTTCGATTTTCTTCGCGTTTGCCCTAAAAAATACTCAAGTTTTCTAGTTAGAACTTTTTTTTTCTTTTTCCCACAGGTGGTATGAGAAAATTTCAAAAAAGTCCCTCTACCCCTCCAAAATAATAATAATAATAATAATAATAATAATAATAAAATGGTGATGGTGTGTAATGGAGAATGTGGGTGCACCTTGTTGTGCTCATTTTATAAGAAGTCAACCCCGCTTCCCATGACTATGCAGCTCTGGCCACTGTCGCATTTAAGGATGTAGAATTTTGGAATTTCCATCTTAAATATGAATCGTCCACATGTGCACTTTTAACCTCAACTGTCATGCTCCGAATTTGAGAAATCGAAATCCTTATATCCGGGTAGGATAATCGATTCTCAGACATTATGGGCGTTCATCTACTAAAAGTAACAATTAGTATCAACGAGAAATAATAAATTGCACAATTTACCATGATAAAGAAAATATATAATAATAATCAATCCTAGTTGTTCCCCAAAATAAATGAAACTAATTTCGAAACCTCGTTGACCCAATTCTATCAAAGTTTAACTAAGTAAGAACATAATTCTCCCTCAAAGAAAAATACGACTAATCGTAATACTACAATTGAATAAAATAATGACCTACATAAAAAAAAAAAACTCTCGAGACAATGTGCAACTCCTCATACTCATTGTGCCAAAAAATTTGGACATTTTTTGTGGGTCAACTTAGTGAAAGTGTCAACAATGGAGAAAATTTCTCAATAAATCTTTTGTAATAACCATCTTACCCTATGGAGCTTCTCACCTCAATTACATTAGTGGGTTGCTTCCAGTTCTTCACTGCAATCATCTTATCTGGGTCCACCGGTAATACTCTGACTAGAAACCACATGCCTTAAGAATTTCATCCCCATTCTCCCAAAAATGACACTTGTTGAAATTAGCATACATATTTTTATCTCTCAATGTCTACAAAACTATCATGAGATTCTCTATGTGTTCTACTCATTACGAGAATAAATTAAGATGCATGAATAAAACTAATGACAAATTTGTCCAGGTACGGCTGAAAGATATAGTTCATGAGATCCATGAAGAAGGCTGGGGTATTTGTTAACCCGAAAGGCATAACGGGTAACTCATAATTTGTATGTAGTGTGAAATGTGAAATGAATATTATCGTCTTCAACACCCATATGATGATATCCAATTTGTGAACTGCTCCCTTCAACTGGTCAAGAAGATCATCAATTTGTTGCAGTGGGTACTGTTCTTAATAGTCACATTGTTCAATTCTCTATAGTCTATACACATCGTTAAGGGTACCATCATTTTGTCAAACGAATATTGCGGGCACTCTCTGTGGAAAATTACTAAAATGTACGAGCTTGGTTGATACACACCTCACCTCAAAAGGACTACACTTATATACATTCACGACGAAACAACATGTCAATAAATAAGTATGTCAAAAGAAAACAAATTAAAGAACTGAAAGAATTACCCTTTTTGCAATATCTTATCTAACTAGACCATTCCATTCAACTGCTTTGGTGCCACCCTGTGCGCCACTTTGGAAATAGTCATTGTTTCAGGTACTAAATCAATTTGAAACTCAATATCCCACTTCGATGACAAGCCAAGAATCTCCTGAAACACATCTTCATATTCTCTTACCACCTCTACACTTTGAATGTTTCTCTCTTACGTCTCCATCAAATACATAAAACTAGTGAGCATCAATCTCCACTATTTTCCACGTGTGAGAAAACATTGGGATTGATTGGAGTATGAATAGAAACTATTCCATTTGCACAATCAAGTGTAACAAAGCCTTATGCAACCAATCCATTCCCAAAATGAGGTAAAAAATGAAAGACAATCAAGTCAACAAGGAACACTTTATCTAGGAATGCAGTCTTAACATTTCTTCCTTGTTCATATAATGTCACTGAGCCTCCTAAGGGGTTGTAAGATATAGGTTTATAGCAAGTGACACGATTTTTCAATTTTTTCTTTCAAGAAGTCGCTTAGAAATGGAAAAAAATATAACACACTAGTATAGAAACAAAACCTTAACATTAGCTATAGAAAAATTAGGGGCGCCTTAGAAGTTTTCCTAGTTTGGTAGTGCGGTATATACACAACCTTGGATGGTTTAAACCTTGTTTATCACGTTGGGTTTTCTTATTATTAGGGCAAAAAATGCATCATACGACTTGGTTGTCCACAAGTAAAGCAAGTCTCCGTGTGTCCCTTCAATGCTGCTTAGGTAGTTTGGATTTGCCGACCCTGATAACTCTATCATTGCCTCGTTGGTTACACTAACGATGGAACTATTTCCCATTTTTCTTCTGATGCTGATTACTTCCTTGTTCTGGAACCGATTACACACCTGACGATGAAACTAAGTGCATCCCTATAGTTGGTTTGGTAACCACATTAGATCTCTAGTGTTGAATTGTCGTCCCATATCCCCCTAATCATAAGGGCAAAAACGGTTATGGTTTCCATGATGATCACCTGAGGTACCCTGGTACCAAGTGTTTCCTGATATCTCGCCCACCTTCGAGTTCCCTTTTCTCTACCCTCCTGATACAACTTATTTTGTTTTTCATACTTCAATGTGAAGTCCCAAACCCTATCTTGTCAAAAGTAAGAATAGTCCATCAGTAAGTAGCGATGCAAAGGCAAATCATTTTTTTTGAGGTATCTACTAAGTTAGAAGTATATCAGGATAACTCATTAACTTAGTAACACATTGCTCCACAGTGACATGCCCATTTTGCTTCAGAAAATAAATTCTATAGCTAATTGTGCCTTAACTACATTAGGCACAAATGTACTTTCAAACTGACTTTTGAAGTCGTTTCATGTTATAGTGGTAATATCAATGGAGGGAAGTCAAGCCTCTCACTAGTGACTTGTAGAACCATCCAAATCATGTGCAACTATCTCCTGCTTTTGGACCTTAGCAGGTTACATCCTCCTAAAAATAGTCTCACAGCTTTGGATCTAAACATCAACATCTGTCGGGTTATCCTTTGTGAACCTCTTACCACCCAAAGTTCCGAACTCATTTGTCATGCCCCAAATTTTGAGAAATCAAAATCCTTATATCCACGTAAGATAATTGATACCACGAAATTTAGGGCTTGGAAATCCATCCACTAAAAGTAACAGTTGATCTCCACGAGAAATAATTAATTACACAATTTAACATGACAAAGAAAATATAATAATAATAATAATAATAGTAATATAATAATAATAATAATAATAATAATATATATAATAATAATAATAATAATAATAATAATAATAATAATAATAATATAATAATAATAAATAATAATAATAAATCTAATATTTTAAAAAAATAAAGAAACTAACGGTCAAAATTTTGTGGATTTATCAAAGTCGACTAACCAAGAATATAATTCTCCCTCAAAGAAATATTACTAATCATTCTATAACAATTGAATAAACAATCACCTAAGAAAGTAAATAAAACACTCAAATAACATGCAACTCGTCATGACATAAATTCCTCTAATCACGCTTGAAAACCTACTAGTCCTAAAACAAAGGTAGTCACATTTTTTTGTTATGATGAACGTAACTTTCCCCTCCTTTTTTGCTACATTTCCTCCTTGTTTGATTCTTCTACTTCTTCTTTCATTTTATATTTCCAAGCTAGGGAGGTGTAGGAAAGTTTAGGAGTTGGATAGGAGGCATTTAAAAAAATATTTCTCATATTATGTTTATTTTTGCTAGGGCAATTTTAACACCGAGATCAAGAAAAAAATTAGTTCTCCGCCTTAGCGTAGATGAGAAGGCAAAGTTGACTAGTTTCCTTCAAAACAACAAAGATGTGTTCACTTGGCCAGCTTTCGATATGCCCAAAATTGATTCAAGTACGATCTGCCACAAGCTACATGTACACCCACCCTTCCAAGCCTATTGTGCAAAAGAGCGAAACTTTTCCTAGAAAGAGTAGTATCATTGTTGCAAGATAGACAAACTCTTGGCAGTCAGTTTCATCGAGGAGGCATCCTACGCCGAATGATTGGCACATGTGGTGTTAGCTAAGAAAAAGGAAAAAGAAATAGAGAGTTTGTGTGGGATTACACTAACCTCAGCAATGCCTTCCCAAAAGACAACTATCTTTGCCCTCGCATTGCTTAGCTACTAGATTCCATATTGGCAACTAGCTTCTCAGCTTCATGGATGCTTATTTATGCCATCAAATCATTATTGTACGAGCCCCGACATAGCCAAAAATAACATTCATCATCTAAAGAGAACTTACTGCTACAAGTGATATCTTTTGGTTTGAAAAACACTGGAGAAGCTTATCAAAGGTTAGTGCAAGAAATTAATTGGCAAAACCATGGAGGTCTATCTAGAAAACATGCTAGTGAAACGTCATTAGCGGGCATATCACATCATAAATCTTGAGGAAGCATTTGTACTTCTTCCTGGACATGAAGTCACCATCAACTCCAAAATAAATTCAAAGTCTCATTGGTAGAGTAACCACTTTAAATTAGTTCCTGAGTAGATCAACAAACAAATGTAAGTCATTATTCAAAGCATTGAAGAAATGGCAGATAAATAAATGGGATAAAGAGTGTGAAATTATATTTAAAAATTTGAAGTCTGGCTTCTTTTTCCACCTATACTGTCAAAACCTCAGCCAGGAGAAGACCTGAACATAAGAGAAGAGGCTACGAGGCACAACTTCCTGTATTTTACATCTCTAAAACTCTTCTCGATGCTGAGACCAAGTACCCAAAAATGGAAACAAAATAATTTTGAACTTTTGATATCGTCAATGAAGGGCCCTACTTTCAAGCTCATTGGGTGATTGTCATGATGAAATATCCTGTAATGTCAATCCTCCACAGCTGGATCTTCTCAAAAAACTCATGAAATGGGTTATAGAGTTGAGCCAGATATGACTTGATCTACTAGCCGATGACAAATATAAAGGGCTCAACATTAGCACATTTCATAGAAAAATCCGCACCCTCCCCAAGTGAAAAAATCAGCTATCAAATTAATGTCTCATTCTTCAACAAAATAAAACTCATCAGCTCATGCCGAACTGGGTAGGTTAACACAAAGTTATGTTGCATTTATATGCGAATTGGGTCGTCAAATCACAAGGGTGCTGGAGTGGAACTTGTTTTATTTACACCCAATGGAACCATGGTATGAGTAAACCATCACACTTGGTTTCAAAGCCTCCAATAATAAAGCAAAATATGAGGCCTTGCTTGCTAGGCTACGCCGAGAAAAAGAGTTGTTAGTTAAAAGGCTAGTCATCTATTTCTGATTTTAGTTTATAACTAAGTCAAACATCTGGTGAATATATAGGAGTCATCAACTGCTAATAACTAAAATTGAAACCACCAGGTGGCTAAGTGGCACAGGCTGCTCTGCCACGCAGCTAATCAGCAGGATGCACCTAGGCCTTTGGGAGTTGATGATGTGGTATGAACGGTCAATGAGAAGTTGAAGAACTCACGAATCATGGAAAGTCCAGATGACGCTCTATGAGAGAGCTGGCCCTTGGTAAACACTTCATTTCTTACAAATGACATTGAAGGAAATCCTCTACTGGCAAGGTTTACCACACCAACCTTCACCTCTTTCGAAGGAGATTCTGATCCTGAGAGACACTTGAAGCGTTTTCAAAGTGTCATGACCTCTGCACAAAAATGATGAGCAACTTATGTGCAAAGCATTCGTTATGGACTTTATAAAAAAAGTAGCCCAAAATTGGTTCCACACTTTGACCCCTTAGTCGATCAACAACTTTGGGGAGAGCTCTCCATTGTCATAACAAAAAATATTCATCCTACCAAACCATAAACAAATATAGTGACCACTTCTTCAATGTGAAGAAGTCAAATAAATTGCTCATAGACTTCATTAGAAAATTCAAGGGCAGAAAAAAATTAACACATTTGGATGTAATGACTAATTGCATCCTCATCTATCAAGAAAGGCTTGCCGACAGATCACCCATTGTATGGCAAGCTAACCATGAAAATAGCTAAAACTCTTACAGAAGTCTTCGCCATGGAAGAATGCTATGCACTGTGGGATGATGAAAAAATAGTGGTAAGGCACCAAACTGCATCCAAGAAAAGATAGTCAACTTGTACAAAAGAATGCAGATCAAAAGAAGAGTAAAAAGAACAAAGATTACACGAGTAGAATACGCGCCCCAAACAAGGGATTCCTCATTCGGTAGAATATACACAAAGTTCTCCCAATCTGATCAATCAAATTTTCTATGAGATAAAAAACAAACCCTGATTGAAGAGACCGCTACCAATGAAGGAAATCCTACAACAAAATCCGAACAAATAGTTACATATACCTCAGTAGAGGGATCTATTATCTTGTTTCTCAGCAGTGAACATAGTATTTAAGTTGAAATAGTGAAATACGAAAATTCATTCTACATATCTTTCAGAATAAGACATTCAGAAATACAAACATTATATACACCTCATTATAGGATGACATCTTTTCGTGAGTGGATAATTCAATTAATCAATCATTAAGCATAAATGCATCTTACTCAGGACTACTTAAATCCATTTAAGTTTAGTTAGGTGGTCAACAGACCACAAACAAAATGCCTCAGTAAAGGATGACACTCTCTGTGAATTGCTAAACCGGTTAATCAATCACTGAGCATAGAAACATCTTGCTCAGGACTGCTTAAATCCATTTAAGTTTGATCAAGTGGTCAATAGACCACACGAGCAAAATAAGTCATTGGCTGATTACACCTCAATAGAGGATGACACTATCTATGAGTGGGTAATTCAATTAATGAATCACCGAGCTTAAAAGCATCTTGCTTAGGACTACTTAAATTCGTTAAAGTTTGTTCAAGTGGTCAGCATACCACACAAGCAAAATGCCTCATTAGAGGATCACACCTTAATAAAGGATTACACTCTTGGCAAGTGGGTAATTCAATTGATCAATCACAGAGCATAGAAACATCTTATTCAGGACTACTTAAATCCGTTTAAGTTTGTCAAGTGGTTAGCAGATCACACAATATTTTCATGCAATTTCCAAACAAACAGATTTTAATCCATGATTCATTTGTAAATCCTCAATTATACCTAAGTTCTGACTTAGCATATTTGGAACTCATGAAGGAGACCAATCAAGCTTTTGCACCCTCAATGAAAATAATTTTAAGTCAGCAGACAAAGAAAAGTTGAATGAAATGCAACATTACTTCAACATGCATGAAGTATACATGAAGTTTGGGGATCATAAAAAGCAAAAAAACCACTACATGACATGAAGTCACGGTCGACTCTAAAAGAAATTCAAAGTCTCACTAGTATAACAATAGCTTTGAATCGATTATTTAGTAGATCATCAGAAAAATCCAGGAGAAAACTTGTACATCTACTTGGCAGTTTCAAATATAGCAATTAGTGCAGCTCTTATTAGAGAAGAGCTAGGCACAACTTCATTCCGGATGCTTGTCAAAAACTCATGAAATGGTTGATAGAGTTGAGCCAATACGACTTGATCTACTGATCGGGGACAACTATAAAGGCTTAAGCCTTAGCATATTTCATTGTAGAACTCGCTCCCTTCTCAACCAGGGAAACAAAGTAAGCCAACAAATTAGTGTCGTGTCCTTCAACAAATGAAGACTCCTTAACTCGTGCTGAAACATGGACAGGCCAGCCCAAAGATATGTGGCATTTATGTGTGGATGTGTCATAAAATCACAAGGGTATCGAAACAAGACTTGTTTTATTTAAACTCGATGAAACCATGGTAGAGCAAGCCATCACACTTGGTTTCAAAGCCTCCAATAATAAAGCAGAATATGAGGCCTTGTTTGCTGGTTTATGCTAAACAAAAGAATTGTCTAATTCTCAGCTTATAACTAGTCAAAGATCTGGTGAATACATGGCTAAACACCAAGGATGACCCATTACTTAGACTAAGTCCAAGAGACTCTGAAAGTACTATGTGACTCATTTAGTAGATCAACTTATCTTCAGCAGAAGAATCTACACGTAGATCATTTTGTCTTCAGCGGACTATATCTAAACAACAGAACAAACTTAAGGTCTCGCAGATGCCTCCCTCACGACCAAGGAAACCAGTTCAAGAAATCTTTTTTTTCTTTTCTTTTTAAAAAATATTCCCCCCCCCCAAAAGAGGAGTCGATCTCAACTCTGGCGAATTTCTTGGAATTCCACTTTGTATTTAAAAAAAACCCTTGGAAGAAGCTCCATCCATAGAGACAGATAAGTCAGCCAAGATCAGAGGCATTCTACTCAGTGAAAATACATTTTCTACGCTATTAAGTAAGAAGAAAAGAATGGCCAGCTCAAAAGCAAAAGAGATGAAATGCATTTGTGGGAGCAAAAAAATAATCCTTAGCCTAGCAAAAAGAAAGCCCAAAATTTGGATCATTCCCAAGAAGCCCAAAAAGTATCTATTAAGATATACCTCACAAATTGAATACAAGTACAGAAACCCCAAGTCTGGTCCGATGTAACTCAGCATAACATTAATTTTTTAGCAGAGGAATAGTGTTCGACGCCGAAGAGGTCTTTCCAAGTGGGAAGTTATAACGATCAATGAAAAGTTACAACCGTCGACAAAAGTTTCAACCATCAACAAAAGGTTTTAACCATCAATAGGAAGTTACAACCATCAATGGCTCCTGATGATACACCAAACGGTCCCTCCTCTACGCCGTACAGGTGCCAGCATCAACCTAACACTGATCTGGGCCAAGCGGTTCTAAGCCCGCCCAATGCGATCCACCAGACGGACACAAATTCTTATAGCCTGATAAGCCATGTGTCTCACAGCTATCTTCAATACTGTAAGCCCTGCAAATGCAAGTATCTTGAGGATCACCTTTGGATGGGCAATT
The DNA here is from genome assembly GCA_003290165.1 of Berberis thunbergii. NCBI lineage: Eukaryota > Viridiplantae > Streptophyta > Magnoliopsida > Ranunculales > Berberidaceae > Berberis > Berberis thunbergii. The sequence goes on along the minus strand of QNQO01007601.1, from coordinate 5,578 downwards.
ACAGCAGCTCTTCGCTTCCCACTAGGAAGCAAATTCTAGAGTATACGTCACACATGGAGACTTCTATCTACGTACTACTCTTGAAACAGGAATTACCTTCTGCCAGTGTTCTAAAAATCGGCCTAAGCGGGCGCCTAGGCCCTAGAAGGTAGAAAAACGCCCAGATTAATGGTTGGCGATTTGTGGGCGGTCTAGACGGGGTCTGGGTGGCCTAGGCGGTTTGGGCGAGTTTTTTTTTTTTCATTAAGGGTGATTGTGTTTTTATTTTATTTTTCTTTCCTCTTTTTTAGAAATAAACAATTTAATTGTTTTTTATCCAGTAATATGTCTAAATGTAGCAAAAGATGATTACTTAATGGAATTCTCAAAGGATCTGCTAGTACCAATTTTAGTAATGTAGATTTTATCAAACATGACTGAGGTTATTCATGCAATTTGAAGAAAAATAAAAGAGTAGGTTTGGATATTTGTCCATAAATTCAACTTTGTATAAAGTACCCATCATGACCAACTTCAGTCATTTGAGTTAAATAAATTTATTCATGATTGTTAATTTTATGTTTTTAAATTTTGCATATTTATCTTGGCATTAAATTGGATGTAATTGATAAGGTATTATGCTTAACTTTTGTAAATTATTAAAGTTATAATACAAACCTAAGATCGCCTAGCTCTGCTCAGTACCCGCCCACCGCCTAGCGTTTTTAGAACACTGCCTCCCTTGTATCTAGGAGCACAAGGCTAATAGGGAAACTCCCCTTCATAGCACGACTCTGTGTCTCCACGGAGATATTCTTCCCTAATCTACGCCATCGATGGCCTGGTCGAACCAGGACCCTAACACTATAAATAGGACATGAGGTTGGTAAGCTAAGGTATGCTACAAATTCCCTATTTACAACATTACACCTTTTCTCAGATCCCTAATTTTAGCATCGGGGTGCCATCGGCCACCACAACAGTGGTTCATGGCTCACATGTGTTCCTTGTGCAGGTAAGCAGGTTGTAGATCAAGGTCAAAACAGAGAGCAAAAATCCACAACATCAGTTTGGCATCGTCTGCGGGGATGACAAAGTTGCTAACTTTTTACTAGCATCACTCTCTTCGGGATACAAAGAGATGGTGACCACTAGATCAACGCAACAGTGAAGAACAGAGGACACATCAAACGCTCAGCTCGGCAATACGTACCACTCTCGACGATGCAACCAACACACATGCATCAAGCTCACACTCTCGGAACAACAACACTGACGAACCCCAAAACAGATCCAAGATCACTTTTTATACAACAAATTCTATTGACAATGAAGACGCTCAAGTCGATGAAACAAAAGCCTGACGAGACATTGAAGGCATACCTAACGCGCTTCAGCAGTGATCTAACTGTTGTCAACGTGTGTAACAACGCGAAGGCTATCTCGCTTTCATAGATGGTTTGTGGAAAGGTAAGTTCTATAACTTCCTAACTCTGGACCCACCAACAAATATGGTAGACTTGGTGAGGGAACACAAAGCTACATCACCCTAGAGGAAGAACAGACAATCAGGAAGTAAAGTCGGGCCAAGGAAAAATCCCTTGATAGAAGGGAAAAAGGAGACCGGCAGATGCAATATGCGTGCTTCATGGGGCCACTCCAAGTTCAAAACTATCAAACATGTCTAGGAAAAGGGATTTTAGAGATATGAGGGTCAAGCAATATGCGGTGAACAACTAAACATCGCACGCTTAGAGGCATGACAACCCTGTGTCACTAGCCTTTACAGACGAAAACCTCCAGGCATTTGACTCCCACATAATGATGCCCTGGTAATAACAATATCTATGGCAAGCTGGGAAGTAAGGAGATCCCTTGGACACTGGAAGCTCATGGAACGTCCTGTTTCTCCGCATGTTCTGCAACATGTAACTAAAGGGAAATGCATTGACCCCTGATAACCGTCTGATGATTAGCGGTAAAAAATGCTTTGCGATGGGAAAATAAACTGATAGTAGTAGCAGGAGACAAGCCGACTAAAAAACTCTGCTCTTGAGTTCATAGTGATCGACACACCTTCAACATATAATGCAATCCCGAGGAGACACTGGATACATCAAATTGGAGCAACAGTCTCCACTTTACACTAGTGCATCAAGTATCTGATAAACCAAGTGGTCGGTGCATTAAGAGGCAACTAGGCGATCGCCAGAGAATGCCAGTGCAAGATGACACTGCTACCAAGCAATTCTCAATTAAAAGATGGCCTTTGACCAAGATGTCTCTCAATCTTGCTCGACGAATCAGAGGGGGAGAAATTTATCCCAGACGACGAAGCTCCTGTAAGCCCCTGAGCAGGCCCAACTTTAGCCAATCAAGGACGAAACCATCAATGTCTACGTGAGAGCCCTCTCAAAACAATGCTACAACGAAACCCAGGAACGTCCTTGCCTGGACCATGCGAGACATGGTGGGAATCGACTCGTCAATAATCACTCATCGCCTAAGTGGACCCCATGAGGAAAAACATATGGCAGAAGAACATACCCGTGCGCCCGAGAGAAAGATCATAAATGAGGAGGTGCCAGCGGTTGCTTTACGCATACATGATTAAGGAAGCACGATACCTAAACTGGTGGCAAACAACATTTTGGTAAAAAGGAAAATGGGAAATGGAGGTGTGTGTAAACTACATGGACCTGACAAAGCCTGCCCGATTACAGCTTCCCGCTAATGTGTATTTGTCAAATCTTGGACCCCACATCTGGGCAAACCTCCTAAGCTTCATAGACCCCTACTCAGGCTACAATCAAATATTAATGTACCCCCGAATCAAGAAAATACTTCTTTCGTAACTGAGAGAGAGATATACTGTTACAAGTGATGTCGTTCGACTTAAAGAACACAAGTGCTACATACCAACGACAGGTAAACTAATGTTTAAATAGCAGATCGGCAAGAACTTGGAAGTCTACATCGACGATATGCTGGTCAAGAGCCTCCGTGGCCCCGACCAGATAGGAGACCTCACTGAAGCTTCAACAGCTCAGGAATAACCAGATGAAACTCAAACCCACATAAGTGTACGCTCGGAGTTGGAGTCTGAAAAAAATCCTAGGCTATATAGTGAACAAAAGAGGAATCAAGGTTGACCCAAACAAATTCAGACCCTTCTCGACAAGAAACCCCCGCCAACATCAGAGACATTCAAAGCTTGACTGGGAGGGTAGCAGCACTCAACAAGTTTATATCTAAATCATCCGACAAGTGCCTTCCTTTCTTTTAAAATACTAAGAGGAAGCAAAGGATTCTCGTGGAACAAAGAGTGCGAACAAGCCTTTCAGAGCCTGAAAGCATACATGGGGATTCCAGAGCTACTCTCAAACAAGTGACCGGGGAAACACTCTATTTATAATTGTATGTTCCAAGCACGCTATCAGCTCAGCCTTCATACGATATGACCGGGGGACCCGAAGACCATTGTACTTACACTAGAAAAACCTTCGTGGAAACGTAGGCACACTACCCAGACCTGGAAAAGTTAGCCCTGACACTGGTTGTATCATCTAAGAAACTGAGGCCTTATTTTCAGGCCCACTCTATAAACAGTTCTTAATCTAGCACCACTCTGCTCGGCATTACATAAACCAGAGTTATCCGACAAGATGGTGAAATGGTAAGTAAAACTCAGGCAGTTCGAGTTCACCGGTGGAGAAGAACCAAAGACAGACCTCCAGACCTTGGATTCAAGCATCCAGGATTGGACCTTGGCGTTGCAACGGATCTTCGATGGGAAAGCAAGCGGAGTCGGGATCACCGCTTCACTTTCCAAGCAGTTCCCCCTCAAAAAATTCGATAGATTTGATTTTCCCTGCTCGAAACAATGAGGCTGAATACGAGGCCCTCTTGTCCAGCCTGAAGCCAGCCTTGGGGATCGGGAATAGATTGCCTAACACACTACAGCGACTCAAGACTGGTAGTCAACTAGGTCAAAGGAGATTTCAACAACAAGGACCCCATATGATAGCCTACCACGAAAGGTACTCTGCGCAATGAGTAGGTTTCAAGAGGTGCAAGCTCGTACAATGCCCTCGGACGACAAAAAAAGAGATGATGCACTAGCCAGAGAAGCCTTAGCCTTTGTTGAAGTCTCAAGTGGTCTCATTGAATACCATGAGTGATCAAGCCTAGACTAAAAAGAACCTAAATTTGTTTACGCTGCAGACACATCACCAAATTGGATGACCCTGATCCTCGAGTACATCGTAACCGGAGCCCTACCGACCGAGAAGGTCGAAGCCAGAATACTTAAAAATAAAGCAGCAAGTTGCACTTTCCTAAATGACAAGTTATATGGGAGATCCGTGACAGAACCCCTGTTTTGATGTTTGTCACCTCCTGAGGCAAGTTAGGTCCTAGTAAGGATCCACAACGGTATTTGCGAAATTCATTCGGGGGGAGAACCCTCGCTCACAAAGCTTTAACTCTAATATACTATTGGCCGACAATGCAACGAGACGCCAAAGATATTGTCCGCAAGTGCGACAAATGTCAGAGGTTCGAGCCATACACGCACATGACTGCTCAGCCACTGACATCGATGACAAGTCCATAGCCATTCGCGTAGTGGGGGATGGACATTGTCGGACAGCTCGCAGCTTTAGCTGGTAAAAGGTTCCATATTGTGGCTGTCGACTACTTCACCAAGTGGGTTGAAGCCAAGCCTTTATCCAAGATAAAGCAGGTCCAGATAGAAAAATTCATATGGGCAACCATCATCTGCAGACTTGGCATCCCCAGAATATTGGTCAACGACAACGAAACTTAGTTCGATGGTATCAATGTTAAAAAACTATGCAAAAGTTTGAGCATTAATCACCATTTCTCCTCGCCAAGGAACCCACAAACCAATGGCCAAGCGGAAGTTACCAACCAAAAATCCTGGGGCGATCAAAAGGAAGCTTGATGTGGCCAAAGGGAAATGGGTTCAATAGCTACCGGAAATACTCTAGGCATAAACTAAAAAATCCTTACCGGAGAAACACCATTGGCCCTGGCTTTTGGGTCAGAAGCCATGGTTTTGGTAGTACTCAAAGTGCCAACCTTCAAAACAGAAGAGTTTAGACTAGACAGTAACTACCAACTCGACCTCTGATCATCCCCGCAATGATCAAACTCAAATATTACGCCCAACACCAAATCCGCCGTGTGCGAGCGATGACGATCGAGGAAGTGGGAGTCTAGTCAGCACTCACACGCCTGATGACGATGACTCGCTAAGGGATTTTTGCTCTCTAATAGACAATGATCGTCAAACTTACCAGGTAAGCTTAGTCAGTTCGCGACTAATGACGATGACTTATGGTGTCCAACGCCTAGTCTGCTGCGTGCGGGCAACGACGACCGAGGAAGTGGGAGTCTAGTCAATGCTCACACGCTTGATGCTGATGACTCACCAAGGGATCATTGTTCTCTAACAGATAATGATCACCGAATTTACTGGGTAAGCTTAGTCAGTTCGCGACTGATGACAATGGCTTCAGATGCCCAACTCCTAGTCCGTTGCACACGAGCGACGAAGACCGAGGAAGTGGGAATC
>QNQO01007600.1:0-15451 GCA_003290165.1 Berberis thunbergii | reverse complement strand
ATTCTTCAAGTAAGGGTGGGAACGGGATGGGATGGACCTTTTTCCCGTTGCTTTATCTTCGGGGCGGGATAGACCTCATCCCGACCTAGTCTCATCCCAAACGGGTTCAGGACTTGACGGATGAGCATGATTTAATGATCATAAAAAAAATGTTAAAACTTATCAAAAAATTAAGATAGGACTTTTTATTCCACAGTGACTACATATTCAATTAAAAATACAAATTCATTTTATTATTGCATACCAAATTAAGAATAACAATTCTTTTTTATTATTGCAAGGATATAATAGTATGATATCCTTTTTTAGTTATATGATTCAAAAATAAACTATCCTTGACAACATAACATCATTATTGCCCAAAATGCTTACTCTTATTAATTGATTGATTATTGTCTCTACAATTGTTTTTTTCTCTTCTTCGCAATGTTAGATGAACTGTTCACTCAGAAAATTCTCAGATCTTCCATTGCATGACTTTCATACAGTAACAGGGTTTCAGTCATGCGTGTTAGGTGTTTGAATCAAGATAAAGATATACTGATAAAATTAGTGTTGCATGTGTGTACCTTTCTCCTTCGTTTTGTTCGCCTTATATAGTGAGTGCTTGATTCATTTATTGACTCTACCGTTGAGGGCGTGATGAAGGGAGAAGATCTCGCTTAGAATCTAACCCATCCACGACTGAGTCTTCTTTGACAGTTGGCTCTCTTTGGGGCCCAATACTTGATTGGACAAGAGGCGTGCAATTGGAGCTTGGGTCTGCTATAGTCCAGAGGTGTGTATTCGATCCTTATTGTCCCAGACTAAACTCTAAGATTTGCACCTTGTTGGGCTTGCGTAATTTGGGTTTAGGTACCTGACTTACGGGTTGAATAGTAATTAGTTAGGGTCTGAGTTGGAGCTGGCTTGGGTCTGTCTTAGATTGGACTGGGGCCTTTTCGATTAGCTCTTTTTGATTGGCGTTGTTATGTGCCACGTGTTTCACTGTGATCGATGACTGTTTGATATCACATCAGTTTCTCCTCTAGTTAGTGGGTATGCGTGCTGGCTCATTAACTCATTGACTAGGGACTTGCACATCGCGTTGGTAATCGAATTTGAAGTCTCTTTAGCTTTCGCGCAACATTTAACATTGATGCGACTATTAAGTGGTTGTTTTCCACAAACGCTATGCTTATATAAGTTTAGTTTGGTTAGATCATGCTTTATTCTTTATTTGCAGAGTTTACTTCCATTTTTCTCAATGCAGTTCTGCGAATGTTCTCTTGTCTTGACCTCTTCAGGAGCAAAAACGAGCATTCGTCGATGAAGTCTCTATATATTCCTACATTTGCAGCGATGAATCTCAATAGGATTTGTACTTTGAGGGTGCCTGCTGGTTTGAGTACGCTTCTAGTTGTTATGCGAGGGCTTCCGAACTTACTTCTATTTTGTGGAGAAATAGTTGAGGGTACCTACTTGATCTCGAGTTTGTCATCTAGCATGTGGAACACCTGCAGCTTCTTCTTTAGCTGCACCTTTGGCATTTCATCTAGAAGACAGATTGGTGGAATAGATTCCTAGTATGCATTCTGGTAGATCTCCTTGCAAATTCCTTTCCACCAAGCTCAGATGCTTGTTGTGTACAAGTTTTCGATTGGATTAGTCGGTTAAGCTTTGTAAAAACCCTTCATTTAATCAATAAAGTTTATTTTCTTGTCTGTATCTATGCTTTCACTTGGCAATATGTTTGATCAGATTAGATTTGAATATTACAAATCATATTAGCCATGTCTAGGGTTTTGTTGGACTGATGCCATGCTAATCCAGGCAGACTAAACTTAAACTATAGAGAAACCATTTCTGTCCGGGTGGACTAGGTTTCATGATATAAACCAACTTAATCTGAATAGGACTTAAGCTACAGGGAAGTCATTTTGGTCTAATCAGCCTAGACCCTTTAATAACTCAATCCTGGATAGGAATTAAGTTGCAGAAAAATAAAATAAAATAAAAATAAAACCATTTCTATCTAAGCGGGCTAGGTTTCATGATAAGTAAACTTAATCTTAAAGAGGATTTAAGCGGTGGAGAAGTCATAATTGTCCAATCAGACTAGACTTCTCTAATGGACCTAATCCTGAATAGGAGTTAGGCGGTGGGGAAATCATCTTTGTCGGAAAAGACTTGATTTCTATAATAAATGAGCTCAATCACCTAAGCTGTGGAAAAGTCATTTTTGCCCAACTGGACAAGACTTATGTAATGGACCTAATCTTGAGTAGAAGTTAAGCTGTGGAGAAATCATCTTTGCCCGAACGGACTAGATTTCTGTAATATACAAGTTCAGTTCTGGAGAGAAGTTAAGTTGTGGAGAAGTAGTTTTTGCCCAGTCAGACTAGGACTAGGATTTCTGTAATATATGAGCTCAGTCCTGAAGAGGAGTTGAGTTGGGAAGTCGTCTTTGCCCAACTAGACTAGACTTCTATAATGGATCTAATCCTGAATAGGAGTTAGGGTGATAGACTAGGTCATTTAGATGCGGCGAGTTGTCAACATCCTGAATATGACTAGGCTCAGCCGTTGTGCACTATCGTGGTCTTTTGGTCGGACCAGGTTATTTAGATGCATCAAACTTCATCATCCCGAATAGGATTGAGTTCGACTGTTGTGCGCCACCGTGGTTCCTCCGACGGACTAGGTAATTTAGATGCGGCGAGTTGTCGACATCCTGAGTAGGACTAGACTAGGCCGTTGTGCACCATCGTGATCCTCTGGTTGGACCAGGTTACTTAGATGCGACAAATTTCGTCATCCCAAAGAAGATTGAAGTCGATCGTTGTGCACCATCGTGGCTCCTCAGACGAACTAGGTCACTTAGGTGCGTCGAGTTATCGACATCCTAGATAGGACTAGACTCGGCCGCTATGAGCCATTCTGGTTCTCTAGTTGAACCAAGCAACTTAGATGCGTCAAATTTCATCATCCTAAAGAGGATATGAATTAGGTCGTTGTGCGCCATCGTAGCCTTTTGGTCAGACTATGCTTGCTCTGCACATGAGTTGTCTATGAAATGGAATTCGTTAAAGAAAGTACTTTTATTGATAATACTTTTTAAGTGTTCTATATTCCATTGTCTTTTAAGACTTTCTCCACTCGGGTTCTCTAACCAATAGGTTCTGAATCTATTGATCTTTGTCACCTTATAGAGCCTTTCCCAGTTTGGACTCAGTTTGACATCTCCAAGGTCTTTCATGTTCGATTGGGTTTTTTCTAAGTAACCAATCGTTGACGTTGAATTCTCGAGGCTTGCCCTCTTATTATAGTACTGGGCCATTTTCTGCTGGTAGGCCGTTATCTTGACAGAAGCTACGCTCTATTCTTTGAGCAGATCTAGTCCGATCTTAGAGCCTCGTCATTGTCCTCCAACCTGTCCCCGTCTTGAATGTTGGCATCCCTAGTTCCACTGGAACCATTGCCTCAGACCCGTAGGTAAGGGTAAATGGTGTCTCTCCAATCAGAGTCCTTTTTGTGGTCCGGTAAGCCCAGAGGATGGTCCTTTGGGTGCTTCCAGTTTCTTTTCTGTTGCCTCCAGAATCGTTCGATTGGTGAGTTCTACTTGTTCGTTAGCCTGGAAATGCCCAGATATTGAATAGTGGTAACTGATGTTCAGATTATCATGAAGTTTTATTTTAACTTTTTTGCCTTTGAACAAGGTCCCGTCATCACTGACCAATGTTTTCAGAGAAATTTTCAATCGATTTTCTCCAATCTTGGAGAGTGGTTCTACCTCTACCCATTTGATGAAGTAGTCGAAGACCACAAGGAAAAATTTCTTTTTCTTAGAAGTCGGTAGTGGGCCTACAATGTTTATTCCCCATTGTGCGAAGGGCCATGGTTTGGTCATGGGGACTAGGTTATTTGCGGGCATATGCGAGTACATGCGTACCTCTAACATTTATCACATTTTCAAACAAGATATTTAGCCTCTTGCTGCATCTTGGGTCAATAATACCCTAAAGTGAGGGCTTTGTGGGCCAAAGTTTTTTCCCAGGATGGTTCCTGCAAATTCCTTCATGGAGCTCCCTAAGGACATAGTCCGCCTCGTAGGGAATCAGGCTTCTGAGCAGTGGGTTAGTTGTTGATCTTTTGTATAATCTGTCATTAAGGAGTGTGTACTGCACCGCCCTGCTTTCTAGCTTACGAGACTCTAATTTCTTTGTTGGGAGGACTCCATTTTGATGCAACTAACTAGGGGACTCATCCAGCTAGTCTCTTCATTTGTGGAGAAAGTCTCGTGGAGTTCCTTCTCTTTCATAGTCGCTTTGTTTTGAAACTCTATACGTTTGTAGGCATTGTCTGTTGCGGATGAGGCCATCTTGGCTAAAGTGTTAGCTTCCTCATTGTGTATCCTAGAACAGCGATGGAGTAGAACTTTCTTAAGCCCTTTATTGGCGTTAACTACTTTTCGCAATAGGCCATCATTCATGGTCTTTAACATTGAATTCATCATTCACTTGGATGACTACCAGTTGGGAATAGTTGAACACTGTGATTTCTTGTAATCCGATCCCCTTAGCCAATTTCAGCCCAGCTATGAGAATCTCATATTCTACTTCATTGTTAGAGGCACTAAAACCGAATTTGATAGCTTTCTTTAGGGTGATCTCGTCTGGGGTATAGACAACAATCCCAACTCTACTACATTTCTCGTTGGACAACCCATCACATCATAGGATCCATCCTCGTGAAAGTGATTCGGAGTTCTCATTCCCTTTTTAGCTTTTTGACTCGGGTTCTTCTGTTCCAGTAAGCTGAGATGAAATTCGCTAGTGTTTGTGCTTTGATGGTCGTTCTCAGAGAATAATGGATAACAAATTGTCCTAGCTCTACTGACCATTTGACCATCATTCCTGACAACTCAAGTTTGTGCGATACTGACCAGAGCGGGTACTTAGTAAGGACTGTCATTGAATGAGCTTAGAAGTAATGACTTAGATTTTTAGAGGACGATACTAATGCTAAGGCCAATTTTTTCAAATTGGGGTAGTTAGCCTTTACCTCGGCAAACATTTTGTTGACATACTAGTCTATCTTTTGTTTCCCCTTGTCTTCTTGGATCTGGATGAGCTGACTGCGTGTTCATAGACTGAGAGATATAAGTAAAGTGTCTCTCCCAGAATGGGTTTTGGGTGAAATTCTGTGCTTCCCATGTAAGCCTTCAGATCTTAGAAAGCCCGCTCACATTGTTCGCCCCATTGAAATTTCTTATTCCCTTTTAGAATCTTGAAAAAGGATAGGCATCTGTCTGAAAATATGGAGATGAACTTGTTTATGGCTGCCACCTTCCCAGCCAGACTCTGAACTCCTTTGATGTTTGTGGGCGACCTCATGTCGAGAGAGGAGCCTGAATCTATTTTGGATTAGATTATATCATCTTTCGGTTGACTATGTAGCACAAAAATGTTTCCAACTCTATTCCGAAGGTGCACTTCTACGGGTTGAGCTTCATTTGATACCTGCGTAGGTAGGAGAATGCCACTTGGAAGTCTGCCAGGTGATCAGGAGTGTGGAGGCTTTTTACCAACATGTCATCAATGTAGACCTCAACCATTTTTCCGATTTGTACATTGAACATGCGATTTACCATCCTCTAATATGTGGCTCCCACATTTTTCAACCTGAATGGCATCACCCGTTAGAAATATATGCCCCTGTCCATTATGAAGGAGGGTTTCTCCTTGTTCGACAGGTGCATGTTGATTTTGATTGTATCCATAGTATGCATCCATGAAGCTTATAAGGTTGTGTTCGGATGTTGCATCAAAATTTGGTCTATCCGGGGCTGTGAAAAATTGTCTTTAGACAAGCCTTGTTCAAGTCCGTGTAATCCACATAGACTTTCTGCTTCCTATTTTTCTTTTTGACCAAGACCGTGTTTTCCAACCAATCTAGGTAGCATGACTCACGTATATGCTGGCTTTTAGTAGCCTTTGCACTTCCTCATTAATGATTTGGTTGTGCTCTGGTGCCATAGAACTTATCTTCTGTTTGACCGACTTCATATTCGGATTGACTGCCAGTCACTGTGTGATTATGGAAGGGTCAATTCTCACCATGAAACTTGATTGTTCCAACCGGGTAGCAGCTTTTCCCATTGAAGTCAAACATGGCTTGGTTCGCAGGCGTCAAATCTTCTTGTAAACTGCATTTTGCGGAATGCATCTAGAAACAAGACATTGGTTGAACTGCATGTGTCCATCAGTGACTCCTCACTTCCTATTTTGTTATCCCGACTGAGATAACCAAAGCGTCGTGTGGGCATGTCCTGCTCCTTGAACATGAAGCTCGAAGTTGATCTTTCTCCTCGGACATGCTGGACAAGGTGATCCTTGTAGTGGGATTTGACCTGCAGTTCTCGGATTGATCTCTTTAGTGACAGATTACAATAACCCCCTTTTTATTTGCACCATGAAGGACACATTTAATGTCCGAAGTCCTCTTTTTGGCCTCATGCATAGACTCACTTCCCTGGGACTGCCTTTCCCTGAAGTCGATGAATTCCTTCAGCCTCCCTTTCTAGACCCAGTATTTAATTTCGTTCCTGAGGTTTTTGTAGTTCTGGGTGTTGTGGCCTACTTCCTTATGGTAATAACAATACTTTTATCGCATTTTGAAAGATCTCCCCTGAGCTTTGAGGGCCACTTGATGTCCACTCAATGTTTCATGGTGGATAGGATGTCAGCCATGCTAGAATTGAGCGGAATGTCGACAAGATATCTGGAGTTGTTGGTATTGTCGGGTTTCATTTTTCCAGACCCAACCTAGTTGTCACTCTTCCTTATTTTGGATTTGTCTTCCTCCTTTTCTTCATCCCTGTCCCTAGTTTTGGAGGAGTGCTTAGTCTCGTTTTTTTCCCTTTTTTTGGTTGCCAACATATCCTATTTGGTGATGTATTTTTGTACACTCTTCAACAAACCTGCCATGTTTGTTGGGGGCTCCTGAGTAAGAAAGTTATATAATTGACCTCTCCTAAGACCTGGGGTGAAGGCAGTGACAGATGTGTCGTCATTGTAACCATCGATCGAGGTTAGTTCATCATTGAACATAGTCACATATTCCCTGAGGGCCTCACCAATTTTCTGCTTGAGGCTGAGCAAGTAACGGGTCCTTTCCTGATCCGCTAGCTCCCTGTTGCGGATTTAACCGGCCTAAATAAACAGCTAATTTGACCCACTTGTAATAACCGCGAGTGCACATGTCTAACAGGCGACAACGCAAGTACGGGTCGATCCCACGAGGAAGGTGGATTAAATTGAATTTAATAATTTACCTAAACTAATTGGAGAAAATGGGGGTTACAGTGTTTAAAAATCCAGTTAACAAAAGTAATAAAAATAACAATAAATAAAAGAAAAAGTTGGAGGGAAACACAATTTGCAAAATAATTTTCAAGCTCCTAAAATTATATTCAATTTTTCTTATTATTTCAATTTCAAATAAATGACTCTAGCAATGTATAAACTCTAGCATTAATTGTCTTTTTAGGGCACAATTAATCACAAGTTTAATTATTCAATTAAAATATGCTTGATTTAACATAATATTTTCTAACAACCTAAGATGCATGAATATTAGGTGAAAGTAAAATATTATAAATCGCAAATCAATTAATATTAATCATGGAATAATAAATTAAAATGAAATAATTCTAGAGTTTGAGACTTAATTCACTGTGGTGTTACAGAGAATTCATCAGGGTGCAAAAGGAATAGTCCAGTGTGGCTCAGCAGATCCCAGTGGGTGCCAGTAGCGTCAACTTGATTTAAGTCTCTGTGGTGGTGCTGAGTTATAAGGTGGGGTGCAAATAGTACCCAACCTTTCTTCTTAATTCGAAAAGAGAGAGGCGGGAAGACGCTGTGGGCGATCTACTTCTGTCTGGTGGTGAGCAAGGATTGCGACAAGAGCTGATGTGGTCTTCGCGAAAGATGTTGGTGGTGGTTGATGGGCGTTGTGATGATGAAATGAAGAGAGATGAGAACCGAGTGGTGAGTGTGGTGCAGCCGGTGACGTGGTTGAAGATGAAGTGAAACATGGTTGTCACGCCCCTGTTTCGGTGGAGTGAAGGAGAGAAAACAGATATGGATAGGTTGTAGGTGGTGATTTGCTTTGTTGGGATGGTGATGAGAATCACAAATTGTGAAGAAGAGGTTTTGGTATTGTATATTTTTTTTCTTTCCCTTTTTTCTTCCCATTTTTATTCATTTCTATTGTATTTATAGAGAATTAAGAAATAACTTGGACAAGTTAAGGGGAGGGTTCAATGAGTGATTTAAGGCTTAAATTAAACTAGAATCTTGGATAATTAAGAGAATAGCTTGGTTTGATGGTTTGCATTGGTTTGGGTTTACGGATTTGGTTTTGGGTTTGGTTTTGAGTTTAGGTTATGGGCTTAGGCTATTCTCACCTCCACTTATCTGAAGTCACGGTCTGTGATTTATTCATTGCATTTTTCTTTGATTGCTTCGTTATTGTTCCAATTTACAAAAACACAAAAATTTAATAATTAATTAAAATAAAATAAAACAAGGATTAACAAAAATATAATAAGGGTAAAAAATGTTATAATTATGTGATTATCAAATACCCTCAAACCTATATTTGCTAGTCTTCGTGCAAACCAAAAAAGAAAACCGAAAAGAAAATCCCAACTCACTTTCGCAAGCATCATCGATTGCACTTACCTTTGAAAATGTGCAACAATGCTTTGAACCCTAGATTACCTCTAGGGGACGAGTTATAGTCTCGTGAGGGTTTGCAGAAAATGTTACCCACAAACATTACTGACATAACAAAACTTGGTCAAACAGTGTTTATTTTAAAACTTCAAGATATGCAAGAAACCAACAGTGTCATTTCGTGTATCAACAAATCTCCAAATAATTTAATATTCTCCAAAAGTTACAAAAAAAATTCGTTTATATGTGAGGAAATATAAACGTAACTTTCATTTCAAAACACTATCAACATAACTTTTCATTTCAAAATAAAATAATGACTAAATCTCCTGTAGAAAATTTGTTTGACTTCAAACCTCTCATGTCACTCACAATAAAGCACTCAGGGATTTGGTATTTTACTTATTTATATGTGAGGAAATAGTAAATAATGGAAAACAATCATCTCACATATAGTATTATGAAGAACGGACTTTTCAAGAATGGAATGAACATGATCTCATGGACAGAAATATCAATTACTTTTGGGAATAGAGAATCAAACACCATAGGTCTTGGTTATTAAATCTCCACATCTACGGAACCAACCTTTACCTAAGATCAACTAGGACTTTGTTGGGTTGTAACGGGGCTTGGGTAATAGTTAATAAGGAATGTCAAAGGATTCTAACAAAAATTTCTAGGAATGTATACACCCATTCAACGAACAATTAGGTCTATCAAGAATAAACCAATGTTGCGCACCATCATTTTTTTTTCTGC
This sequence comes from Berberis thunbergii, assembly GCA_003290165.1. Lineage (NCBI taxonomy): Eukaryota > Viridiplantae > Streptophyta > Magnoliopsida > Ranunculales > Berberidaceae > Berberis > Berberis thunbergii. The sequence goes on along the minus strand of QNQO01007600.1, from coordinate 5,969 downwards.
ATTCTCACATCCTTATCCTCATTGAAGAATCATTTTTTTTTTCACATAGAGGATTTATGAAATATCTCATATTTTGCTCTTTAACGCCCTTTTTACACCAAGTATATCCATTCATACACATTCCCAGAAAAGTTGGGTAAATGTTAATGGGTTAACAAAAAAAGTTATTCTAAGTCTCAAAAGGCTACAAAAAGGTTAATGTTATGGGTAAGTTAAAAGAATAGTTAATGGTCTAAAGAAAGAAAAGGAAAAAAATGCCTAGATCATTTCCTAAATTCGGGTCAGTATTATGATATCTCAATTGAATAAGTCAAGAAGTTCTAGTGTAATAATTCAATTTTGATGTCATTCCCAAAACAATTGATAAAAAAAATGAGAATAATGAGATCATCAACGAGATAATATGAACTCAAGAAAAATCAGAGTTTATGTATAACCTCGGAAAAATAGAAAGGTTCAAAACTTTCAGGGTTAAGTCTCAACTATTATTTAAGGTTTTCTAGTATATACTTCACTCATCGATCAACTTCTAGTTATGCTAACATGGCTCATGGTGCAAATATAATCGAGTTGAAAAATCTTATGATCTAGATCTAACTTAAGGATCATACTAAACTTTCAGTCTTTATCAATATACCAATATGTCAACTTGGCTTGCATTTTCTTGAGCATAAAACATTTAAAATCCATTTTCATAATTGCAAAAGACCAAGTTTTTTTTTTGACAGAAATGCACAATTTTTTTTATAAGAATAAGAAAAAAAAACACTAGGAAAAATTCACCGACTCATGAACCCTACCTCGAAACCTAATCCAAACATTGTCCTCAATGTTTAACAAAATAATTATGACAAATGAATGAAATAAGTACATGAGTATTACCGCGGTGAAGATTTTACCAATTTCCACAAGTAATCCACTGATGAGAGCTCAGAGACAAAAGAATTGTGGATTAGTTAATAGAAATAAATAAAATACACACTCAACATGCACTCTTACAACAAAAGGTGGGCTGCCTCCCAGTAGCGCTTGGTTTAACGTCATCAGTTCGACAAAACCCAAAAGATCCTCAATTCTGATACACAGGGTCCTCTAATAGAATCACATCAACCTCAACTTCTAATCGAGGTAACTCTAAGAATGGCTTAAGTCGTTGACCTTTTACTTTAAATACATGGTCATCCTTAGGGTTAACAATCTCCACAGCTCCATGTGGGAACACTGCTTTCACAATATAAGGTCCAGACCACCGAGATCTCAACTTTTCAGGAAAAAGTCGTAACCAAGAGTTGAACAACAATACTTTTTGAGACGGTTCAAAAGACTTACAAAGAATGGATTTATCATGAAATATCTTCGTTCGTTCTTTGTAGATTTTGGCATTGTGGTACGCATCATTTCGGATCTCTTTCAACTCATTAAGTTGAAGCTTACGATGCGATCTAGCCTTGACCATATGAAAATTGAACGTCTTGATGGCTCAATATGCACGGTGTTCCAATTCCACAAGCAAATGACATATTTTCCAAAAAACAAGCCTATATGGAGACATTCCAATCGGGGTCTTAAATGTGTTTTATAAGCCCAGAGAGCCTCACTCAGACGTTGAGACCAGTCTTTACGATCTGGTCTGACAGTCTTCTCTAAAATGTTTTTAATCTCCCGATTGGAAATCTTAACTTACCCACTTGTTTGTGGATGATAGGGAGTGCCAACTTTATGAGTCATGTAGTATTTTTTTAATAATAGCTCGAACGGTCTATTGCAAAAATGAGAACCACCGTCACTTATAATGGCACGCGGAATACCAAAACGAGAAAAGATATTATCTTTCAAGAATCTTACCACAACCCTGTGGTCATTCGTTTGACATGGTATCGCTTCTACCCATTAGGACACATAATCCACATCAACAAGGATGAAAAGATTGCCAAACGAAGGCGAGAATGTCCCATGAAATCAATACCCCAAACATCAAAAATTTCAACCACAAGAATATTAGTAAGGGGCATCATGTTGCGTCGAGAAATGGAACCCATTCGTTGGCATCGGTCATAAGTGGTGCAAAAGGCATGAGTATCTCGAAAAAGGGTAGGCCAAATAAAAACCACTCTGCAAAACTTTTGCAGCTGTCTTTCTATAGCTAAAATGACCACCACAAGCTTGCTCATGAAAAAATGAGATGATGCTGTGAAATTCACTCTCAGGAACACATCTCCTGATAACCTGACCATGAAAATACTTGAACAAGTATGGATCATCCCAGAAGATATGTCTAACCTTAGCAAGAAATTTGGATCTTTCTTGTTTAAACCACTTAAAAGGAAGTTGACCTGTAACAAAATAATTCACGATATCTGCATACCAAGGTAATTGGGAGAGAGCAAATAATTGCTCATCAGGAAATGACTCATTCAATGGTAAATATTCACTAGATGACTCTACCAGAAGTCTAGATAAATGGTCAGCTACAATGTTTTTCGAACCTTTCTTGTCCCGAATTTCAATATCAAATTCTTGTAGCAATAGGGCCCATCGAATTAAGTGAGGTTTAGCATCTTTTTTAGAGAAAAAGATACTTTAACGCCGCATGATCAGTAAAAATAATTACTTTGGATCCTATAAGGTAAAACCGAAATTTGTCTAGAGCAAAGACTACATCTAATAACTCTTTCTCAGTGGTGGAGTAATTAAGCTGTGCGTCTTGTAGAGTTCTACTAGCGTAATAAATGACATGTGGCTTTTTGCCCAATCGTTGTCCTAGGACAGCTCCGAGTGCAAAGTCGGAAGCATCACACATAAGCTCAAAGGGAAAGTTCCAATTAGGAGATTAGATGATGGAGCTGAAGTCAATAATTATTTAAGCTTATCAAAAGCTTTCAACAATCTTCATCAAAAACAAAAACCGCGTCTTTAGCAAGTAAATTGCATAAAGGACGAACGATTTTGCTAAAGTCTTTGATGAATCTCTGATAAAATCCAGCATGGCCTAGAAAAGATTTAATTTCCTTAACCGTCTTTGAAGGCGGAAGACTCGAAATTAAATCAATTTTGGCTTTGTCGACTTCAATTCCCTTATGTTAAATTACATGTCCAAGAACAATGCTTTGTCGTACCATAAAATGACATTTCTCCCAATTTAAGACAAGATTTTTCTCCACACATCTATTTAACACTAAAGTTAAATGATGTAGACATTCATCAAATACTGAGAAATCATCCATAATACCTCGAGGAACCTCTCAACCATATCGAAAAAAACACTAAGCATGCACCGCTGAAAAGTAGCGGGTGCGTTACACAATCCAAAGGGCATTCTCCGATATGCAAAAGTACCAAAGGGACAAGTGAATGTGGTCTTCTCTTGATCCTCGGGTGCAATGGGGATTTGGTTATAACCGGAATATCCATCAAGAAAACAATAGTAATCATGTCTGGCTAACCTTTCAAGCATCTGACCAATGAAAGGAAGAGGAAAGTGATCCTTCATTGTGACCAAGTTCAACTTACGGTAATCAATACATACTCGCCACCGCGTGGTCATGCCGGTTGATACTAATTCATTCTTGTCATTCTTGATTACCGTTACCCCTGACTTCTTTGGGACAACTTGAACAGGACTGACCCAAATGACTATCTGAAATTGGGTAGATTATACCCACATCCAACAATTTGAGCACTTCGGCTCAGACAACTTCCTTTAGATTAGGATTAAGTCTACGTTGCATTTCACGTGATACTTTGGCATTATCTTCGATATGAATGCGATGCATGCAAACGATTGGACTTATTCCTTTAATATCCGCGATAGTCCACCCAAGTGTTGTTTTATGTTATTTTAAAATATCTAACAATTTTCCTTCCCGTTCTTCAGTCAATGCAAATGAAATAATAACAGGTAAGGTATTGTCAACACCTAAAAATGCATACTTGAGGTTGTCAGGTGATACTTTAGGTCGAGCTTGGGTGATTTTTTTCAACGGAAGGGACTTTTTTTGACTCATTGAGTGGAAGAGGTTCCACCCCAAGCTTCCATTTATAATTGGTTTCCATTATAGGGGTAGAATCAAGCAAAACATTGACTTCCTTGATGGAATCATTAATGTCGAAGTCTAAATTAAAATGAGTCAAACAAGCCTCTAAAGGATCATTAAACTGAGGAAATGAATGTTCCGCCAAACTCTCAATCATGTTAACCTCAAAGAATCCTCATACTCGGGAGGTTGTTGACTTACATTGAATACGTTGAGTTCGACGATCATGTTACCAAATGATAATTTCATGATTCCATTTCGACAGTTCATGATAGCATTGGATGTGGCAAAAAATGGACGACCCAAAATAACTGGAATGTGACTAGAGGGATTGTGAACATGTTGTGTGTCAAGGACTATGAAGTCTACGAGGAAATAAAATTTGTCAACCTTAATGATCACATCCTCTATAACACCGCGGGGGACTCAGACAGATCTGTCTGCCAATTGCAGTGTCACTTGAGTTGGTTTATATCCACCAAGACCCAATTGCACATATACTGAATATGCAATAGATTAACACTTGCCCTAAATCTAATAGTGCCTTCCCAATCATATGATCACCAATCACTCATGAAATAGTCGGGCAACCAGGATCTTTGTACATAGGTGGGGTTTTGTGTGAAGGATGGAGCTGACTTGTCAGTTAGGAAGGTTGTTTTGTGCACATTCAGTTTTCGATTTTGTGTACACAAATCCTTCAAAAACTTGGCATAAGAGGGAACTTGCTTAATGGCCTCGAGTAATGGAATATCGATTTGAACTTGTTTAAAAATTTCCATTATATCGTTGAAATTTGTTCCTTTCTTCGCCGGAACTAACCGCGATGGAAATGGTGCTCTAGACATATAGGATGCCTTGGTGGGATCAGAGTCAAGATGATGATCCTCTTGAGAAGATGAGGTTTTATCAGCCTCCTTCTCAGATAGAGGTGTGACTTGCTTTGGTGTGGATTGGATTCATGATCAATCAAATTAGGCATTCTAATTTGGTTGTCAACTTGTTTTTCACTCCTAAGGGTGATGATAGATTTGACATCTTCATTGCGTGGCTGAGATGCACTGCCTATTTCGAATTGGCCCTTAGAATTTTGAATGGGTTGACCAGGGAATCTTCTTGCTTCTCTTTCAGGAAAGGATTTTCTATTTGACTTACAGTCATCTCAAGCTTTAGGATGGCTTGAGATTGCTGCTGAGAAGTAGCTCTTAGTTCGGTGATAGCCTGAGAGTTCTGTTCCAGCAAGGTTCTTGTTCTCTGCATAAATTGATTCAATGTATCCTGTAAGCTCTGAGTGTTAGAGGGAGGTACATCTTGATTGAATTGAGGCCTATTAGCAGGAATTGGAGCTCGAGGAGCTTGAGGGATAACAACTGGGTCTCCTTGATGTTGACCATGGGCCCATGAAGATTAGGGTGTTTGGCTAAACCTGGATTGTAAAATTTGGAGTGTGGATTATAACCAGATTGCCTAAAGGTATTGAATGCATTGACTTGCTCAGCAAAATAAGCAGGGTACTCATTTTTCAAGTGACAGTCTGATGTAGAATGACTAGAACTTGAACATGTAGCACAAACCTCGGATGGAACATTGGTTTGGACTGATGGCTGAGACTTTTCCAGATATGCATCAATCTTCTGTGCCATTGTCATTACAGCTGCTTCCAACCTTGAAGAAGGAGGAAAATGAGGATTAGATGATGTATCCCTTACTTCATACAAACCACCATTTTGCCTATTCGAGTCTTTATTAAATAATCCCATTGTTGAGAATTTTAAGAAATAGTTTCAAAGAATTCCCAAATCTCATTAGCATTCATCTTCATAAGTGACCCACTACTAGTGGTGTCAATCATTCGACAGTTTTGAGGGGTTAACGTGTCTTGAAAGTATTGAACCAAGCACCACTTTTCAAAGCTGTGATGGGGACACCTAGCAA